>CM042253.1:45527354-45657354 GCA_023566225.1 Romanogobio albipinnatus
GCCTCAGGTCATGCTTGTGATGACATGTACCAAGTTTGGTTTGAATACGATAAAGCGCTGTGGAGATATTGCCTTATGAGTGTTTTTGCAACCGCTACGTAAAATTTGTTTGTGCGTTTATCGAAAACAATTTGACGAATCAACTTTATTTTTAAGATTTTTTGTCAGCATGGTCTGAAGATGATCTGGTTCAATTTTCGTGCAAATCGGATGAACCGTCTAGGACGAGTTCGCAAAAGTAGGTTTTTTGGAAAATTCAAAATGGCGGAAACATTTTCATGACGGAAAATGATAGGGTGTAATCGAGAACAAAGAATTTTGTTTCTAGCCCTTATGGTTCAAAAGTTATAAACATGAGTGCAACTTTGGACAGGTGGTGGCGACTAACGTTAGTGCAAAGGTACTCAGGTCAGGAAGGATGTCATGTGGAGCGAGCCTCTAGCCCTTAACTATGTGTGAAAATGTCTTCTACATCATCTGTTATTCAGTTTGCATATAAGGGCCATAAAGAGTTCATATGCAGTAAGACTCTAAAAAAAAACATTCTGCGTTTTGTAAATTCTGTGGTACATCAATTACCGAAGCAAAGGGAACAACTTCCAATTTCCATCGACGTGGAGCGAAAGCACAAAGAAAGGTAAGATTATGAACTAATAATTTCTTTATATGCATAAAATCTTAGCATTTTGACTACTAATGCTTAGTAGTTACTAGTTCGTTGTAGAAGTCTGCAAATGACCGCGCTCGTGCTCTCGCTTCTATTTTACGTGGTGTCCAACTGGCATCCACCTGTAGCCGTTTCCAGAAAGTCACATTGCTTCTACATTATTTGTCTCAACGGTGTTATTTTAATATATTTACTGTTTACAAAGTAGGACAAAAGTGTCACAGAGAAATTCAAACATTGTTTAATTAATAATAAAATGAGCATCTCCCACAAAAATGTCTAGCAGAAGGCCGCCCGCCCTCTTCCCCTCCGGCACGTTCACACTTTTGCATTAAAAAGACAGCAATTTTTCTGCCGTCACTCTTTTGCACATTAACTAAAAAGTTAATACAATTGAGTTCTAATGTTGTTTGTGGATTGTCCATAGTTTAAGCTTAAACACTGGTTTATTAAAAAGGTTTTTGACTAGTGTGTAGATTTTATCTTTACCCCACATTAAAATGTACCACCCAGTAAAATTGAAGTATTCGATTATCCGCTGCTGTTACACAATGATGATGAGAAAGTGGCTCTAAAACACAGAGTGACTGCACACACAGAACCCTTACAGTGAACAATAGGCGTGACCATACTGCAAATATAGCCTATATTTCTCTCTATTATTTTTATTGTATTATTGATTTAAATCTTGAAAGAGAAATTATATTTTTTGGTGCTCATCATATTTGCATGTACATGACAGCGTAATATTTGATTATTTATTATTAATATGAATATTACGATAATTAGGCACATTTTAGCTCAGAATAAACAGACATTCAGTATGCAAAGTGCTCCCTGCTCCGTTATGTTTCCTTCAGTTCAAAACTTTAAACTTATCAATAAAAATAGCACAGTCAAATGAGTATGATCTGCATTAATACTTTTTAAACATAATGACATACCCAAAGCTCTTTTGATGTAAATATGGCTGATTAGCAATATCAGTAAGTAAATTGTTAATTCTGTTTAATAAATGGATAATGCTGTTTTTTCTTTCTTTTAAGGCTTACTGAGTACAAGAGAGGCTTGCATGCAGCAGAATCTAACAGAAGTGCACCAGAAGTGCAAAGTATAAAATCATCATTTTGCACTGCTCCGCTGCATTACAGTCCTGACTCTGGTCGCCAAAGAGCTATCAGTCAAGCAATCGTCAATGACTTGATAATTGGTTGTAACTTGCCTTTATCAATAATTGAGAATGAACACTTGCGCCACTTTCGTCACACACTGGATATGAAACGATGAAACGACCACAAAGTCGATCATTGACCTACGACCTAGGGTGCACTGATGGACACCCTTATGCTTGAACATGGTGTTCGTTATGGACAAACTGTAACTAGCACAGAAGTCCAATAACTGAACACCACTCGGGTTCAGATCAGGGGGGCCGTTCCTCCCAATCACGCCCCTCCAGGTTTCACTGTCATTGCCCACGTGGGCGTTGAAGTCCCCCAGTAGAACAACGGAGTCCCCAGTCGGAGCACTCTCCAGCACCCCTCCCAGGGACACCAAGAAGGTCGGGTACTCTGCACTGCTGTTCGGCCCGTAGGCACACACAACAGTGAGAGACCTATCCCCGAGCCGAAGGCACAGGGAAACGACCCTCTCGTTCACCGGGGTAAACTCCAACACATGGCGGCAGAGCTGGGGGGCTATAAGCAAACCCACACCAGCCCGCCGCCTCTCACCATGGGCAACTCCAGAGTGGTGAAGAGTCCATCCCCTCTCGAGGAGTGTGGTTCCAGAGCCCAAGCCGTGCGTGGAGGTGATTCCGACTATCTCTTGGGAGACCCTACCAGGGGCATATAGCCCCGGACAACGTAGCTCCTAGGGTCATTCGGGTACTCAAACCCCTCCACCACGTTAAGGTGGCAGTTCATGGAGGAGATGTACTAATGTACAAAGGCAAACTATTCCAGAGTTTGGGGGCCGCTACTGCAATCATCAGCGTTGGACCATGTGCAGTTTGATCGGTTTGTTTCTGTGTTCACTGAGAAGTTAGAGATCAGTTGAAGTGATAGTTTATTAAATATTAACACAGGGCTCTCAAGTGTCACGCATTGATCGTGACAGTCACTTATTTCGGTCTTTTGTCACGCACTCCTGCCACACATTGTATTTCTCACGCAGAAAAACTATTTATCATATATTTAATATGCCGCAGTGCCCAAAATGTATCTAGCCGCGCCACTCACTTTATGGAACCGGGCAGGAATCAAGTCACTCCCCTGGAGTTCTTAGTCGAGCCTGCCACTTATCAGCCAATCAAAAAAAAGAAAGAGGCTACACAATCGCCAATCAGAAAACAGAATTATTGTATCTGGGTAAGATTTAATGCAACAAGCATGTCCTCGTTCACCGACAAAGAAACCACTGGAGCTCCGAGAATCACTTTGAGCACAGAGTAAGTCATGATCTCCTGTTTTAATGTTACAACGAATTCACATCTTGTTTGACACAAACCATTTCGTTATCCCACGATGACTGACATTTTGTCATATTAAACATCTCTCTCTCCAAATAGGCTTAATAATTTTATTAGCACTAAATAAATTAAAGTGTATTGCATCGTCGATGTTATAAGATTCTCTCTCTCTCTCTCTCTCTCTCTCTCTCTCTCTCTCTCTCTCTCTCTCTCTCTCTCTCTCTCTCTCTCTCTCTCTCTCTCTCACACACACACACACACACACAAATGAAAAAGGGAAATTAAAGTCTGGTCTTGTTTTAAAGAAGACACTGCAGATTATTGCTGAAGTGAAAGCAATTCAAAATATGAAAGTATGAAAAAGTTATGGAAGTTTAAATTTACTGTAAATGAAAAATACTTTAGCCTACTAGATATTTTTTATTTTATATAAAATATATATTTTACAAAAACGTTTTACTATAAAATCAAAGCCATATGTCTAACCAAGTTGTGTTCCAAATTTGAAGTTGAAGTTGAAATTTTGTTTAGGCTCTGTACCAAAAATAGCCACCGGGTGTTATCCACATTTCATTGGTAGTTTTTTTGATGCATTTTCCTGTAAATTTCTGTCCAAATATCACTTCCCTAACCAGTCACCAAATACCAGTCATTAGACCTTTCCGATGATATGTGTTTTGTCAAGATTAGAAAAGACTTTGATTATAAAGTAGTTAAAATACATTTTGTAATACGAAACATGACACCGCCCATTAGGGGAGGAACCTGCAGTTTCCATGGTAATGCAACGTCCGATTTCAAAACATTTTTCACAGGATGAATTTTGAGTTCGTAAGCTTACGAATGATACCTAATTTATGATAATTACTCAAATATATGATATGAAAAAAAGGCGATCAATAAAAGAGCGCCAGGCATCCCACCAATTGTGTTCAGTGATCCTTACCAAACACAACAACACCCCCATTGTTGTGTTTGGGTGGGGGGTTGGAGATGTCACTCTTGCCTGTCTTCAAAACTTGAGAGCCCTGTTAACAGATGTAAGCAACTGCTGTGGTAATCAGATGTCCCATATGAAGAGGAAATTATGCTTGTTTTGTTGTATTTTAGCTGCAGGTAATTTACAGAGACAGACATTTCTCTCAGTTACAATCACGCAAATAATTGCAAACAATCATCTGGGTGGACAAAAGCTCCCACTTAGCACTGTCCTCATCGAGATTGTTTAGTGATGAAGATATTTTGCCATTTGTGCAACAGTATACAGTGTTAAATTATTATTACACACTTATACGATTTGCACATTCACTTTACAGGATGAACGCGTACATTTTAAACATATGAAAGTTTTTGTGCACAGTTGTAAATCTACAAATTGTGTTTTGCATTTGTGAAATGTATTTTATGAATATATAGCCTAATTTTATTTTGCACACGTGAATTGCTTTTTGTGCATGTGAATTTGTTTTTATGCATGTGAAATTGGCTACCCGTGTGCATCTTGTTTTTTGCGTGAATTATTAATTAGTCTAATGTGTCTCTATAGTCACACACACACACACATACACTAGCACAAACACACACTGAATTCTAAACTATTATTATTTATTATTTATATTTAATAATATTATGTAATTATTATTATATTGTTGATTGTTTTTACTTTAAAAAAAAAAGAGAGAGAGAGAGAGAGAGAGAGAGAGAGAGAGAGAGAGAGAGAGAGAGAGAGAGAGAGAGAGAGAGAGAGAGAGAGAGAGAGAGAGAGAGAGTCTAGGTCTATATTAGATCATATTATATTTTATTGCCACACTTTAATGAGTAAATTAATTTATTTAATGGACAAATTAAACACAAACGTGTAAGGCTTTTATTTGTACACATAGCAATGAAACGATGGGAGTGTGTTGTGCTTGCTTCATCTCACAGAGCTTCGTCCACAGGCTTCTGGCTGCTTTATTTTATTAAATAAGAACCAGATGGCGCTGTTCTCTTGAAGCTTTGAATCTTTTCCCTGGACAGTCAGAGGAAAGCCTCAGTACTTCACGAGGCTTCATTTCCCCATCCCTACGAGGAGACAAGGAACTGGAGACAAGGCAGGCGGTGAAAGGAGCCGATGGGAATCGCAGGTGAGTAACAGGTAATGAGTCCAGGTACACGAAACGAGACCAGACAGTGAAATGCAGGGAGAGTGTGCTACTTAAGAGTCTGTGATGATGAGGTGCAGGTGCAAGTGATCCGTACTCTGGGGACAGTGAACGAGTGGGCGGGGCGTGGAGACTGGTGGGCGTTGGCTGTGACTCTGACAGGTGAGGCTTACTGTCAATCTATCTGTCCCATCATTCAACATGTTAAAGCAAATCCAAATCAATTGGGTACATTTCTGTGAAATGTGAGCACATTCATTCTCCTCAAAGGATGACTCTCCGCCAACGAGTGTGTGGATTAACAAAGAATTATTAGTATTGGTAATATTAATGTTTTGATTATTGTTTTAAAATCTCCTCCATCATGGAAAACATCTCCAATCCTCTAGTCCTCCAATCCTTTTCGGCTAGCTACAGCACATTCAGCGAGATATATAATGACTGTAATGAGTCCTTAATTCTTGTGGTCATCCAGTTATATATCTGTTTTAAATTTTAAAAAAAAATGTAGGCTATTATTATTATTTTAAAAATCATGTAGAATTTACATACATTTAATTATTTATCTAAAGAATACAGGGTTGATAAAGAATTTAGAATATTTTCCCCCTACCTATCGAACACGCCACAATCCAATCCAGTAGGCGGTAATGCACCTTCAGATCAAAGCGCGGCATAACAGACTTCAAGCGCAAAAAAGACAGAGACAGGACGGAGATTCTGCTCCCTGCTGGAGCCTCTGATTCGGGTGACAGGCGGACGACGGGGGTTCCTCGGATGGCGTGTTCTGTGTCTTGCAGCCCAGCATGCAGTGCGAAGGAAAGGCGGCATGGCAGGTTAAGCGACAGCTGTGATGTGAATGAAGAGAATGAAGGGGGTAGTTTAGAATAAACTCAAATAACATGAATTCTGATGACTGGACTCAGGGTGAGCAGATGTCTCAGAAACGCAAAGATAGAGGCTCAGACTCTTGAGGAGTTCGCCGGAGGAGGAGAAGGAGTTTACTGTAGTCAGCCGGATCCGGGCCGTATCCAGATCAAATGGTGGACCTGCACCCAGACATGACCAATGCATGAGACCGTGTCAATTAGACTCCCCCTGAAATTACCTCACCGACACGTCATCCTCAATAAACCCGTCTCCGGCCTGACGGTTCCGATCTTTCAAATATTGCAATTTAATCATTGTTTTATCATTATGGCATCCTCAAAAAACCTGTCTCTGGCGTGATGACTCAGATCTTTCGAATATTGCAATTTAATAACTGTTTAATCGACACGTCATTCTCAATAAACCCATCTCCGGCGTGTTGCCTCCGATCTTTCGAATATTCCGATCTAATATGACTTCTGACCTGTAAAGTTGCCAGAATAATAATCATACGCTGTTTGTTAATTGGCCAGAGGAGAACTGGCACCCCGACTGAGCCTGGTTTCTCCCAAGGTTTAGTCTTCTCCATTAGGTCACTCTGGCTTGGCTTGCTCAGTTGGGGACACTAAATGTTCAACTAAATATCCAAATAAATCTAATTATTAAACTAAATTAACCATATAAATTAAATTACTGATCTAAAGCCCACATTGTCACTGTATGATGATTGAAATGAACTGATGACATCACCGTTTTCTCCAGAACAGCTATACGGCTGAATAAAATTCTGTTGCATTATTTTCCTGTTTAACACTGTGAATCTGGTTTGAAACAATCTGCATTGTAAAAAGAGCTATATAAATAAAGTTGACTTGACTTGGACTTGAAGGAGTAAAACAATGAGGAAGGAGGATGAATTAGCTCTGAGGGGAAATATTAATAATTATTCATAACTCATTATGATTAAATATGAATATTTGAATCGGTTAAATGGATTAACTTGATGTAGCTACATCATGCTGAAATGCTGTTTCATACATACTGAGCTTTTTACACTGTTAAAGACTCTTAAACATAGACAAAGTTTCAAAAAAGTGCCAAAAATACTCCTTCCGGTTTCTCATAAGTTTCGGAAAGTTTTTTTCGAGTATGGGTATATGTGACTCCGGATTTGTAGCTCGCCTAATGCTGAAAGACGAAGCAATCCCAGTGATTAAGGTTCATGGTCGTGTGTTGGTAGCAGGCGGTAAGTAAAAATGCTTCAAATGTCTTTGTGTTGTTAGCTATCGATTCCATTGTTTTTCTATGTAAACATGCATAGAGTTGATGTAAGTTTTCTATGTAAACACTTTAGAGATGACCAAGATGGCGGCGCGAGTAGATCGCGAGGCTCAGCGTCTCTCCAGATTCTGCAATTTTGCGGTATTTTTCTTGCTCATCTCGGGTCTGTTACAGAACAGTTGTGCCTTTACATCGTACACCCGTTGTGAGCTTTTGGATATTGGTTTGCGAATTTCCGACAGTTTTATGGACAATCTTCAACTCCATCCTGAGATCGCTAGGACACCCGAGGCTATGCACTCTACCCGGCCGGGCGGAAGTGCTCGCAGAAGGCGGCGAGATCGTAAACAAAGGCGGGGGAAGCGTGGAGGACTAAGAGCTAAGCTAATGTTTACTCCTCATCGGCTCTCTTTACCCAGCATTTTCCTTGCCAATGTACGATCGCTAGTGAACAAAATGGAGGAGATTCGACTCAGCATCACACACAGTAAGAAACTTTTGAACTGTAATGTCCTAATCTTCACGGAAACCTGGTTAAACAGCGGAAAACCAGACACCGCTATTGAGCTAGCGGGATGCCACACATTCCGGGCAGATAGAACATTAGATGGCTCCGGGAAGAGTAGAGGGGGTGGACTGTGCATTTACATTAACAAAGCTTGGTGCACAAACTCTGCTATTGTTGAGAGTCATTGTTCAGCTAACCTGGAGTTTCTCATGGTTAAATGTAGACCGTTTTATCTACCGCGGGAGTTCACTTCCACCATTATCACTGCAGCCTATATTCCCCCGGATGCTGATGCCAAGCTTGCTATGAATGAACTTCACGCAGCCATCAGTAAACAACAGACTGATCACCCGGAAGCTGCGTTTATTGTTGCAGGTGACTTTAATCACACAAACTTAAAGTCAGTGCTACCCAAGTTTCACCAGCATGTTTCCTGCCACACCAGAGGAAACAAAACCTTAGATCATGTTTACACAAACATGGCGGGAGCTTACGTTGCAACACCCCTCCCCCACCTGGGACAGTCAGACCACCTCTCTTTGTTTCTCACCCCAAAATATGCACCCCTCATCAACCGTGTCAAGCCATCAGTGAAGACCATCAAGGTGTGGCCTGCGGGGGCAGATTCCACACTCCAGGAAAGGTTTCTAAACACAGACTGGAGTATGTTTGCTTCTCAAGCCACCAGTGGCGCTCACACGAACATTGACTCCTACACCTCCTCTGTATTAGATCATATCAATACCACCATCGACAGTGTTACAACTAGGGATGGGCGATATCTTATCGTTTGCGATATACCGGTAAAAATTCTCCCCACGATAAGAATTTGTCTTCCCGCGATAATAACGATAAAGCCTAGTTGATAGCGCGACCCATCCGCAGTGCCGCCGCTGGCCGTCTCTTGATGCTTAAAGCGTTTACTTTATGATGGCCGCGGTGGCTGCGTTCGTCAATTTGTATAGCTGAACGGGGGTTGGAGAGAGAATTTTCTTGTAGTGCCCTCGCAGCACTCGGTGCCCTAAGAGCCGGGCAATGGGAGCGGCGGCACTGAATCCGCATCTCACGTGCAGAGCGAAAACAACCATGGCGGAAGCTGCGGAAGAGTTCATAGCTAAACGAGGGGCTACCTGAGGGCAATCTGAACCTGTACATACAAATGTATTTTCACTCGCTGAGCACTTAGAGCGAATATCTTAAGCGCTCAGTCCTTCTCAATCGATCGGTAAAGCATACTATTTCAGTTGATCTCAATGAATGCGCAGTGTATTTGACGCACAGTAAACACTAGTGTGAGGCGCGCGACTGAGAGCGCTCAGTGTTTCACACACACTCAAAGAGAGAGCGAGAGAGTCTTTTACAGAATTGATGTGCTACATGTAAACAATATCCTGTGTTGTATTTTCCTGTAAAATAATGGCGTTTATTTGGAATTATTCAGCCTTTCATGAACAGGAAAAAACGAATGCACAAACGGGAATCTCATTGGCTGGCGTGCACCTATTACTGTGCCTGTTTTGATTTCAGCAAATCAGTTTGAATGAACAACATGATTAATATTCATGAACCCAGAAGCTCATTATTCCTTAGTCCAGTTTATTTTTATCAGTAGAAGAATTCGTGGTATTATTATCTTATCAACTCAAATTACTGAAGTTCTATCATTAAATCATTATTTTCAACTTTTTTGTAATCTGAAGACATTTTTGGGATAATTACTTTTGCAGTTTCTGCTATTTTTACCACTGTTTGCACCATGAGTGTATGAATAAATACAGAATCGGTTTACATGTAAAACTTGTCATTGATTTGAATTATTATTGTTTGTATTGTGTGATGTTTTTTAGCACAGTTGCACTATTTAAACATTACCTGCACTTTTACAGAAGACAATTATAGCTGCAACTTTTCCATTTCTGAAAGGCTGGTGTGGAATTTTACATAAAAAAATAATTAATTATATATATATATATATATATATATATATATATATATATATATATATATATATATATATATATATATATATATATATATATATATATATATTTTTTTTTTTTTTTTTTTTTTTTTTTTTTTTTTTTTTTTATGTATTATAGGAGCCTATTTGATGACATGTACGTTTTACTTTAGATGATTGTTTGTTTTTCTGAAACTCGCAAGAATGCATGCAGCTTTCACTTGTATCCAAAAACATGGGGAATGATACTACATTTATCGTCATTGATATCGTTATCGCAATAAATACTAGAAAATATCGGGATAAATTTTTAAGTCCATATCGCCCATCCCTAGTTACAACCCAGAAACAGATCACCACATACCCAAATCAGAAGCCTTGGATGAACAGGGAAGTGCGACTCCTGCTGAAGTCACGCAATACTGCCTTCAGATCAGGTGATGCACAAGCCTACAGCACATCCAGAGTAAACCTGAAGAGGGGCATCAAAAAGGCCAAGCACTGCTACAAGCAAAAGATAGAGGGACATTTTTCCAACTCTGACCCTCGACGCATGTGGCAGGGCATTCAGGCCATCAGTGACTACAAACCCACCCGGTCCATCCCCGCAGCCACTGATGTCAACTTCCTGAACGAGCTAAATTACTTTTATGCACGTTTTGAAAGAGACAACAGAGAAACTGCCACCAAGCTCAAACCCTCAGCTGACCACCCACCAATCACACTCTCCTCCACAGATGTCTGCAAGGCACTGAGCCGGATCAGCGCACACAAGGCTGCTGGACCAGACAACATCCCTGGACGTGTTCTCAGGGCATGTGCGGAGCAGCTCGCTGGGGTTTTTACAGACATTTTCAACCTGTCTCTTGCCCAAGCAGCTGTACCAACATGCTTTAAACGCACTTCCATTGTGCCAGTGCCGAAACACTCTAGCCCGAGGTGCCCTAATGACTATCGCCCTGTAGCACTCACACCCATCATTATGAAGTGCTTTGAGCGGCTGGTCCTGGAACACCTAAAAGACTCTCTACCATCCACATTGGACTCACACCAGTTTGCCTATCGCAGCAATAGGAGCACAGAGGATGCAGTTTCCATGGCACTGCACTCTGTGCTCACCCATCTGGACCATAAGAACACTTATGCACGCATGCTGTTTGTTGACTTCAGCTCAGCATTCAACACTGTCATCCCATCCAAGTTAATAGCCAAACTTGGAGACCTGGGCATCAACACTTCAATGTGTAACTAGATTTTGGACTTCCTAACTGACAGAGCACAGAATGTTCGATCAGGATTCACCTGCTCCACGTCCATCACACTCAACACTGGTGTACCACAGGGCTGTGTGCTAAGTCCGTTTCTCTACTCCCTCTTCACCTCCGACTGCAAGCCTGTGTATGGATCTAATTCCATCGTCAAGTTTGCGGACGACACTACGGTGATTGGTCTAATCAGCAACAACGATGAGACTGCCTACAGGGAAGAGATCCAGCACCTGGCCACATGGTGCGCTGATAATAACTTGCTCCTCAACACCACCAAAACGAAGGAGCTCATCGTGGACTTCAGGAAAGAGTCAAGAGGCACACACGACACCATCCACATCAATGGAATGGCTGTTGAGCGTGTCTCCAGTTTCAAGTTCCTGGGGATCCACATCTCGGCGGACATGTCGTGGACGACCAACACCTCCAGCCTGGTCAAGAAGGCTCACCAGTGCCTCTTCTTCCTGAGGACACTGAGGAAGAATCAGCTCTCCTCGGCTATCCTGGTGAACTTCTATCGCTGCGCAATAGAGAGCATCCTGACCAACTGTGTCGCAGTATGGTATGGGAAGCTGCTCTGTTGTGGAGCGCAAGGCACTGCAGCGGGTGGTGAAAACTGCCCAGCGCATCACAGGGACTCCACTACCTGCCATCGAGCACATCCAGAGAAAACGCTGTCTGCATCGAGCTCGCAGCATCCTCAAGGACTCCTCTCACCCAGCCCACAGACTGTTTTCTCTCCTGCCCTCCGGCAGGCGTTTCAGGATCCTCCGGACCAGGACCAGCAGACTTAAGAACAGTTTTTTCCCCAGAGCTGTCTCTTTACTGAACTCTAACCCTCGCTGATCCACTTCCCTCATAAACTGCTAACTCTCCTACCTCACATCTGCCTTCACTTTGTTATTTGCACTACCGACTGTTTATTACAGTAACAACTGTTTACATTTGCATTTTGCACCGTACTTCTAACTGTAATATGCAACCACCTTCCACTGCACTTTTACACTTTTTTTTTTTTTTTCGGATAGCTCTGTCCATAATTTATTGCACTACCTTAATCCACTGCTATATTCCTCATCTTGCCTAACATATTATTGTATACCTCTATCTGTAAAATTCTGTTTAAAGTAATAGACATCTGTATATTATATTCATAGTACATATTCACCTGTAAATTCTGTTTATAGTAATAGCCATCTGTATATTATATTCATAGTACATATTCACCTGTAAATTCTGTTTATAGTAATAGCCATCTGTATATTTATTCACTGTACATATTCACCTGTAAATTCAGTTCTGTTTATAGTAATAACCATCTCTCTATTTATACATATTTATATATATTCAGTACATTTCCATGTCCTGCACTTACGCAACCACTGTATATCCTGCACTTGCTGCTATTGCACTTCTGGTTAGACCTAAACTGCATTTCGTTGCCTTGTACTTGTGTAATGACAATAAAGTTGAATCTAATCTAATCTAATAGCTCAACGCAATAGCTGCGCGCACTAGTCATTCTTTAGCTCTGCCCGAATGATACGCCCCCAGCCAATCAGCTTTTTTGGGAAAGACTCTGTACAGCGTATCTTTCTTTTATAAATATAATAAAACTAAAGACTTTTCGGAGATATGAAAGATGCAATACTACTGTATAGGTACTCAAGATTGACATGAGACTGACTGAAAATGAGTATTGATTATTAATTTAATTCTTAAAAAAATTATTTTTTTCATGGCCACAGAAAAATAATTATTTCTTTGAATTTTCCTAAGCGCTTAGAGCGCATAGCAAGATCGATCATTTAAGGGACAATTTGCTTGCAGTTAGGGAGTCAGGACCAACATATATTGTGCACAAATGTTTATTAACTAAAGCACGGACAAGACTAAAACTAATATGCAACATACATAACACAATACATACATGACAAGAGGTAAGGTTAAAGTGGTTTGGAGGGAAAAGGGTCAGAACAGATGGATGAAGTTATGCAGAGAGTCTAGAACCTTTGGAAGAACCACCATTAATAAACTTCTTTGTCTGAACAAAGAGTTTACAGTTTTACTAACTACACAGCGATTTCTGTTTCGTACTTTACTTGCATTTAGCCTGAGCTGTAGAAGACCGTCTGGGGTGAAATTGCAGGAGAAAGCTTTGATGGTTCCGTCCGATGGCATTGAAGTGGCAGTCAAGTTATTCTGCATCGATTAAAGAGAAGAAATGATGAGCTTGCGTGGTTGCTTCGACTCCGTTGAGGAAGTTGCACATGGTGTGCAGTTTGGCCTGCTGGCCAGTGTGGTGGCATCGGGTTTCCTGTCACACACACACACACACATGTGAGGCTGTGTGTGGAGGCCTTATCTTGCCGGTAGGCCGGCTGGCCGAGATGAGGTGTTGTTTCAGCCAGGAAGAAGAGAAGAGAGAGAAGGAGGGACGAGTGCCTCGCTCCTTAAGAGGTCTGCAGGAGATCAGCGCCTCCTGAGGTATACTTGACCAATGAGATTGTTGGGATTTCCAAGCGGGAAGTTTCTCTGGAGATTTTATGGCTCTTTGTTTCAAGCATGATTCAATTGCAGAGGTAGGAACTTTTAAAGACTCTTGTAATACTAATATGTTGCACAAGGATTGACATATCATATACACAATCATTCAGATTTTTACATCTCAACTTCGTAGTCACCAAACGTGCCATACACATGATTTCCGTTAACCATAGTATGCAATTCTGAAACCAATCCAACAGAGATTGAATTAACACATAGATCAAACCCTATAAAAACAAATCATGAGATATATATATATATATATATATATATATATATATATATATATATATATATATATATATATATATATATATATATATATATATATATATATATATATATATATATATATATATTTCTCAAGTGGTTATATATAGGATATATGAGTTTAAGAGGGTTTATTTGTCCTTTTCAGAAAGACTGCGAGTCTCAGCTCTCTGCACATTCTTATTTGTGGAACCTTTCTCTGTTGTGTTGGGGGAAGGTCTGTTACTAAGCACAAAGTATTTAAAACGTATTTGTTAAATGTAACAGGCAATTATAAGTCTGATTTGCCTCAGTCACTACAGTGAGTACAAAGTTATCGATCTTGATGTTTGAGACAATGGGTGAATTGAGTAATCCTATGCGATTAACAAAGTTACTTAGAAAAGCTGTTGGGGAAATAAAATCAGCCAGATACTTAACCAACAATCGGGTGATTGTGATTTGTTTGAAGAAAAAAACAACAACAACAAGAAACGTTGACTAAAATGAAGGAGTTTGGAGGAGCAGGAGTTAAATGCCATGTGCCTGGCGAGGTGAATGGCATTAAAGGAGTGATTACTGGAGTTCCGATGTCTTTATCAGATTAGATATTAAGAAATCAGTTAATGTGTGAAAAGGTAATAGATGTGAAAAGATTGACAGCAAACAGAAACGGGAAAAGAGAATTAAGTACAACAGTTATGACAACAGTGAATGGGAAACTGCTACCAGAAAATGTTAAAATGGGATATGTGTGCTACCCAGTTAAACCTTTTATAAAACCTGCATTTAGATGTTTAAATTGCCAAAGGTTAGGCCATGTAGCAGAAGTATGCAAGGGAAAGAAAAAAAAAGTTGTTGTAAATGTGGAGGTGAACACATATATGGAGAATGTGGGGATCGAGTTGAACCTGTTGCAACTGTGGAGGTCCTAATAGTGCAGCATATTTAGGATGTAAAGCACAAAAACAAGCCGTGGAAGCAATTAAGTACAGAACAGAGCATAATGTTTCAAATGCAGTAAAGAAGGTTCAAAATGAGCAAGGAAATGGGACGATTCATGGAAGGTCTAATGCAATTGGAACACCAAACAGGGGAACAGAGAGGTATAAACCAAATATAGATGCAAGTATGCTTATGGTTAACAAAGTAAGCTTCATTGCATTTATTGCAGAAGTAATCAACTGTACAGCACAAACAAACAAAAGAACAGAGAAATTGAAAATCATTGTATCGCCAGCATTGTGGATTTGTTAGCTTTTTCTGCGAAAGAAATTCTCCTCTCGATTATCATTTTATATTTAGAAGAGTTTAACAGTTGAGGGAAGACATTGATAACACAGCGGATATTTGTGGTTGTACAATAAATAGTAGGATTTGGATTAAGTTTGATGAGGCACAGAGAGTCATTCAACGACTCCCTCAGAATGCAGCAGCCATCACGCTATGATTGTACAGACTTTAACAATGGCCATCTCTCAATATGCATTCTTGTCTGTACTTGTGTTCTCGTGGACTTGTGAAAAAAAATAATTGCGAAATTTAATAATACTGTTAATGTGTCACAAAATTTAGTTTTAAGACTTTTTCAGGCGAGAATGTATTTGTTTAAAGCTCAAATCTGTGGTTTATTTGTAAAGAGAGCGCCTATTTGAAAATTTGATCTGGCTTTTTCGGAGTTGTGAGATCCAGGCGATCACCGGGTGTTCATCGCTCGTTAACCCCGCCGAGGGCAGCCTTAACTCGGCTAGTCCTTCTGATGTTTGCCGTCGGCTCTGATGTCTCTGTAGTGGTTAAACATGAGATATTATTCATCTTTTGTAGATCTAACGGGCGATCTTTGGTCTCATTAATCTATAATTAATGAGACCAAATCGTGCCAAATCGTTTTGACTGAGGGCAAATAGTGAAGTTTCATAACTTGTTTTTTTTAGGCTATTTAACTTTACCATTGTAGCCGACTAGCGCTGACTTTGTTTTACTGAACTGTTTGCTTTATTTATTGTATAGCTTCTTATACCTTATACTTATACTTTTATAATGGCTATTATTGAACACACGTAAACTGACATTTAACAAAAAGAGACTGGGTAGTGTTTTATGTCATATTTAATTTTTTTACAGCGATAATCATACACTCACCTAAAGGATTATTAGGAACACCATACTAATACTGTGTTTGACCCGCTTTCACCTTCAGAACTGCCTTAATTCTACGTGGCATTGATTGTGGCTTGCAGTTGATGGAGATTTGTGGGATGCACATCCAGGGCACGAAGCTCCCGTTCCACCACATCCCAAAGATGCTCTATTGGGTTGAGATCTGGTGACTGTGGGGGCCATTTTAGTACAGTGAACTCATTGTCATGTTCAAGAAACCCATTTGAAATGATTCGAGCTTTGTGACATGGTGCATTATCCTGCTGGAAGTAGCCATCAGAGGATGGGTACATGGTGGTCATAAAGGGATGGACATGGTCAGAAACAATGCTCAGGTAGGCCGTGGCATTTAAACAATGCCCAATTGGCACTGAGGGGCCTAAAGTGTGCCAAGAAAACATCCCCCACACCATTACACCACCACCACCGGCCTGCACAGTGGTAACAAGGCATGATGGATCCATGTTCTCATTCTGTTTACGCCAAATTCTGACTCTACCATCTGAATGTCTCAACAGAAATCGAACCAAGCAACATTTTTCCAGTCTTCAACTGTCCAATTTTGGTGAGCTCGTGCAAATTGTAGCCTCTTTTTCCTATTTGTAGTGGAGATGAGTGGTACCTGGTGGGGTCTTCTGCTGTTGTAGCCCATCTGCCTCAAGGTTGTGCGTGTTGTGACCTCGGTTGTAACGAGTGGTTATTTCAGTCAAAGTTGCTCTTCTATCAGCTTGAATCAGTCGGCCCATTCTCCTCTGACTTCTAGCATCAACAAGGCATTTTCGCCCACAGGACTGCCGCATACTGGATGTTTTTCCCTTTTCACACCATTCTTTGTAAACCCTAGAAATGGTTGTGCATCAAAATCCCAGTAACTGAGCAGATTGTGAAATACTCAGACCGGCCCGTCTGGCACCAACAACCATGCCACGCTCAAAATTGCTTAAATCACCTTTCTTTCCCATTCTGACATTCAGTTTGGAGTTCAGGAGATTGTCTTGACCAGGACCACACCCCTAAATGCATTGAAGCAACTGCCATGTGATTGGTTGATTAGATAATTGCATTAATGAGAAATTGAACAGGTGTTCCTAATAATCCTTTAGGTGAGTGTATATGCACATTTATTGTCTGAACCACAGACAATATATATATTTTTTTTTTAAATGTATGTTAAACGCAAAGTGGCAGGGTTGTGTTTTATATTTTGTTTTGTTATAAATATACATGCAGTGAATGTATAGGTATGTGTTGCCTGAACCACGTTTGTGTGGCTATAAGTATATTTATTTTTTTATGAAAATGATCTGACCTGCATTTATACTCGACGTGCTCGCCGTTGTGCTATTCTTTGAAATGACAGAGGGCGACTCGGAGTAGCTAATTGTACTATAAACCATGCAGGAAAAAGCGTTGAGAAGAAGTGGGCTAATGTTGCTGACGATATTTATTTTAATACACTTCACCGAAAACCACGCTACAAAGGTATCGTGTAAAAGGCCTTGTTTATACTCGGCGTCCACACAAGCGCGAGGGTGTGTGCGGCAAAAATGACGTCAACGCGGAGTGGGCGGTCGTGCGCGTTGGGTGCGCAAGATCCCATTTTGCCTGGCGGTGTGCAGCGCATTTTTTGTAACAGCGCGCGCGACTCCGCATTGGAAGATGAACGAGTTCTAGGCGAATCTAGCCGAGCATGACGTCTCATCACACCGGCACCCAGTTTGCGCATACAAATTAGGTGCTTATATTTACAAAATGAGCCTTCAAAAGCAGAAATAAGCCCTTTTAAATAAAGATCCATGTTTAATCAAAAAAGAATTCACGATACTAAATGAAAATGTTTAGTGAAATTAGGAAATATTTAAGAGATTGTTAATTTAGTTGTATAAATGTGTGCATATATTTTGTTCTCATGTCACAAGTAATATCAAGGTTTACTGAGTTTTAAACAATTCTTTTGTAGTGTGGTTTTCGGTGAAGTGTACTAAAATAAATATCATCACCTGTGTACATTCTTCTACTTCCTCTCACTGCTTTTTCCTGATGGTTTATGGAACTATTACTCCGAGTCGCCCTCTGTCGTTTAAAAGAATAGCACAACGGCGAGCATGTTGAGTATAAACCATAGACAGTAAAAGAAATGGACACAGCGACCCCATAGACTTCAACAGAGAAAAGTGAAGTCAATTAGAAGCACTCACTTCCTGATGGCTGAGCGTACTGCACAGCCTAAGGTCCTTTCACACTGGACGCGATTTTGACGGGCGAATAATTCACACAAAGCTATATGATGCACACAATACTCAAATACTGCCTATATCTCAATCTGGCTGTCAAAGTGCAAAATGGCTACACATTTAACATCAGTGCAAGAACAAGATGTATGCAACTTAAATGAAATACTCAGGAGTCAGGATTACTCTAAAAATGCAGGTTAAACTCACAGCACATGCAGTGATGGAGCTTGCAGCATTTTGAACAGAAACGCTCTGAAGCCTTGTGTATACTCGACGCGTGGGCGGTAGTGCGTGTTGAGTGCTAACTAATTGATCACGAGTGGATCGTCTGGTAGATCTATAGATAAACTCATCTTTCAGGCATTTGACCGAGAGGGTTGACACTTCAGCGTGAGAAATCGGGGGTGTAGCATGTGAAACCAATCTAATGCGTGTGTTTCACGGCCAATGCGTGACAGTTGGCAGCCCTGATACAGGCTTGCAAAACCTCATGAACAAGCAAACTAAATTTGATTATGATTTGATTATGATACCTGTAGGCATAATAGGCCAAAGATAAGATAAAATGGCTAAATATTATTTTATTTTTTAAGTTATATTGTGCTTTGTTTGTATAATGTCTGCTGGAATGCTAAAAATGCTGAGTGTTAAATACATTTTTTTAAATTGTAGTTTTGTAAAAAAAAAAAAAAAAAAAAAAAAAAAAAGAGAAAAGATCGGTATTGCGCAACAATTGAGAGATGGGGTCTTGCTCTTTCTGTCCGATGGCGTGCGTTCGTCTCAGCCATCTCACAGTCAATGTCCATAATAGCTGATAACATACATTGTCTTATTTAAAATCTAGCTTTACTTGCTTTCAGAATACACTTTAGTATCAGTGCTCGTCTCTCTTTCACCGTTTTGTTAATTACCTCTTTAGTAAACCAATATAACCAGCAAAAGCAGCACAGCTTGAATCTCCTCCATACTTGTTAATGTTGCAGACCGTGTCGCGGAAAAATGATTACTGTCTGTCAGTGACTGAGAGGAACGGTCGCATGCAGTTCCACATCTCTGGACTAATTTGTCTATGGTACTTTAGACCGCAGTGGAAACGCAGATAGCAGTAGCAGGCCTGGGGGGAAAACGTTCCTGTAAAAAAAGTTCCTCGTACAAAGTGTTCCGGGTAATTTCGGTGGAAATGGGGCTTTAGAGTGACTTTTTGATACAAAATCATATCAATTGCAGCCATACATGGTCTCTGATTGAAAGGAATAAATTAAAGAGACAATTACCTGGCATAGAACCCTGCTGTACATAAAGCAAGATTGATTTTATAGTGTTTATATGTTGATTCAAAGTTAAATAAGTGATTTAATTTTAGTTGAAAAAATATTGATTTTATGCCCATCGTGATCTATTTTTCATCGTTGAAATAACATTATTTCAGGGTGAAACCTGATGAAAAATCAATGTTAAATTTCAACATTGATTCAGTGATATTTTAGTTGATGCATTAATTGATTCAATGTTGATTCAGTGTTTGTCTGCTATACGGGGATAGCAATGTCAGATTTAATGTGATAGGCAATATTAGACAATATATGGTGATGAGTAAATTATATTTAGCAGTATAAACAACAAGGAATGAAATCAAAAAGAGATTCAAAAGCAAAACTGTATGGAGCTACAGACGCAAACACACAGCAGCGGGGGCAGACACTGTCTTGTGCTATTATTTAACAACTTTTAACACCTTTTACCTTGTTTTACTTATTCTCAGGTAAGGTAAAGTCAAAACTGCCCTAACTAGAAAAACTAGACATCAGAGGCTTTTTGGCAGGCGTGTTTCTTGGTCATAGACAGCTTCTACACTACATTCCACATTCATGAGATGTCAGCCACTGTGGAAACCCCCTCAAATATAAAGCCCTTGTCTACTTTCTCCGGATTCATCTCCTTTGCTGCCGTTCTCATCCCGTCTGAAGGTATGCTACTTGCATTTCTTTTTCATCAATGCTCCACTGTAAAATCCAACAGTGATTCTGACTGACACTTTTTAGTTAACTTTACTAAGTGTCTTAACTCAATTGTAAAATCCTAGTAATCTGTACTATTCACATACTATTCCTTGTTTACTCACAGGTATCAAAACAAGTTAAGTTTAATTGATTGGTTTGCCATTTTGTTAAGGAAAAAAAAAATGGTGATAAGTGTTAACTTTGGTTGGAACATTTAAATTATTATAACTTTCTTTCTGATGCAGCGATGCAACAAGAAATCACAGTTATTTGATTTCAAAGGAAGAGAAGTAATAAATAGGTTGCTTTTAAAAGTTGACCTAGCTTCTGACTGAGTAATTAACTATGATTTAGTCAGAAATTAAGATCATCTTTTAAAATTAACGTAATATTTCCCTTTGTCATATAATGATTGTTTACAATTGTATTGCTAACACTCACATCATAAACACCTGTGGAACTTTTAATTGGGTTGACATAATCCCTCTATATTTGTAACAATAAGCACTTTTACATGCACACCAGTAAACTGATAGCTCACAAATATCAGCTTATTGAAATAACCAGTTTTCCAGTTTAAATGCCAAACAGGAAACTGACAATGCAAGTAAACCGCGTTTACATGACTTTATTAATGAATCAGATTATTTCCTTGTAGTGGCGTCACAAATAATAATTTCCGTATCTGACTCTGAGTATCCCATATGTTATGGCAGTTGTGATGTTAAATAAAGCTTACAACATATCAGCGGGAAACTTACGGCTCATATTACTCTCTCATGCAGTTACAAATGCAGCGTTTTGACTGAACCACTTCTACTACACGAGAGATGAGAAGAGAACACATTTAAAAAAATGTCTGGGTCTTAAAAGAGTCTGCTTTTGTTATATATTTCCTTCTTTCTTTCATGCAAAACACTCGCTCTTTCTAGATGTGTTTAAAAACGATCTGTTCCAACCGGTTTATTCTTAAACAGTTTATGACCTTACTCCGATAAAAGAAAACAGGTTACTGCGTTTACATGACCATATACCCCTGATATAGAAAATATTGGAAATTCATAAGCAATAAACAAACATTTAATATTGATGGTTTAATGCTGCCTGTCGCCAATAAATGACTGTACAAAAACAAATTAAGAACCATCTCAGTGTAACCGCTTAATTTTTTTCATATTATATTATATTATAAAGAATTGAACTGCGATTCGATCGTGCCATTTCTATTTTATTTAACCATTGATGTAACTTAGTGATATATTAAATAAAAAATTTAATAAAAAAACAACAACAGTTCATTCAGAAGTCACTAAATTAAGCACATTTTACAGTGCTTTTAACTGTAGTCTTCTTTACCAATAAAATCTTCCCCAGGACAGTTCAGTTCCCTTTCGAGGGAACTCTCACTGCGTCGGAACGACACATTGGGGATACTCCCTAAGCACTAGCGAATCTGAAGTCCGTATAGCCACTAAACCAATCTGATTGGCGTGCGTGATGACGTCATCGTGACGGCGTACCCGGAAGTATAAAGCGGGAGCCGGCGCACTGAAACGGCAGTTATTGCTCTTCAGCATAGCGCTCTCTGTTGAAATTGTCTGTCTATTTACTGTTGTTTGTCACAGTTGCAAAAGTGTGTGAATGAAAAGAAAGAATGGAAAAGAATGTGAGAGAGTTTAAGCATAGTGTGCATCTGTGTCCCTGCTTTATTCGGGCTCAGATGCACACCTGCTTTGTGTGCAGTGTCTGGGTGTTGAGCATGCTCGTGCAGTTCTCGAGGGAACTGCCTGTCAGTGGAAAAGCTGCTCACACTCAGACTGCTCCACTCTCGGCTGGCCGTGTTCGATGAGGCCGGCCAGCTTTGTGAGCCCCAGGGTTCTGGACCCGCGATCGCTGAGGCGTCTCGGTGTCACAGACCATGGGGTTCACAGAAGGACTTGTCAGCGGGATCTGGGACTGCTGCGGCACTTTCCCAATCCTTGTCTGACAGTTCTAAAGATCTTCCTCCCCGTGTGGAAGCCCGCGCTGCGGCTTCTTCCCCCGGGGTTGAGGATCTGATGCTTAAAAGCTGGACCCGCAATCGCTGAGGCGTCTCGGTGTCACAGACCATGGGTTTCACATAAGGACTTATCAGCGGGATCTGGGACTGCTGCGGCACTTTCCCAATCCTTGTCTGACAGTTCTAAAGATCTTCCTCCCCGTGTGGAAGCCCGCGCTGCGGCTTCTTCCCCCGGGGTTGAGGATCAGATGCTTATTCTCTCCGGTTCCGAGGAGCCAGATGAGTGGTGCATCAGGGCAGGTGGAGAAGCAGGAAGTGTTTCATCGCTTCATCCACTCGCCCAAGAGGAGCTAATTGAGGTTTTTGACTCGTGTGGTGGACATCTCTGGCTGAATCTATCAGGGATGAGGGAGAAGGATAAGTCCTTCCTCCTAGACTCCCCGATTTCGCCTTCTGGTCTATTTGGTGACGCGGTTGAGACCATTGTCGCCGGGTACCAGGAGGCGAAGATGCAGTCAGCAGCCTTCCGTCAGTGCCTCCCTCGCCACTCAGAGCCTGGGAAAACGGCCCCTAGGGGGCAGCCTCAGCCGTCTACCAGCTCCTCGCACCGGCAGGTGCAGAAGGAGAGCGTCGCCTCTAGAGCCCCTCCTCCAGGAGCCTGGCAACAGAGGCGGCGTTCTCACCAGCAGTCCCAGCAGCGGTCTTTCACTCCTGGAGGCGATCTGAGGAACGTACTCCAGGGAGGGAGGCTGCTGGGAAGAAGTCCTAGCTTCGGCTGGACTTCCAAGAGCGGTCCCCCCCGCGGGGGAGCAACCGAGGTTGCTTCCTCTGCGGCGCTCCGGGGAAATCGAGGTAATCCCGCCATCTATGACGCTTCGGGCCCCATCGATTTCCCGCGAACGCATGCTGCTCCAGCCGCCTCCGGAAGGACTTGCAGCTGGGCAGTTAACGCGTCCGCACATAGAGAATCGTTCCCAACCACTTCCTGCCGGTCATCCGCTTCAGGGGGTTGGGGACGACGCTCGTGTAACACCCGAAGCCAGTCTCGAGAGGAGGCTCGGTTTCAAAATGCTCATGGTCTCCATCATCGTGAGTTAGATCCAGTTCGAGGACTGGTTCGTCACGATAGATCTGAGGGACGCATACTTCCATATCTTCATCCTTCCATGTCACAGGAAGTTCTTGAGGTTCGCTTTCGGGGGCGAGGCGTACCAATATCGAATGCTTCCCTTCGGTCTAGCTCGTCACCCACGCACATTCACAAGGTGCAGGGATGCAGCTCTGGCTCTATTAAGACTCCAGGGCATCCGTGTGCTGAATTTTCTCGACGACTGGCTCATATTGGCCCAGTCGTACGGGATGGCAGTTCGGCATTGAGGTGTCGCTCTGGCCCGTATAAAGTGCTTGGGGCTGAGACTCAACACAGCAGGTGTGTTGACGCCGTCCCGGAGGACTACGGTTCTAGGGATCGTATGGGACTCGACGACGATGCGGGCACAATTGTCTCCCGCGCGAGTCGAGACCATACTGGCGATGGTCTCAGAAATTAGGCTAGGCCACAGCATCACTGTAGAGCACTTTCAGGAAGTGCTGGGGCTCAGGGCAGCAGCGTCCAACGGGATACCCTTTGGCCTGCTGTACATGAGACCTCTACAGTGGTGGCTGGAAACCAAGGGGTTTCCCCCAGAGGGAATCTTTTCCGTATGATCAGGGTAACGCGCAGATGCCTTCGTTCCCTAGTCACATGGAAGAAACCTTGGTTTCTGTCCCAGGGGCCAGTGTTTGAGCGTCCTGTTGCCGGGAATCCGCACTGGCTTGGGCGCGGTCATGGACGGCCGCTTTGGGGGGAAGTCCTAGCTTTGGCTGGACTTCCGAGAGCGGTTCCCCCCGTAGAGGGGCAACCGAGGTTGCTTCCTCTGCGGCGCTCCGGAGAAATCAAGGTAATCCCGCCGTCTATGACGCTTCGGGCCCCATCGATTTCCCGCGAACGCATGCTGCTCCAGCCGCCTCCGGAGGGACTTGCGGCTGGGCGGCTAACGCGTCCGCACATAGAGAATCATTCCCAACCACTCCTGCCGGTCATCCGCTTCAGGGGGTTGGGGAGGAGGCTCGTGTAACACCCGAGGCCAGCCTTGAGAGGCTGGTTCCCTCAGTAGATTATCTCGGTGCATAGAATGCCTTCCGAATATTTCTACATGGGTCCTGCGTACTGTAGAAGAGCAGACATCCTGTCGAGGCAGGGGCTGAGGCCCGAGTGGCGTCTCGAGGGACGTCCCACTGTCCACTGTGGTGTTCCATCACGCATCCAGCCCCGCTGGGGTTGGATGCCATGGTTCAGACGTGGCCGAGGCTGCGTCTGTATGCTTTTCCCCCGATTGCTCTGCTCCCGGGAGTCCTGGACAGAGTCCGCCAACAGGGGGTCAGCCTACTTTTAGTAGCACCCCGTTGGCCGACGCGAGTTTGGTTCTCGGATATCATAGCTTTGCTGGCAGGTCCTCCATGGCAGATTCCTCTGAGGAGGGATCTCCTATCTCAGGCAGGGGGCACTATATTTTACCCCCGGCCGGAGGTTTGGAACCTTTGGGTCTGGCCCTTGAGGGGGTCAGGTATCTAGATATTGGCCTGTCGGCAGAGGTGATAGAGACCTTACTCAGTTCTAGGGCTCCATATTTCAGGAGACTGTACAGCCCCAAGTGGTGAGCCACTTGGTGCAGGGAGCGTGAGGTGGTCCCAGTTAACTGGCCGGTGGCTTCAGTGCTGGAGTTCCTCCGAGATCGCTTCTCTGCGGGTCCAACCCCGTCCACATTCGGGGTGTCCGTGGCTGCCATAAGGCTTTCCACACTCCTTTGGGTGATGGGCTTGGGTAGACACCATCTGGTTGTACAGTTCCCCTGTGGGGTTCGGTGGATGCGGCCTGTGGCTCGTTCCAGAGCTCCCAACCTGGGATCTGGCAGTGGTTCTCGAAGGCTGGCTGAGGCCCCCTTCGGACCATTGGAGTCGGATGAACCAGGGAACTTAGGATTGGTCAGTTCCCTGGTTCTTCAGGCATTACATCCCCCGCCTCACGTGACGGCGGAGTAAGATACCTTCACTGTGGAGCACTTTTGAGTGCTGGGGCTCAGTACAGCAGCGTCCAAGGTGAGACCTTTTGACCTGCTGCACGTGAGACCTTGACAGTGGTGGTTGGAAACCAAGAGGTTTCCCCCAGAGGGAATATCTTTCGTATGATCAGGGTAACGCGCATATGCCTTCGTTCCCTAGTTATATGGAAGGAACCTTGGTTTCTGTCCCAGGGGTCAGTGTTGGGAGCGTCCTGTTGCCGGGAAACCATTTCAACAGACGTCTCCCTTATTGGCTGGGGCGCCGAAGGTGCTTGGGTTTCCCTAGTCCTAGTTGTGCCCAGTCTCCGGCTTCACACTAGGGCAGGCACGACCCTCGGTAGGTCCCAAGGGTCAGTGTTGGAGCGTCCTGTTGCCGGGAAACCGTTTCAACAGACGTCTCCCTCATTGGCTGGGGCGCCGAAGGCGCTTGGGTTTCCCTAGTCCTAGTTGTGCCCGGTCTCCGGCTTCACACTAGGGCAGGCACTACCCTCGGTAAGGTCCCAAGGGCCAGTGTTGGGAGCGTCCTGTTGCCGGGAAACCGTTTCAACAGACGCCTCCCTTCATCGGCTGGGGCACGGAAGGTAAAGGAGTGGAGAAGTTCACCCTACGGTGCTGGCGCTAGGGTACTCAAGTCCTAGTTGTGCCCGGTCTCCGGTTTCACACTAGGGCAGGCGCTACCCTCGGTGTGGGCTAGTGGGTACTCGTTCCCCAAAGTGTCGGTCCGACGCAGTGAGAGTTCCCTCGAAAGGGAACGGCTCGGGTTACGTCTGTAACCCTTGTTCCCTGAGAAGGGAACGAACACTGCGTCGCGTCACCACACCTCGGCACGCCTGGAGCGCATGCTTCAGAGCAATAGCTGCCGTTTCAGTGCGCCGGCTCCCGCTTTATACTTCCGGGTACGCCGTCACGATGACGTCATCACGCACGCCAATCAGACTGGTTTAGTGGCTATACGGACTTCAGATTCGCTAGTGCTTAGGGAGTATCCCCAAAGTGTCGTTCCGACGCAGTGCTCGTTCCTTTCTCAGGGAACAAGGGTTACAGACGTAACCCGAGCCGTTCTTTATAATGTAATATAATATGAAAAAAAATTAAGCGGTTACACTGAGATGGTTCTTAATTTGTATTTGTACAGTCATTTATTGGCGACAGGCAGCATTAAACCATCTATATTAAATGTTTGTTTATTGCTTATGAATTTCCAATATTTCTATATCAGGGGTTTTCAAATGTTTTAATGGCAAGGACCTCTAAACAATCCCCCTGTGAGATCAATTCTTTATTAGGCTTACACTATAATACAATTATAATAGCCTATAATATAATATAAAAACTAATGGAAGTATTTAAACTGATAGTATATTATATCAGAATAAATGTTTCAATTTGTTAAAAAAAAAACTAACTGAAGTAATTACATAGATCTAATATCAAAGGGAACATGTGAACTCTTTTATAGTAACATCACTAAAACCCAAACCACACACACATCTATTTAAAGGTCCCGTTCTTCGTGATCCCATTGTTCAAACTTTAGTTAGTGTGTAATGTTGCTGTTAGTGCATAAATAATACCTGTAAAATTATAAAGCTCAAAGTTCAATGCCAAGCGAGATATTTTATTTAACAGAAGTTCCCTTTCAAAGCCTACAGCGAATGGCTGGCTTGGACTACATCCTGGTACTTCCTTCATAAATGACATCGGTAGAACAGACTAACCTTCGCCCACAAGAATACGCGAAAAAAGGGGGCATGGTCTTGTTGCTGTCCCACGTGGAGAAAATGACGTGTCGCGTGTAGAAATTGAATTGTTGCGTTTGACTGTGTTTGTCGCCATGTCGTCGAGACGCTGTTATTTTCATCCCGGAGTCAAATCACCTTTGTTTGGCTTTCCCAGGGAAGCTGTAGAGATCATTAAGCGCATATATCTCCCGTTAAGAGGCGTGACCTTTCCACGTGCGCTAAGCTGCTGTCGAATCACAACACAGGAACCGTGCCACGTGCGCTAAGCTGCGGTCAAATCACAACACGGGAACCGCTGGCACAATCAGAACTCGTTACGTATTTCTGAAGGAGGGACTTCATAGAACAAGGAACTCATCAGCCAGTTTTTAGGAGAGGGAAAACAGCGGTATACAGATAAGTAAATTGTGTGAAAAATACTGTTTTTTTACACGCGAAACATGAACACATGTTATATTGCACACTGTAAACACAATCAAAGCTTCAAAAAAACACGAAGAACGGGACCTTTAAACTGATGTGTGTTAGTTTGGTGTTTAGAGTTTGCACGCTACACTAGTGGTGGGTGTGTAACTGTGAATGTCTGTTTTGTTACTGTGCTGTGTCCATCATCTATTATTTCCACAACTTAATCAAGCCACTCTTCTTTAAAACATGATGAGGTTTTATTCCACGTCTTTGTGTTTCTCGTTGCCTCTCATTTTGAGCTATTTGGACCGCAAACACGACTCACTGCTGCGTGCACACACATGACATCATTTCCTTTCTATGAAATCTGTAAACCGCATCCACCGGTTCTAACACGATAGCGATACTAACTCTATAAGCGGTAGAACAGAGCACTGCAATTATTTCTCATTTAAACTACAATCAAATGGATTTCTTCCCACATTTCGTGTCTGTGTCTATCGTCTGCGCGGCATTTTGTTATTTCCGCACGGCCACGCACGCATGTAGCTTAGAGGGAACATTGGTTGCCATACAATAGTTATCCATAGAGCAAAATAGTAGGCTACAATTGCATATTTTACTTAACAATCCACAGGCTTGCATGCAGTCAAAGAGTTCAAAGAGACTGGTATTTACCCCTTAGGTCCTTCCTCATTCTGTTTCTGAGAATTTAAAGGCATTTGAGATCATCCATCTTTAAACAAAAATGCAAATTCTGATGTTGCTTTTCAAATGTATGACTTCTGCAGAACACAAAATAAGTTTCTTATAAAGCCTGAAAACAGGTAGGCTATAGGATATAAACATGAAAATCCTTGTTGAGTGAACTTTTGTGTTCATACTTTGAATTGTGTCTCTGTCTTGATCAGGTGTGAAGATGAGAAAGAAATACATTACGACAATAGCGTTAACTCTCATGGGTATTGTGTACCTGTTCATTATCATTAACAAAAACGATACTGAAGACGACGTGATATCCAGCAAAGACACTTTTGAGATGATCAGTCGTCAAATCGAGTTGGCCAGATCTGAAACTCTCCAGCCTTTGCCTTCACGCTGTCAGCCGAATATGTCTGCTTATAATGTGAAGGGATTTTCTACTCTGCCAGGTCATATCCAAGATTTCCTGCTTTACCGACACTGTAGGAAATTTCCCATGCTTCTCGACGTGCCTAATAAGTGTGGCGGACCCCTGAACTCTTCAGATGTCTTCCTTCTGCTGGTCATCAAGAGTTCTGCAGAAAACTACAATCGACGAGAAGTCCTACGGAAAACATGGGCTAACGAAAGACTGCACAAAGGTGTGTGGATCCGTAGAGTCTTCATAAGCGGAACAACTAGTACTGGCTTCGAGAAGCGAAGGTTGAATAAGCTATTGAAGCTGGAGAACAAGGAGAACAAGGACATTTTACAGTGGGACTTCAATGATTCATTCTTTAACCTTACACTGAAGCAGATCCTTTTCTTAGAGTGGATGGAAAGACGGTGCCCACACGCTAGATTTCTCTTTAACGGGGACGATGACATCTTTGCCAATACGTTTAACATGGTTGAGTATCTTCAAGGTCAAGAGGACAATGATGGAAGTAAACATCTCTATACCGGGCACCTCCTCCCAAACGAAAGGACTGTTAGAGACGCTTCAAGTAAATACTTTGTCCCGGTGCAGGTTCAGGAATCTGACAGCTATCCTCCGTACTGTGGCGGAGGAGGCTTTCTTCTCTCAAGCTACTCAGCCAAAATGATCTACAAAATGTCTCACTCTATAATTCTACTGCCCATTGATGATGTTTACATGGGAATGTGTTTGGAAAAGGCTGGCCTCAAACCTACATCCCACTTTGGTGTAAAGACATTTGGTATGCATATCCCAGCTAACAACATTGACCAATTTCACCCTTGCTATTACAGAGAAATCATATTAGTCCACAGATTTCTGCCGCACATGATTTTTGTGATGTGGCATGAAATACAAGACCCACATTTGCAATGTGGAAAGACAAATTCCTCTCTTCAAGGGAAGCTCATTAACAATTGAACAGGGTGTGTGAAACATAATGATCAAGTTTGTTTTTAATTAATGAGGTTCGCAATATTTTTTTTTTTTTTTTGTGACTCAAATATAGTTTAGTAAAAAAAATTATTGCCTGAAAATTATGTGGTGCATTGCGCCAGAGATGGACAGTAGTGAAGTATTTTTATACTTCATCAGTAGCCTGACAAGCCAGACCCACATCAAGATGTTGGGTCTGGGAACTCACCATTGACAGGGCTCAATCCGAGGGGCGGGACAAACGGTTGTCTTTCAAATTCACTCTGCACGCAATTGGATAGCATCATGAGCGCCACAACCAACCAGAGAGCAATGTGATTGTGTTGATGGATTAAACTTTCCGCGTATCCGGTCGGCAAAACTCAGAACACATCTTCCTTTCTTAAGAATGACTTCAGTGCCGTTCTTTGCTCTTTTCTCAAAGAAAAGCTTAACTCAAAGTTTTCCAGAGTCGTGGCCAAAGCCGGTTCGAAAGACCGGCGTTTGCAAAGCTTCTTTGTTTACAAGTAGCACGTGGAACCGCCGCAACTCTGCCGTGACGTGCCGTCATTATGTTAAGCCCGCCCACCGACTCTATACACGATGTGATTGGCCTGACCAGAGTTTGGTTTTTCCAGCTCGCAGGTCTACCGAGAGTTGCTAGACTACACTCGCGGCAAATTAGATTTGCTGCCGCTAGGGTGCGTCTAGATTTCTAGGCTACTTTATCAGTGTTCTTCTTTGGAAAACTTTTAATAATAATAATTTGTTACATTTTATATAGCGCTTTTCTAGGCACTATAGAAGGGGGGAATCTCCTCAACAAACCACCAATGTGCAGCACCACCTGGATGATGCGACGGCAGCCATATTGCGCCAGAACGCTCACCACACACCAGCTGATTGGTGGAGAAGAGACAGAGTGATGAAACCAATCGTATATATATACTGTATACGGGGATGAATAGGAGGCCATGATGGATAGATTTTTAATGACCACAGAGAGTCAGGACCTCGGTTTAACATCTCATCCGAAGGACGGGGCTTGTTACAGTATAATTTCCCCATCACTATACTGGGGCGTTAGGACCCACACAGACCACAGGGTGAGCACCCCCTGCTGACCTCACTAACACCTCTACCAGCAGCAACCGAGTTTTCCCAATTAGTCTCCCATCCTGGTACTGACCAGGCTCAGCCCTGCTTAGCTTCAGTGGGAAACCAGTCTTGGGCTACAGGTTGATATGGCTGCTGGAATGTTACTTCACAACATTTCAAAACATAATATTGTAATTTTTACTGCACTACGTTTCATATTGAATATCATTTAATACTTATTTACATTAAAAATTTTGTACTGTATACTTTTACTCAAGAAAGTACTACATTTTTAATGTAATTAAGTATTAAAGGTAAAAAAGAAAAACACTTTTATTTATGAAACGTAAAAAGTATGACATTATGCTTTGGAATGTAGTGAAGTAAAACATTTTCCAAAGAAAAACAGTGATGAAGTACATATACTTGAAATATGTACTTGAGTAGAATCTAAAAATACTTCACTACTGTCCGCCTCTGCATTGCGCTGACTGAAATGAAAAGGGTGTTTGATTCCTTCTCAGAATAGTAGTTGTAGTCTTCATGCTTGTTTTAAAATAATCAGAGAGTGCTTCTGATATAGAGATAGAAATATCTATATCTTGCCCTTTTACATCTAATTTTATCAGTAGAGTAAATTAAATGCAATATATAATGAAGTAGCATTCACATGCACACAAAGCATTAAATGATTGCTGCAAAAGCAAATGAAGGGTTTTACACCTCTGAATGTGTTCAAAAGTACAGGGCTGTAACAAAATATATACCAAAAAAGTTCTTGTTGGCTAATTATGAGTTGTGGGGATGTTTCAGCTTACTTTGAGTATTTATGTTTACAGTACTTTATATTGTGTTTTGCTTTACTCATTTTGAGGAGAAATCTAATACTGTTACTACTGATCGTTTTATTCGTTATAGCAAATGCCAACTTCAAAGATCAAACAGTTATACAATGCTGCACCATTTACATTTACTCATGGTGTCATGATGTGGCTTTATTCTTCTTGTTTGCTTTGTTGTTTAATGCACCAGAGATCCACTGAAGTAGGACTCACTCACTCAATGAGTCGTTCAGAGCCCTTCTCTTGAGTTTACTCTTACATAGACTCCAGCAGCACCTCATCTTTGTCAGAACCAGTTGTGCTGTTATTTATAAAATTGCTTGTACTTTTCATATTGCTTTATTACTTTTTTAATTACTATTTTTCTTTTTCTTAGTTACTTGAGTCAACCTGCATAAAGGTATCTTTATTTTTATCTATGAAGACAGGATACATTACACAACACTGAAGAACCATCAAAGAGTGTACAATATGGGGATAATTGTCCCAGTGAACAATGTAGCCCATAATAGACATTAATGGCAGAAAGCAGGTTTATTGTTCCACAGTGTGCTATATACTTCTTTTAAAATATAAAATAAGAAAATATACTTAAAAAATAAAACACATTTACACTAACCGTACTTCACCTATACTGACAGAAAAGTCTAAGTTATACTTGTACTCAATCTTTTGATTGAGATATACTTAAAAGTATAATTAAGTATTTTAAGTACACTAGGCTTGTAGTTATGTTTAATTTTTTGATTGAGTAACCTTTTCAATTTGAAATTAATTTATTTTTAGTTGTCTGTGTAACTAAATAATAAGAAGTAACTATATGTACTTACTATAGGGTTTGGGTTAGGATTAGGGTGTGGTTTAGGGTTAGTTACATGTAAGGTCTCGGTTGCGCATGTAACCCTCGTGGACATGTCTGAAGTGACGACTGAATGGGAACTATGCACAATTTATAGTAATTATAATAGTAAAAACATGTAACATAAAGTATACTTGCAGTATAAAACTAAACTAGTAGTTTATTGAGAGTCTACTTTAAAGTTTCATAAACTAAAAATGTGCTACAAGTATTTAACTAGTATACTATCAATAAAGTTCCCTTGTAGCATAGTTGCATTTTTACTAAGTTTACTACTAAAGTATACCACTTTTACACTTGAAATACACTCACCTAAAGGATTATTAGGAACACCATACTAATACTGTGTTTGACCCTTTTGCCTTCAGAACTGCCCTTAATTCTACGTGGCATTGATTCAACAAGGTGCTGAAAGCATTCTTTAGAAATGTTGGCCCATATTGATAGGATAGCATCTTGCAGTTGATGGAGATTTGTGGGATGCACATCTAGGGCACGAAGCTCCCGTTCCACCACATCCCAAAGATGCTCCAACTTATGTTTTGTATGACAAATTCAGCTTTTAAAGTTTATTCAATTATTTAACATGAAAAAAGTTTGTACAACTAATTGACCCTAAGTTGAGAAAACTCAAAAATGTTCTGCAGCTGGTTGCCTTAAACTTTTAAGTTTTCTCAACTTTTTTTTTTTTTTTTTTTTACAGTGTGGTGACTGTGGGGGCCATTTTAATACAGTGAATTCATTGTCATGTTCAAGAAACCAATTTGAAATGATTCGAGCTTTGTGACATGGTTCATTATCCTGCTGGAAGTAGCCATCAGAGGATGGGTACATGGTGGTCATAAAGGGATGGACATGGTCAGAAACAATGCTCAGGTAGGCCGTGGCATATAAACGATGCCCAATTGGCACTAAGGGGCCTGAAGTGTGCCAAGAAAACATCCCCCACACCATTACACCACCACCAGCAGCCTGAACAGTGGTAACAAGGCATGATGGATCCATGTTCTCATTCTGTTTATGCCAAATTCTGACTCTACCATCTGAATGTCTCAGCAGAAATCTAGACTCATCAGACCAGGCAACATTTTTCCAGTCTTCAACTGTCCAATTTTGGTGAGCTCGTGCAAATTGTTGCCTCTTTTTCCTATTTGTAGTGGAGATGAGTGGTACCCGGTGGGGTCTTCTGCTGTTGTAGCCCATCCACCTCAAGGTTGTGCGTGTTGTGGCTTCACAAATGCTTTGCTGCATACCTCGGTTGTAACGAGTGGTTATTTCAGTCAAAGTTGCTCTTCTATCTGCTTGAATCAGTCAGCCCATTCTCCTCTGACCTCTAGCATCAACAAGGCATTTTCGCCCACAGGACTGCCGCAAACTGGATGTTTTTCCCTTTTCACACCATTCTTTGTAAACCCTAGAAATGGTTGTGCGTGAAAATCCCAGTAACTGAGCAGATTGTGAAATACTCAGACCGGCCCGTCTGGCACCAACAACCATGCCACGCTCAAAATAGCTTAAATCACCTTTCTTTCCAATTCTGACATTCAGTTTGGAGTTCAGGAGATTGTCTTGACCAGGACCACACCCCTAAATGCATTGAAGCAACTGCCATGTGATTGGGAGATAGTTATTTAATTTAAAGGGGTGATAAAACACATTATTTCGAAGGCTTGATTGTGTTTGTGGGGTACACTGCAACATGTGTTCATGCTTCGTTTAAAAAAAATTGCATTATTTTTCATATATTTTACCTTTATTCTACACTGCTTTGTCTCTCCTTGTAAAAACGGTCTGATGGTTTCCGGGTTGTATGAAGCCAGTCCCTCAAACATACGCAATGGGCTCAGATTGGTTAGCTGGCCCAGTGTGTTGTGATTCGCTAACCGCCTAGTGCACGTTTGTCAGAAACGTCACGCCCCTTACCTTTACCGGTAGTCTGTGCTTTGGGTAGTGCAATGGCGTCAATAAAACCATACCAATTTGAGCCCGAATCAGACCCAGACAATTTTAGTGAAGATGATCGAGCAGAACCTGTTCAGTCCTCAAGAGTAAAGACTGCGGATCTATAGTGATCGCTACTGATTGACACCGTTACTTTTGTATTTTTAGAACGATTATAGCCAAATATCTGTCGCAAGAACGAACACTAAACATTGGCTTTACTATAGTATCCAAATCAAACACAGAACCATGTTTAGCATGCCTGTAGATAAACAATACATAAAAGCTCTAATCAAAGAATAATTTACACTAATGCCAAGTTCGCTGTTGAGATTTAAAACAAACTGGTTTGCAGAACAGCGTTGTTATCTCTGTACTTCCTTGCTACAACATACAATTAACAATACAAACTATTACAGGAAAACACATCGACGAAAAATAAATCATACTTACCGGTTGTGGCCCGTAAACAGCTTCTGTTTTTAAGTCAGCACGACCTGATCATCAGGTTCCTGAGGGGAGCGAGGAGACTGAATCCTCCTCGCTCTCCTCTCGTTCCCTCTTGGGACCTCGCAGTAGTCCTAAGTGCTCTGCAGAGGCCTCCCTTTGAGCCTTTGCGGTCGGTCGATATTAAATTTCTGTCTATGACGACGGCTCTGCTGACCGCATTGGCCTGTCTTAAGAGGGTTGGGGACCTGCAGGCATTTTCGGTTGACGAAGCGTGCCTGGAGTTCGGACCGGCTAACTCTCACGTGATCCTGAGACCCTGGCCCGGATATGTGCCCAAGGTTCCCACCACTCCGTTCCGAGACCAGGTGGTGAACCTGCAAGCGCTGCCTTTGGAGGAGGCAGACCCAGCCTTGGCATTGCTCTGTCCAGTACGCGCTCTCCGCGCCTATGTAGACAGCACGCAGTGTGTCAGGACCTCAGACCAGCTCTTTGTCTGTTATGGTGGAGAGCGGAAGGGAAGAGCTCTCTCAAAGCACAGGTTGTCTCACTAGATAGTGGACACTATTGTTTTGGCTTACCAGCAGCAAGGTCGACCATGTCCCCTTGGGGTTAGGGCACACTCCACCCGGAGTGTGGCCTCCTCTTGGGCTTTAGCGCATGGCGCCTCGCTAACAGACATCTGCAGAGCTGCAGGCTGGGTGACACCGAACACATTCGCCAGATTCTACAATCTCCGAGTGGAGCCAGTGTCCGTCTATGTACTCGCCCCTACAGGTGGCCGGTAATGGACCAGGCTTAGGTGTCTTTGCTTGCTCGCCATTCCACTCCACGGACTGGATACGTGCGATATTTTCCTCAGGTGAGTTCTCCGAGAGCCCTGAGCTCCTCCAGCACTGCTGACGCCGACATCAGTTCAGTCTGCCCTTTCGAGCCCAGACCCTCATGTCCGGCCAGGTGCCCCGTGTGCATGGTTCCCCTCCGGCGACCCCCACACGAGTATTTCCACCGTAAGCCTCCTCAGCGAGCAGGGAACGAGGGTTACATACGTAACCGAGACGTTTTTATTGAGGAGGCGTTCATGTCCAAATTTTTAACTATGAAAACAGTATTTACAATAATTCCGATAGCACAGCATAAGGAAAAAATGCTTTGGTGGACACACAGCCCCAATGAGGAAGGTTTGATCCGATGGTGGAAAAGTGGCTAATACTGAATGTTTGCCCTGTAAACTCCACTGCAAATACTGATGTTGTCTTGTTTAGTGCGCTTTACATTTGTTGAATTTCAACATTCCTTAATCCACAGGCTTGTCTGCAGTCAGAGTTCATAGAGACTGGTATTCTATACCCCTTTGTTCCTTCCTCATTCTGTTTCTGAGAATTTAAAGGCATTTGAATGTGTGTCAAAGATCATCCTTCTTTAAACAAAAATGCAAATTCTGATGTTGTTTTTCAAATGTGTATGACTTCTGCATAACACAAAACAAAAAAATAAGAATTGAACATGTATCTGCACACTACACAAGACTACATAAAGTGCAAATAGCATGAAACAGTACAATTTCAGGTTACTCTTTATTTTAAGGTGACGTAGTTACATTACTTACTTAAATAGTACACAGACTAATATTAATTAACTACATTATTTACTATAGAGTTAGTTAGGGTTTGGTTTAAGGTTAGTTACTTGTAATTATGCATCATTTACTGTTATTACTATAGTAAGTATATAGTAATATGTAAAAGGGGCACTTCAGCACTGGGAAGATGAATGTGTGTTTAAACTGTGTCATTTATGTAGTAGAAATGTGAAATTATTTTTGAATTTGGTGCCTTCTAGACTGTGAAAAGACAGTTGTCATTCATGTGGATGAAAGACAACAACTCCCAGAATGCACTTGCTTCGCTGCCCTACGAGGCCACTCCCAAAGCCACTGCTACTGGTTACATCTCATGCCCACCGCGGCACTGCCATTTTGATATTCATAGTAATAAAATAATTTTGTTCAGTTAGAGAACAGACACTACAATTAAAAACTGAACGTGTCTTTTCAATAAAATGTGAGTGAGCCGAACGAAAGTCATGGCACAGACGCAGCAGGAGTCAGATTTCATTCATCAGGAGCTGAGGTAAGCGCAGCAGTCATTCACGACGCGTGTCCAGTCTGGCGCGTTATCAGATCATGCCTATGGAAGCTTAACTTTCATAGGAATTCGTTGAAAAATTGAAACACTCACTTTGCTCCGTCCCGCTCCGTTATGAATGGCCGAGCCGAGTGGCCATGCGCATTTACATTCTGTGAGTGAGATCCCACCCCTGTGGGTGGGTTAAAAACATGCGGAACAGCTCCTTCTACTGGCTGTAGTCTCTAGCCTCTGGCCAAAAAAATCCTCAGATGATGCAAATGGTCGATATTTGCGTCATCGGAGGATTTTTTTCCAGAAATAAAATGCGTAATTCTCTCGTCTCAGGGAGATATGAGGGGGAAAAGTACGATAATTCGAATATACTACCGGGTTTCTACTGATACAAAGCTTAATGCTAATGAGTTTCTGAGTTTCTGTTCAGAGATTGATTAAGTTATGTGTGTGAGTGCAGTTGTTTTCAGGCCAGTCACATGGATTTGAAGATTCTGATGTCTGAAGTCTGTGAAGAGTTGGTTCGAGGGGTGTGTGGGGTCATCTGCAATACAGATAGCTTTGCGGATACAGCGTGTGGTGTAAATGTCTTTGATGGAGGAAAGAAAACCCAGATGATCTTCTCAGCTGTCCTCACTATCCACTGCAGGGTCTTGCAATCTGAGATGGTACAGTTCCCAAACAAGACAGTGATGCAGTTGCTCAGAATGCTCTCAACAGTCCCTTTGTAAAATGTGGTGAGGACTGGAGATGCGCTTTCTTCAGCTTGCGTAGAAAGTAGAGACACTGCTGGGATTTCTTCGCTATGGAGCTGGTGTTGAGAGACTGTTGTGGATAAAAAATCTTGCAAATAAAGCTCAGTGCCCGGTTGCATAAAGCACCTTAAGTGTAATTTCCCCTTAAGGTCGCCCTTATGTTTCCCTTAAACCAAAGGGTGTTGCAGAAAAAAACCCTTAAGTGTTACTTAAGAATTTAAGTAACCTTAAGAGTAACGCAGACAAAAATAAGACGACATGGCTGAATTTATGGAACCAGCTGAAGATCATTATGTGCCAAGAAGAATTTTTAGGGATAGGGAGAACCCTTTGGACCATCTTAGCGATGAAAAATTGTTGCAAGAATACCGATTTTACCATCACACATCGCAACCACTGTGACACTGAACACTTGCAGTCATACATAAATTTCTTAATGAGATGAAGAAAAACTCACATAATTAAAGAAGTCGTTTGACGTTATAACAAGTCATTAAAGTCTTTTAACTTATATGTTTCATATAATAGAACTGAAGCTATAGATTGTGAATTTAAAGATTTGAAGCTGGACACTGTGTGTTGCTTGAGGCACATTGGTGGTGCTGCTCATGGATGTATTAAAGATGTCAGTGAAAACATCAGGCAGTTGATCTGCGCATCCTCTGAGCACTTTGCCAGGAATGTTGTCTGGTCCAACAGCATTCCGTGTATAACAGCTCCTGAGTTTTCTCCGGACCAGAAAAACCACTCTTCAACTGATGCCTTCGATGTCTTCAGTATTTAATGTCTTCAAGGCAATCAACATTACAAACATCAAATGGAAAAAATTACAATCAAATTCATGATGAAGTGGTTTTTACATGACGTCGTTCAAATAAGCCCATAGCTTATTAAACTGAAATTAATACACATAGTACCTTAAATGGACCCACTTTATATTAGTTGGCCTTAACTACTATGTACTAACATTTAAATGAATCATTATACAATGCACTTGTATGTACATACATGTTTTTACATTGTACTTACATATTTAAAAAATACCTGCATGTAATTACATCTGTAATTAATTTCTGTAGGCTACCACTTACATTTATAATTACACTGTTGACACTTCCCTTACACCTAACCCTACCTGTATTCCACCTCAATATCAGCATAAGTGTTTTGCAATACAATATGAACACAATAATACATTGTACTTATTTTCTGGTGTAAGTACATAGTAAGACCACTTAATATAAAGTGGGACCCTTTAAATTATAAACAAACAATAACCAAGGTATAAATAAACACATCGTGTGCTTTCCAATCAGGATTCAGGAGACATTAAGAGACATCTTCTGATCAAACACTCTTTTCAATCTTACACCTTTTTTTCGTCTTGACGCTAATAAAATCATGACTCATTTTCTCACTGTTGCCAAATTATCATGTAGATTAAATATAAAATTCCCAAATAATTATTAATGTATTACACAACATTTATAACAAACAAAAAACCTTTCAAGAAGGGCCCAATATATCTAGCAAGAAAAAAAACACACTTTCTCTGCGACAGCTACACTGCCACCAAAATCACCAGGATTTATGTCACTTACTTTTATTCAAACTTTATTTGAACTACACTATTTTAGACGTCAAGACTAATTTGTCTAATCACATTTTGTGTCGCACACTGTAAAAATTGGATCTGTAAAATAATGAAAAAAGTATTGGCAGCCGGTCCATAATGTCCAGTAATTTTACAGACATTTCCGTTAACCATAACATAGAACGCAATGAAGTTCAAACTTCAAAATGCTAAATCCAGGTAAAACACCTGTAAAAAAAGAAATATGGAAAATCCTGTTAAATTAATACAGCACATTGTGCCCAATTTTTATGGATTTTTTAGAGTGCAGGAAGGGTGCACCAAAAACTCTTTGACTTGGAAATATATAGTTATATCAACCTAAAACTTAACATCAAGACCATCCAGGTAAACAAAGACACCTGAACTAGGGGTGGACGATTATTTTTGTTATTTTAATTTTTCTTTGTTATTAAAAATAAAAACTAAAAACGGTAGTCTTCGCATTAATTAAATATACACTGATACATAATAAAGCTACAAAGGTTATTCAGCCAAGAGCACTGAGTGATTTTCTCTTTCTTTTGTTGTTTGACAGACTAGAGGCAGGTTTACTGTATTAGCAGGCTGTCACTTTAAGACCTAATGCACGGATCCTATTGTTCTGATATTGTTCACTTAAAGCATAACCGACTGTGTTTACATGAATACTCATCAAGGCAGCCATTTTGACATAACTGTGTGTGTATTTGACAGTTCGAGTGTGTAACAAGGCACGAAACAACTGAAGGTATCACACGCTTTCAGAGAGGCGGCTTGTGCACACCTTTCGGTGTGTGTCAGACAGCGCAAGACTGCAAGGAGTTGTTTTTCGCAAGTTATTGCTTTTAATAACTCTTTTTAGCGTCAAGCAATTCACATAAGTAATAGTTGTGTGCCCAGTCTATTCTCTGCTATATGCGTCAACCTAAAACATACACGTTTCACAATGTTGAAGTAGCCTATTAAAATCATTCAGATATTGCGTGCCCTTGCAATATGCATATATATGTACATTTGCGATATTTCGATAATTTTGATATATTGTGCAGCCCTACTTCATGTAACACGTATCCACTGATGAGGCAAGTTGAAGGACCCATGTGCAGTTTTTTATTAACAAAACTTAAAACAAAGACTTGGCAAAACATAAAACAAAGTCATGGCATGGCATAAACTAAAACCAAAACGTAAACTTGAACCATGAACTAACACCCACCAGCAGGTTACAACATTCAATACTTGACAAAGACACATGGCAAACATGAGGGCTTAAATACACACACAGACTAATGACAAGACAAGTGACACCTGTGAACAGTGATGAGACAATGAACCAATGACAGGACAAGACACCAGATCACATGAGGGCATGGGAATCACATGACAAGACCAGGAAGTGCATGACAAGACTGTGAACATGACAAACTCAAACAAAGCAAGAACATGATAAACTAAAACATGAACAAGGAACAATGAACATGAACCAACACCAAAACACCCTGTGACAGATCCCCCCCTCTATGGGCGGCCCCTGACGCCCAAACAACACCAACACATCAATAGCCTAACAAAGTCTTAACAAAAAGTCTTGGGGGGGCGGTCTTGGGGGAGGGATGGTGGGCCAGGCCCGTGCAGGGGCACCGGACCCAGACATGACCTAGACGGGCCTGGGAGCGTGGGCGGACCTGGACCCTGTGGCGTGGGCGGACCTGGACCCTGTGGCGTGGGCGGACCTGGACCCTGTGGCGTGGGCGGACCTGGACCCTGTGGCGTGGGCGGACCTGGACCCTGTGGCGTGGGCGGACCTGGACCCTGTGGCGTGGGCGGACCTGGACCCTGTGGCGTGGGCGGACCTGGACCCTCAGGCGTGGGAGGACCTGGACCCTCAGGCGTGGGAGGACCTGGACCCTCAGGCGTGGGAGGCCATGGCGGCAACGGCAGTTCACCAGGCCATGGCGGTAACGGCAGTTCATCAGGCCATGGCGGTAACGGCAGTTCAACAGGCCATGGCGGTAACGGCAGTTCAGGGGGCCACAGAGGCGTGGCCTTCATGGCCTCCATGTACCCCTTGCCCCCCCCCAAAATTTTCTTGGGCGGGACAGCGGGCTCGTGGGCTGGAGCCTGGACGGGGCCGTGGGCTGGAGCCTGGACGGGGCCGTGGGCTGGAGCATGGACTTGGGCTGGAGCATGGACTTGGGCTGGAGCATGGACTTGGGCTGGAGCATGGACTTGGGCTGGAGCATGGACTTGGGCTGGAGCATGGACTTGGGCTGGAGCATGGACTTGGGCTGGAGCATGGACTTGGGCTGGAGCATGGACTTGGGCTGGAGCATGGACTTGGGCTGGAGCATGGACTTGGGCTGGAGCATGGACTTGGGCTGGAGCATGGACTTGGGCTGGAGCATGGACTTGGGCTGGAGCATGGACTTGGGCTGGAGCATGGACTTGGGCTGGAGCATGGACGTGGGCTGGAGCATGGACGTGGGCTGGAGCATGGACGTGGGCTGGAGCATGGACGTGGGCTGGAGCATGGACCTGGACGTGGGCTGGGCTCACTGGGGTGGAGAGTACTGTGGGACAGTGGAGAGTACTGTGGGACAGTGGAGCTCCTCATCCACTGTTCCCACAGTAAAGGCTGAGCCGCCCAACAAAAGGGCCTGGTCTATATACTGGGCCAGAGTCCACGGCAAAGTGCTCTCAGGCATTAAATAAGCTAGGCGCTCATTTAGTCCAAAATAAAAAATGTCCTTGAGTGCCTGATCATTAAAATCTACTTGGTACGAAAGTCCACAGAACTCCTGAACATAATTTTCCAGGGGACGATTCCCCTGGCGTAAACGCAGCAGAGCAACTGCTGGGTCCATTTTGTTGAGGGTCAAGTATTCTGTAACACGTATCCACTGACGAGGCAAGTTGAAGGACCCATGTGCAGTTTTTTATTAACAAAACTTAAAACAAAGACTTGGCAAAACATAAAACAAAGTCATGGCATGGCATAAACTAAAACGTAAACTTGAACCATGAACCAAAACGTAAACTTGAACCATGAACTAACACTCACCAGCAGGTTACAACATTCAATACTTGACAAAGACACATGGAAAACATGAGGGCTTAAATACACACACAGACTAATGACAAGACAAGTGACACCTGTGAACAGTGATGAGACAATGAACCAATGACAGGACAAGACACCAGATCACATGAGGGCATGGGAATCACATGACAAGACCAGGAAGTGCATGACAAGACTGTGAACATGACAAACTCAAACAAAGCAAGAACATGATAAACTAAAACATGAACAAGGAACAATGAACATGAACCAACACCAAAACACCCTGTGACACTTCATTAGGGAAGTTCTTTTGAGTCTGGGATTCTTTTGAGTCAGATCTTTTCAAATAATAGGTTGATCCGGTTCACAAGCTAGTATATATATATATATATATATATATATGGTTGCTGAATTCAGCTTTGCCATCACAGGAATAAATTACATTTTAAATTATATTCAAATAGAAAACTGATTTTTGAAGTTGTAATAGATACACTGCCCTGTCGACAGAAAGTTTCTGTTTCGATTTAAGGCAAATGCTTAAGAATCTATGATTGGATCATTATTGCAGTGACTACATTTCTAGCATGTTATATGTTTGGCAACAGTTCTTCTAACTCTAAATGATGGAGTGTGTAGCTTTTCATTTCTTAAACAACCATGTAGGAAGACACATCATGGCCATATTCCAGGATGACAATGTCAAGATTGATCAGGCTCAAACTGTGAAAGAATGGCTGGGAGTGAGCATGAAGAATCATTTTTCACATGAATTGGCATCTCTGAGTCCAGACCTTAAATTCATTGAAAGTCTTTGGGATGTGCTGGAGGAGACTTTACAGAGTGCTTGACTCTTGTGTTGTCAATACAAGATCTTGACCAAAAATTGATGACCATAAACTTTTATTTCCATCAAGAGGCGCATCAAATTTGGTCAAGATCTTGTATTTTTGCTGATAACTCCACACCTTGTTTGTTAAAAAAAGCGTGCTGCTTGTTTTAGGGAATAGTCTAACCTCAATGGAAAATTAGAAGACATGGGGACAGTCATGGCCCAATGGTTAGAGAGTCGGTTGCAGGTTGCAGGTTGAATGTTGCGGTTCGAGTCTCAGGTCCGGCAGGAATTGTCGGTGGGGGTAATGAATAACCAGCGCTCTCATCCACCCTCAATACCATGACTGAGGTGAGACCCTTGAGCAAGGCACCGAACCCCCAACTGCTCCCTGGGCGCCGCAGCAATATGGCTTCCCACTGCTCTGGGTGTGTGTTCACGGTGTGTGTGGGTGTGTTCACTATTGTGTATGTGCTCTTGGATGGGTTAAATGCAGAGCACAAATTCCAAGTATGGGTCACCATACTTGGCCACACGTCACTTCACTTCACTCTGAAAAGAAAGATCTGATATTCATTTGACGTGTGCTGACAGGTTATTTCAGTTTTAGTTAATCTTTTAATGCCATTAAAAGAAACGGGAACAACTGGCTTGCCTTTTGTACTGCACTTAATTAGAGCTTTGGACCATCACTGCATACAATGGCAAAATAAAATCACAACAACAAAAAGCGATGCCTTAACAATCACTATATCTTTGTGATGATAGAGGAAATTCAAAGTATTTTCTGATGGAATATGATTAAGGAGTATGAAAGTGGTAGTGCTAGCTCTGTAAATGTACTGGAAACTGCTAATATACAATCTGATCTACTGTAACTCTTCTATGGTCTGAAGTTCAACATTTAAAATGTAACTAAACATTAAAAGGCTACTCTAAAATTACTCATTTATATATCAAATATACATATTGAAAAGACAGTGATCAGTTTAGGGTAACTCTTATTTACCCCTTACACCCCTCTCTCTCATCTAACAGGCTATTTTCAATCAGGTCCTGTAGAGAGGAGAAGCTCGGTCTGTGCTCGCTGTTGAACTCCCAACACTGCATCATGATATTATGCACCTGTATAAAAAATGTTTACGGTAACACTTTAAAATAAGGTTTAATTTGTTATCATTAACTACATTAGTGGCAGGGTCATGTTTAGTCTTGTGTTTTCATTCATGTGCCTATGTTTCCTTTGTTTCGTTGCAGTTTAGTTCCTGTCTCCTTTGTTACTGATTCCTCCCTGGTTAGTTGCCTTGGTTACTGATTAGTCCCACCTGTGTCTTATGTTCACTATGTATAGAGGGTATGCACGTGACATCACCTTCAGCTGGACTGCGGTTACGCCACATTGAGTGGCAAACAGACTGAGAGGCAGCATTGGTTTACAGCGTGAATGCCGCGAAAAACACACAAAACAAGGCCCGACACCAGGGGGGAGGGTGGGTCGGGGGAGGCTTGGCCACGGACCCCATGGACATCCCTGTGCCCCCCTCCGGACAGAGGGAGATGGACTTGATAATAGCGTGTCATTTTCGCACTCAAACCACTGCCCAGGCAGTGCACTGGCACTTAGGATTTACTGCTTCGGCTTATTGCTTTTAGAGGGAAAAGCTGCCCAACACTGCTGATCTAGGATCTGTAATCCACTGTAAGAAATTGTAATAATAGCATATTATTAGCGATCATTCTTTAAATTATGCCCAATTGGCACTAAGGGGCCTAAAATGTGCCAAGAAAACATCCCCCACACCATTACACCACCACCAGCAGCCTGCACAGTGGTAACAAGGCATGATGGATCCATGTTCTCATTCTGTTTACGCCAAATTCTGACTCTACCATCTGAATGTCTCAACAGAAATCTAGACTCATCAGACCAAGCAACATTTTTCCAGTCTTCAACTGTCCAATTTTGGTGAACTTGTGCAAATTGTAGCCTCTTTTTCCTATTTTTAGTGGAGATGAGTGGTACCCGGTGGGGTCTTCTGCTGTTGTAGCCCATCCACCTCAAGGTTGTGCCTGTTGTTGCTTCACAAATGCTTTGCTGCATACCTCGGTTGTAACGAGTGGTTGTTTCAGTCAAAGTTGCTCTTCTATCAGCTTGAATCAGTCAGCCCATTCTCCTCTGACCTCTAGCATCAACAAGGCATTTTCGCCCACAGGACTGCCGCATACTGGATGTTTTTCCCTTTTCACACCATTCTTTGTAAACCCTAGAAATGGTTGTGCGTGAAAATCCCTGTAACTGAGCAGATTGTGAAATACTCAGGCCGGCCCGTCTGGCACCAACAACCATGCCACGCTCAAAATTGCTTAAATCACCTTTCTTTCCTATTCTGACATTCAGTTTGGAGTTCAGGAGATTGTCCTGATTGACCAGGACCACACCCCTAAATGCATTGAAGCAATTGCCATGTGATTGGTTGATTAGATAATTGCATTAATGAGAAATTGAACAGGTGTTCCTAATAATCCTTTAGGTGAGTGTGTATATATTTTTTTTTTACATGACCCATACAAATGCATTCAAACTGTTTTTATTTTTACCTTTGGTGGACACTGAGGCGGTGCCAGTCACCTCCAGTTATCCTTGAGAAGATTAAGAAGATGGATGGCCATGGTTGGACTCTGGACATAACTTCCAATCTTCTGGATACACAACTGCATGAAATGATTTACAATAAAGCGGGGTTTAGAAAGTTAATACATTACAAGCTCATCCAGTGAGAGCGTCTGAAAGTAAACGTCAAAAAGGGTCCGTTGAATCTCACGGTGATAATCATTCATCCACTACCTAGATATATGGAGTTACTGTATGAAGTTTAATTTACTCACCCGTTTGGGGTTTTGACTGATGTCACAGTAAGAGAAGAGCTTGTGTAGAACAATGCCGAAACTCCATACATCTGACTTGTGGGAGTAATTTCAGTTCTGACATGGATTCAGGTGCATACCTGGGGCGGCAGTGGCTCAGTGGTTCATGTAGGTTGGCTACAAACCGGAAGGTTGGTGGTTCGATCCCCGGTTCCACCTGACCAAGTGTCGAGGTGTCCATGAGCAAGACACCTAACCCCAGCTGCTCCCGACGAGCTGGATGGCGCCTTGCATGGCTTGACACCGCCGTCGGTGTGTGAATGGGTGAATGTGAGGCAAGGTGTAAAGCGCTTTGGAAGGCCATTGGTCTGTTAAAAAGCGCTATATAAATGCAGTCCATTTACCATACCTGAACAGGACAGGACACAGAACAAAAAACAAAAAAGAATGAAAGGTAGCATGTATATATATAAAAAAACCATCATGAATCACTTTAAAAACAAAAAAGCAATGTATCTGTCAACACTGAATCCGTTTCAGTATGTTCAGTTGGTGAAAACAAGCTCCCACAGATGCCAACAGACTCAGACTGATTCGACAAAACCCGATCTGTCAGCGTGGTGTGAATAAGCCTTTATGTGTACTTTTTGATTGTAAAAAATATACTGTATTTTGCAATTATATTCTATTGTGCATTCATTCATCTATGTTCACTGTTGGGTTAAATGCACACTAATCACACAATTACAGGTGCACTAATATGCATGAATTCATGCTTACTAATGCCCAGATAATGAGTCAACTCATGTAGAACTAAGACATTCATTAATGATTGCCACATCAGCAATTGATAAAGAGTCAATCCGATAAATAGATTACGTCATATATGAATTGCTATTAATTAAATGTGTCATCATGGAGTAATTCCCTATAAACATCTAGTATGAACTAATAATGTAAATTAATATGTTAATTACCACAATGGGTCAAATCCATGTATTGTTTAATGAATCATTAGCTGATGATTTGCAAAGATATTATTATTATTATTATTATTATATGACTTTACTTGTTGAGAGATATGACCATTAATGATTAGCCTAAGTAATGTGTCTTTATGGTTATACATCCACACAGACGTTTGAAGTCTGTGGGACAGTTGCACAGTGAATGTAATGTCAGAGAATGTGTTTGAAGGGCTGCACACAAATATCAGTGTACAAGAATCATATGAGCCAAGATTAACTCGATAGATTAGTGCACCTGTATTGTAGTGTTACCCTAATCAGTTATTGTGTTGTCTGCCTGAACTCCCAAGAGCTAAATGTGATTGTTACCAGAAAATAGGGCTTTCTCCTGGCTGCGTGACACGGTAGTACTCTTTATCCACCGGGATGATCTTCGTAAGCCCAAAGTCAGCGATTTTCACCAGAGTGTCGCTGGCGACTAGGACATTGCGAGCCGCTAGATCGCGGTGAACATAACGCATGCTTTGCAGGTACGCCATTCCCTACCAATGAATGTTACATTGCTGGTTAGATGAGTGAAGTTCCACAAACCAATTCAAAGAAGCTAATCTGACCAGTTGTATGATTCAAAAAAGGTTTGATAGTCTGTCTGTACCTTACAGATTTGCGAGGCAAAGAGCAACAGTTTGAGGGTGCACACGTTCTGTCTGTGTTTCTCCATATATCCGATCAGACTGCCATACGGAAGATATTCCATCACCAGTTTTGTGCTGAGTCGACCTGTGAAGAGTTCAAAAATAAGGTACGTTGGAATGGGCAGGCTGTACTAATTGGAAATGGATTGGTATTTTCAAAGGTAGTCTGACCTGCACTGTAGCAGATGCCTTTGTACTTGACAATATAGTCACAGTGCAGGGAACTGATGGTCTGGATCTCTCTCTGGAAGTCTGCCATGGTGGCTTGTTTGTTAGACTGAAGGTTCCTTGACAGCAACCAGATCTCCAGTGTTATCACCCCACGGATCATAATGGCAAAGTTCGACACTACCGAAATTACCCTAAACACACACATGCACACAGAAACCCATCAGTCTTCATTTTCTTTTTACCAATGATCATTATGCTTAGTTAAAAAAGTGCACTGTGATGTATGAAATAGCAAAGTACATCAGCCATTTGCATAAACATAACCAGTATTATCCACTATGTTAAGAACTGTGTCTTACCAAGGGGTAAATCAGTCTTACTTTTTGGATTCAAATTATACAAATCTACCTTTTTATGTAACTGCCTTTAAACCACTTAAGCTCTGGGAGCATTTTTGGGGATCTCCGCCTGTATTTGGCCTATCCAAATTAAAAAGCTTCCCACATACAGTGGTCTAAACACACAATTCTGATGTCATACAGGAAACCTTTTGAAGTTACATGACCACTGCTAAAAGTGATAAACATGTAAGTATTGTGACAAGTCTCCCGAGCTCTCGTCAGCGTCGCCCTGGAAACAAACGAGGATCACCTGCCAGCACTCAGCACAGACCGGATTCTTCACCCTTCACCCAGCACATTGTGTGATTCTTCACCCTGCCACAGTGGTGGAGAATGCGGGCATTCAACGAGGAGAAGACGGCGTTCTCCTCACCCAGTGGGCACTGGCAATACCGAGTCCTCCCCTTTGGCCTGCACGGGGCCCCCGCTACGTTCCAGAGGATGATGGACATTCTTCTGCGTCCCCACCAAGCGTACGCGGGTGCTCCTGGAACTCCGACGGGCTGGACTGACCGCCAACCCCCGGAAATGTCATCTCGCCCTCGCCGAGGCTCAGTACCTGGGTTTCCGGGTGGGTAGAGTACTGATCCAGCCCCAGCAGAAAAAAATAGACGCCATCCTGTCGACGCCCCACCCGGAGACCAAAACTCAGGTACGAGCCTTGTTGGGGTTGGCGGGGTACTATCGCTGTTTTATCCGACTTCTCCACCCTAGCATCTCCCCTGACAGACCTGACCAGGAAGGGGCAGCCGGAGAAGGTACAGTGGGACAGCACCTTGGACAAGACCTTCCGGGGGGGGGGGGGGTGTGTGTGACAAGTCTCCCGAGCTCTCGTCAACGTCGCCCTGGAAACAAACGAGGATCACCTGCCAGCACTCAGCACAGACCGGACTGTCACAGCTGCAGGCTATCAACACCCACTATAAGACACAGCACCAGGGGACACCAGTTTGAGCACTACACTCCATGAAGCAGCGCACTAACCTTCTCTCTCTTCCACCCAGACAGCAGCCTGTGACACTCCGGCCACACCGTCTCACTGACGTCACCGCGAGGCACCCTGCACTACCGGAAAGAAGGAAGCACAGCGCACCTGCACAGCACCGTATCTATTTATTCACCTGTTCACCATTAAAACCCACCCTCCGGGGGCTTTTCACTTTATCCTGTGTTGTGTGATTCTTCACCCTGACACAGTATATGTTGTCTGAGCTGTAATAAGATTAGATTAGATTCAACTTTATTGTCATTACACAAGTACAGGTACAAGGCAACGAAATGCAGTTTAGGTCTAACCAGAAGTGCAAAAGCAGCAAGTGCAGGATATACAATGGTTGCATAAGTGCAGGAAATGGATATGTACTGAATATAAATATATATATATAGAGAGATGGTTGTTACTATAAACAGGATTTACAGGTGGATATGTACAGTGAATACATTTACAGATGGCTATTACTATAAACAGAATTTACAGGTGAATATGTGAATATGAATATAATTTTTTGGACTGAGTTACAAAAAACAAAAACAAATACAGCTATTACAGCTCAGACAACATGTTTATCACTTTTAGCATTGTTTTATGTAACTTCAAAGGGTTTTCTGTAAAATGACACCAAAATGTTGTATTTAGAGACCACTGTATGTGGAAGCTTTTCAATTTGGGTAGGCCAAAGGTAGGGTAGGAAATGGTTCCAGAGTAATTTAGTGTAATTAAGTTACTTTGTGCCAAATGCCAAAGTGATGCATATCTCCAGAAAGTAGAGACTCTAAGCTTTCAAATGGTACCACATATGAGGTCAGAGCTCCTCCACAGACATTTAAAATATACAGGGTCCGCAGAGTTTAAGAGGTAAGTTATGGCATCAGCATCTTGAAGAAAAAAATTAAATGACTAACTTGTAAGACTAGTTTATGCAACCCACAACGTTTTAAATCAACTATCAATTGAAAGTACCTGCAACAGTCCATTATGTCCATTAAAGGTCCCGTTCTTCGTGATCCCATTGTTCAAACTTTAATTAGTGTGTAATGTTGCTGTTAGAGCATAAATAATACCTGTAAAATTATAAAGCTCAAAGTTAAATGCCAAGCGAGATATTTTATTTAACAGAAGTTCCCTTTCAAAGCCTACAGCGAACGGCTGGCTTGGACTACATCCTGGTACTTCCTTCATAAATGACGTCAGTAGAACAGTAGAACAGACTAACCTCCGCCCACAAGAATACGCGAAAAAAGGGGGCGTGGTCTTGTTGCTGTCCCACGTGGAGAAGAGGACGTGTCGCGTGGAGAAAAGGAATTGTTGCGTTTGAGTGTGTTTGTCGCCATGTCGTCGAGACGCTGTTATTTTCATTCCGGAGTCCAGCCCAGCCAGGGACGCTGTAGAGATCATTAAGCGCATATATCTCCCGTTAAGAGGCGTGACCTTTCCACGTGCGCTAAGCTGCTGTCGAATCACAACACAGGAACCGTGCAACGTTCGCTAAGCTGCAGTCAAATCACAACACGGGAACCACTGGCACAATCAGAACTCGTATTTCTGAAGGAGGGACTTCATAGAATAAAGGAAGTCATCAGCCGTTTTTAGGACAGTGAAAACAGCGGTATACAGATAAGTAAATTGTGTTAAAACACAATCAAAGCTTCAAAAAAACACGAAGAACGGGACCTTTAAAAACACTGTTTATTATCACTAAGGGTTGTCTCAACAGGCTATAGAGCTGTGTTATTAAATGTACAACAGCGCCCTCTATGGCTGGAATGTTTCTAAATGCTTTTTACATTGTACCTTCCCCAGAATAGAGATAAATCGCAGATGTCTCTCTTCAAAAACATCCCGTTGTTGGTTTTTGAACATGTTGGGTTTTCTCCAGAAGCCATCGCTCTTGGGCAGTGTGCCAGTCGCATGAAGGATCTCATAATCTACAGAATGATGATTAGAACTGTCATGATAGCTGTTCATTATGTTCCCATATATTTTACGACATATCTATCCCACATGCAGGAGCCATTTTGGATATTTATATAACAGGATGATATGTAATGCAGCCATTTGTCCCTCAATACAAAGCAGTAACAATGAACTGAATAATAAAATGAATGGAAATAAATATTATTAAATTAATATCAATATTACACAATAATAATAATGCATGTATTTAATAAAGTAAATTACATATTGTAATATAGCCCTTAAATGTCAAACAGTAATAAATAACACTTACTAAAACAATTATTATGTATTAAAGGGGTGGTAAAACACATTCTTTCGAAGGCTTGATTGTGTTTGTGGGGTGCACTGTAACGTGTTCATGCTTTGTTTTTAAAAAACTGCATTATTTTTCATATATTTTACCTTTATTCTACACTGCTTTGTCCCTCCTTGTAAAAACGGTCTGATGGTTTCCAGGTTGTATGAAGCCAGTCCCTCAAACATACGCAATGGGCTCAGATTGGTTAGCTGGCCCAGTGTGTTGTGATTCGCTAACCGCCTAGTGCACATTTGTCGGAAACGTCACGCCCCTTACCTTTACCGGTAGTCTGTGCTTTGGGTAGTGCAATGGCGTCAATAAAACCATACCAATTTGAGCCCGAATCAGACCCAGACAATTTTAGTGAAGATGATCGAGCAGAACCTGTTCAGTCCTCAAGAGTAAAGACTGCGGATCTATAGTGATCGCTACTGAATGGCACCGTTACTTTTGTATTTTTAGAACGATTTGCCAAATATCTGTCGCAAGAATGAACACTAAACATTGGCTTTACTATAGTATCCAAATCAAACACAGAACCATGTTTAGCATGCCTGTAGATAAACAATACATAAAAGCTCTAATCAAAGAATAATTTGCACTAATGCCAAGTTCGCTGTTGAGATTTTAAAAAGTTTGTAACGTTAGGTGTTTGTCGGATAACGTTAAGTATGAATGAGCATTTAACAATCTGGTTTGCAGAGCCAAACAGGGTTGTCATCTCTGTACTTCCTTGCTACAACGTACAATTAACAATACGAACTATTACAGGAAAACACATTGAAGAAAAATAAATCATACTTACAGGTTGTGGCCTGTAAACAGCTTCTGTTTTTAAATCCATCTTTCAGGACAAGCCGTTGTATTAGAGATTATTATTTTGAAATGTCTACGTCTCTGTTGCAGTTGCAGAAGCTCATTCAAGTTCAGATGAGGAGATAAAATATGCATTGTTACAACCGTCTAAAACATACTACTATATAAACATCGTAAAGTAAACATTGTCATTATTCATCAGCATTAGTTCATAAACAATTGCAGTGCATAAATGTGCGCAAATGTTCATTGATTGTGAGCCGCTCTGGAGCGCTGGATTGGGGATGCATGAGTGAGCCTGTAGAGCGGGCAACAGCGCCGTGTTCTCCAGCGGTTAGATCAGCACGGTTCAAATCAAATGTGCGCATCTGTTACACAGGATATCAGTTCTGACTGGATCTCTTCCCTAATCGTGCCTCCCTAACAGTCTCGTTTTTATTTGTTGACGAAAATTACAGTTGATTTTCGTTATAGTTTTTGTCATCCATCACTAGTTTTTATATAGTTATCGTCTCGTTTTCGTCAGTGAAAAAAGGTCATTGACGAAAATTATGACGAAAATTATTCGTCAATGAAATTAACACTGGTTGAAACCAATAAGGCAATACTTATTTTCATGTTATGGCTATTAAAGGAACACTCTTTTTTTGAAAATAGGCTCATTTTCCAACTCCCCTAGAGTTAAACAGTTGAGTTTTACGGTTTTTGAATCCATTCAGCCGATCTCTAAGTCTGGCGGTAGCACTTTTAGCATAGCTTAGCATCGATCATTGAATCTGATTAGACCGTTAGCATCTTGCTACAAAAAATGACCTACAGTAGTGCTGGGCGGTATACCGGTTCATACCGAATACCGGTATTTATTTTTGTTATGATGTGAATTTTGATTATACCGCAATACCGGTATGTCACTTAAACAACGTTCGTAACACAGCGCAGCGTGTCATTGTTTGAGATGGGACGCATTTCACTGTTGCACTGTACTAGTGAGAGCAGTCAGAGCACAGCTGAGATCGCATTACAGAATCACCTCCTATCATGGGCGTAGATTACGCGGGAGATGGGGGGACATGTCCCCCGCACTTTTAATAAAACGTACATTCGTCCCCCGCACTTTTACCGGGTCGCACCGGTCCTAGTCGACCCGCTCCGTGCGGGATTCGTACCAGCGTCTAGTCGCCCCGCTCTGACTGGCCTACGTCTGTTACACAAGCAAGTTCGTTAACGTAGAAGCCAACATAAATAAATCTAGATTTAAATTCAAAGACACAAATAATCTATACATGACCTGTCATTTTATTCGTATCCAAAAATGAGGCGATCTGAACACTATGGAGTCTCGTGCAACACTCCAATTCATACTCGAAGCCATAGGGCGCGCTCTCAAAGAAAAAACAAAACTGATTCGTAGAAGTAAAACCCTGTCACGTTCCAAAGGCATTCAGCGCTGTAGCAGCAGCTGAAGAAAAATAATCGCTATGACTGATGAAACGTGACAACAAACATGATTACGACAATATATGGTTTGTGTTTTTCCAGCCATCTCAAGGTATTTATTAACAATAAAGAATATGAATAATGCAGTGCTAACCAGGGGCGTAAATCGCGGGGGGGACAGGACCCCCCCAATCTGAGGGCTGTCCCCCCCCTAAAAACCATGTGGAGTATTGTAAATAATATAACAATATATACTTAAAATAAATGTGTAAGTAGTGAGACAATACAAGCGCAAACGGGACAAAAAATGCGTTTTAAGTTTAGAAACATTTTGAGTCCCCCCTCCCCCCTTGCCTCACAGTGGTTTGATCCACAGTGCACCTCAACTAATATAGACCGTAATAGACCGTAGAAAAACTACCACACAAGTTTGGGAAGGCTCTTCAGACAGCAGTTGTGAGACACCAGTAAGTAGCTGTCAAGGCTATTTTATTCACTTTAAACGTCAGATGAAGTGATTCTTTTCTCTTTAATACAGATTAGGCAAAAACACTGTTAACATCACTTGCCCACCACCCCGCTCCGCTGTATAGTAATAAAATCATTTAGTTCAGTTAGAGAACTGATAAAACAATTAAAAACTGAACGGGTCTGCTCAATACAGCACGAGCCGAACGAGCAAACAAACAAACAGCTGACAGACAAGATTATCGAAGATTTGGTTTCAAAGCGTAAAAGCGCCTATTTAAGGGAGTGTGTCATTGTACTGTTTTGTTGTTGTGTTTTTCATTACGAATAATAGGCTAATGAACCCAAAATTCAAGCAACCCGCCCCCAAAATTCTAAAAATTGGCTAATTCTAAACCGAAAGTTCAGTCAGATCTGTGTAGGGTTTTGCGCAATATGACAATAAGCTGCAGTTGAATATCTAAATATCTGAATATCATAGTATAAAATACTATGGGGAGGACGCAAAATGATTTAATAATAATAATATGACTGCGTGGTGAACCTTAATCGTATTTAAACTACTATCGCTTTGTGTTGTTGGTCAGATAAAATGACAGAGAAAAGAAAAACGGACATTAGATAATTTTTCAGTACACCAAAACGCCAAGTAAGTACAATTTTTTTTTTTTTTTTTTTTTGTGGTACACAAAAACAAGTACGATTTTGGCTGTATTATTTGTGTCCCCTTCAAAAATTGCTCTTGAGAAATTTCATGTTTATTGTCCCCCCCAACTTTTAGATGAAATTTACGCCCCTGCTAATAGTACAGAGAAATATCATGTCAGAGCGGGATTTGAGCACCGGTGAGCAGTTCGTGCTCCGCTTGGCTCCCATACTCTGGGAAGGTAGGCAGGTTTTTTAGTCTACTCTGCTTAATGTTTTTCAAGAATGTTGCACTCCTGTTTGTCATTGTGCACGAAACTTCATGCCAATAAATCAAAGTGTCTCAAGCCGCGCCCTCTTCATCCTAATGATTAATACCGTTAGTGGATTGGCCTATTTGGCGTTGAAAATGAAAACGTCATTTAAAATTCTATTTTACAATCGATTCAATGAACACTTATGTCTCAAAAATCGAAAAGATTTTTTTCACAAAAGTTACAGCCCTAAAAAGAACAGAATTTATTTTGGGGGGGAAAGAAGAAAATTAATACAATTATTCAGCAAGGACGCATTAAATTGATGAAGTGACAGCACATTGATAATGTTGCAAAAGCTTTATATTTATTTATCTTAAATATAAAGCTTTTGCTACATTATAAATGTATACTGTCACTTGATCAATTTAACCCTCTGTCTGACGAAATCGCCAGCGCATTTTTTCTCAGAAAATTTGGTTTAGGGTTTCATGACCCTTTAATGACAACGGAAACTACTCCCAATACTCCATCATTTTTAGCCATATAGCTAAGTGCAAGACATAATTATAAACTATAAACTGTCTACTTTTATTTGTGTACACTCATTTTGTACTCATCACTATACAATACATGTCCTTATTAGGAGAAAATGTTGTTTTAACGACATATCTCGTTATTACAGAAAATGTCATTAAAACGACATATCTCGTAAAAAAAAATAGTATTCATGTAAACCATTTATTAGGTAAAACTTACTAACACAAAAATATAGGTCAGTGTAATATCACCACATCACTGGGTTAGCTTCTGTCTGATTTTAACACACCTTTTTAAATGGGCATTTTATCTATGTTTACTATCTGTATAGTGTTATTGATATACACTAAAATATGTAAAATGCATGATTTAATACATTTATTTACCTTTTTTTAACTGGCTCAATTAAGTAGGCTAATATAACTCTTTTCGCATTCCAGTATTAGAGTCCTACTAGGCTATATTAAATTTGTTAAATAAATTGGGATTAACTGGCAAAAACACAAAGGCTATCCATAATCAGTCCTCCTCACTAGCTAGGCTAATTGTTAAAACACAGAGTTTACTGTAATCACGTCAACTTCGAACATTGTTTTTTTTTTGTGTGTGTGTTTTTTTTTTTTTTTATTAAGACGACACGTAGCTTCTCACGTAGCTTCGAGTATGTGGGCGACGAAAGTGTAACGCTTCTTATGCCCGCAGCATTTGTGATGGAAAGCTGGACTGCTCAGATGGAGCCGACGAACAGTTAGACGCATGCGCATTGCTATCTAAAGCACAGACATGCGCTAGGTCAGAGTTCAGATGTGCTAATGGACAATGTGTGCCCAGTTCATGGAGGTGTGACCACTCCACCGACTGTGTAGTAGTGATGGGCAGACCGAGGCTTCGTGAAGCAATGAAGCAGTTGAAGCAAATGTGCCATATTGTTTCGAAGCTTCGAATCAATCCGACACCTGTCTCTACGGCGCCATCTAGTGGTCACTTGCATGTGTTGATCTGAAATACCTTGAAAATGATCCATGTAAAAAATAAAATGTTTTTAACATCTGTCTGACAACTACATGGTCTTGGTTTTGTAACCTGTAGCCTCGTCATTGTAAAGAACTATATGTTTTTTTATTATATATATATACACACAAATGAACATTAATACAATAAATAAAGCCACAATGTGTCACATTTTTACAATTTTATTTTATTCAAAAACTTGAATTGCTCTGCTGTTGAAGGACTCAGCCAACTTCTTTTTTTACATATAATTTCTCCAGCCTATGAAAAAATCCTCTCACAAGGGACACTTGTTGCTGGCATGCACAAATATTTTTTTGCAAGTTCACACAAATGAGGGAAAATTACTGCTCTCTCTTTCCAATAAATTAATGGATCATGCGTTCTGGCCAAAAACGCATCTTTCAGGTACTTCTTCACTTCTACGGTTGCTTCAGCTGTAGTACTGTCGTCTGGGTTTCACGGATACGACTATCAAACAGTTCCCATAAACTGTCCTGGGTTTCTGCTGGTGTTGTTGATGATGATGATGATGATGGGCCTGATGTTGACATTTGTGGCTCTGAATGAAAATTAAAACAACAATTACAAAGCATAAACTGACAGCATATATGAAGCTGCCTATCACAATACACACATCTCACTTTATTTGGTGCTTCCAAATGGAAATGCTCCCACACCACTGGTCCCATTTTTTATCTATTCTATTAATATATCTATCTTTATACTACGGGGCCGTTGAATGCTTGAATCTGATTGGCTGATGAACGTTCTGAGGCGTGCAATTATTTTCTGGGAGATGCACAGCGAACTTAGTTCCAGGCAGCTCTCTTGACCGCATTACAGTTCCATATCACGTCGCATAACGGAAATTACAGGACTAAAAAACAACAATATGAAAGATGATTTTCCTAAAGTAAATCTTAATATTTACGGTGTATATAAAACGTTCATATAAAACTGGGCGGCAGCAGTATTAGACAGTCCAGATGAAATCCAACAAACGGAAGCGGACATCAAAGGCAAGCTTTTCTGTCTCATTACTGAAATCACACATGCTCGCACACGCACTATAGTTTGCACAAAAAGGTGTCAGCGCTGCCCTGACGATTTGATCAGTTAGCCTATATAGTGGAGCAACTTAAAGGCTACACGTGACATTTTTTCACTAGCGAGGTAATAACAGCGCTGTTTAGAGACGCACTGAGGTAGCCTAATTCACACAATCTCTCTCTCTCTCTCTCTCTCTCTCTCTCTCTCTCTCTCTCTCTCTCTCTCTCTCTCTCTAATAACTTTATTAATAACTGCAGTAGAATGCTATCAATGGTTCAAGCCTTCGTTACCAGCTTTAAAATGACGTTTCTGAACTAGCAAAAGAGCCGTTGGATGAGACGCGGAAGAAATAGTCTACTCACAATAGCGATTCAAGTACAAAAACCGGACGAATCCCTTTAAATATATCTTCGAATCGATGTCTTGAGGTGTGGTAACCGTAGTATAAGCGGAATAATTGACTCCGGGGCGTTCAATTATTTGAACAATAATGCACACCCGAGGTGTAACGGCCGCTTCGCGTCGTGACCGCATCACCACCTCGGGTGTGCATTATTGTTCTAATAGTTGAACGGCCTGTCGTCAATTATTCCTTACATATAATCACCTATGAATCTATATCTATATAATTATATAGGGTAGACCGAGTACAGTTGGTACAGGGGTACATTTGAGACACCTCAAATAACTTGAGTGCTCAACAAGTTTGATCTGTGATATTTGCTTCACACATGCGTATTAGTGCCCTCTTCGATCGTGGGAAATTTGAAGTACGTGTGTTTCTCCTGTCCGAAGATATCGGTGAAAGTGTTTTTTCTAAGGTACATTTTTCATTTCACCACCTCCCTTCCACATTGAATAGCTTCTCATCCTTACATGACTTTTAAAGTTAACTTACATTTTCGTAAACCTTAATCTGAGATTCAAGATTCAAGATTCAAGAGATTTATTTGTCACATACACAATTATATAGAGCATATATAACCAGCAGTGAAATGAAAGTCAGGTCCGCTCCAAGGACAGTGCAATATTAAAGAAAATATACATAGAAGTACAATATACACAGATAAAAAAAAAAAAAAAAAAAAATATATATATATATATATATATATATATATATATATATATATATATATATAATAAATAAGCTATGAGAAAATGAATTAAGGTTAATGGTGTGCAAGAGGCAATGTGCATTATACTGTAGTCTTAAATCTTAAATATTAAGATACACAGGAATGTATAAGAGGTAAAAAGTGCAAAAGTGCAAACGGGTCGACACTGACAGAAAGTCACATTGAGGTAGTGAATGATGAAGATCTACTGATAAAGTGGATATTAAGTAGAAACATCAAGATGTTAATATACTGTTTTTTTATTTAAGAGCCTGATGGCCTGGGGGAAGAAACTCCTCCTGAGTCTCTCAGTTTTTGCCATCAGACTACGGAAGCGCTTACCAGATGGCAGCAAAGTAAAAAGATGGTTACTGGGGTGGATAGAGTCTTTGATGATTTTAACAGCTCTGCTTTTGCAGCGTTTGAGGTAGATGTCCTGTAGAGAGGGGAGAGCAGACCCTGAGATGCGCTCAGCTAAGCGCACAATTCTCTGAAGGGCTTTGCAGTCTTGATTAGAGCTGTTCCCATACCACACTGAGATACACTGAGTCAGTACACTTTCTATGGCCCCTGAATAGAAAGTTTTCAGGATTGCTGGTGAGACCCTGAATTTCCTCAGCTGTCGCAGATGGTAAAGTCTTTGCCTGGCTTTATGTATCTGTGTTTGAATGTGGGTAGTCCAAGTCAGGTCCTCAGAGATGTTTACACCAAGGTACTTGAGGCTGTGCTCTGAAAACTGGCTTATTGAATGACTGTGTCATGCAAGACCATCGTCAAATCTAGAGAAATGTGCGAGGTGGTCAGGTGGGTACAGTTGAGACACAGTGTATCAATTGTACCCGCACTACCCAGATAGCACACGTACGTCTGCAAGATGTCTGTTAATGATCACTTAATCTGGAGAGCATCTGCTGTTTACAAACATCTGATAGACGTCTTTAAGATGTCAGTTCCCTTTCGAAAGGGAACTCGCACTGCATCAGCTTTTGCTTACGCTACGGGGAACGCCTCCAGCGTGACTGGTGCCTGAAATCACAATCAAATCACGTCAATCCTATTGACCGACGACAGCCTATGATGTCATCAAGGTGCGACCAGGAAGTATATAAGGGAGCCTTGCCAACATGACAGTATCTCTTCGTCTTCAGGGACTGTTTTGCCTGTCTTCACGTGAAACGTCTACAAGAAGGATAACAATGAAGTGTGCTGAGGCCAATTCTGCAGAAGTGTGTTTTGAATGTGTAGCTTGCGCTTTGGATACACACACACTTTGTGTTTACTTTCTGGGAGAAGAGCATGCAACTCGGCTGGACCTCTTCTCGAGGGGAGAGGTTTCAGCATCTGGGAAAGACCACGCTCAAGCTGAGGCTGAGCGGCGTCTGAAATGTGCTTCCCAGATTGATCTGGCTTGTCGCTTGGAGACAGTTATGGTTCTTGAGGACGATCCAGATCACGAGGGGCTCGAGCAGAGGATGGGTGAGTCAGTTAAAGATGCTGAAGCTTTTCAAACCATCCTGTCCCATGTACGGGGAGTTGCTGGAAGTCATGGAACGCGCTGCGGGTAGACTGCAGCTGCCTTTGTGGTGCGTGAGGAGACAGGCTGAGCGTCCAAACAGTTCGGACGATCGGTTTCTCTCCGCCCATGACCTCCCAACTCCTGGGAGTCTTCCATTCCTTCCGGATCTCCATCAGCAGATCTCGAGGGGATGGAAGAGACCATACTCAGCCCCGCATCTGTCGACATCAGCGAGCTAAATTTCGCTAATGTCGAGGGACTGCCTGGCTGGGTATGTGTCGGGGCTGCCCGTGGACGAGATGTTATGTTTATCTCGCCTCTGGGCGGCCTGTAACACTGTGGCTCCCACCCTGCCGATCTAATGCCTGAATGGCAGGGCGTACATGTCAATGGGTCACGCTGCGACGGCTTTGCACACCACAGCTGTGTTGCAGGCGTACCAGGCAGACCTGCTGAGGGACCTCGATCAGGGGGAGGGACCCCCTGAGGCGGAAGTCGAGTCGCGCCGGACCGCGGTTTTCGCTCTCCGGGCCACCGTAAAAGATTGCGCCGATGACGGTGGCCACGGAGAGACATCTGTGACAAAGGCCTGCTCGGCAGCATTTAGAACATGCATCCCGCTGTGGTCCGGGACTGCGCCCAGGCAGTCGGGTGTCCCCGGCCCGTTCCAGTCTGAGGGCTGGAGACGGGAACAGCAAGCCAGCATCGCCTCTCGAGCGCCCCGCTGCGGAGGTCTGGGACGCAGGGGAGGCGGGACACCCGCAACAGGAAGAGGAAGGAAGCCGGGGCTGGTAACCGGAACCAGCGCAGACAGCGGACTCCGCCCTCGAGGACGCGGAGATGAATGCTGCCTTTTTCCCTTCCTCTGGCTTTCCCCCGGGCGCTTTACATCAGGCTGGTGGGCCTATGATGAGCAGAAAATGTAAGATTCTGCCGGCTCGCCTGGTTTGTTTGTTAAAAGCGGCCCCTAAGTCCCCCTCTATGAGGGCGAAACATTTTCAAAACTATGTTTTTCAGGACTTTTTTGACCGTCGCTCCCCTGAGGGGTTGCTTGGGGAGATTTTGGATCATCGAGGGATTTCGCAGGGCCTGCAGCTCCCCGTGAGTAAGCTAAGAACGATCTTCTTTGCAACATTATGTGGTTGTGTGTGTATGCCTCACTTTTGCTAGTTGAGTCTTGCTGCCTCTCCGTGTTATTTTTCCCACTATGTGGGTGATTAATTCGCGCTCTTGCCCGAGGGCTTGTAGTGTAGAGGGCTAGCTGTGTTTTCCTAGCGTAAAGGTGGGAAGTAGCTGAAGACCGGGTACGCGCTAATGCGCGAGCTGTAGTAAGATCTGCGCCCAGCTCTGTGGGGCTTTGGGAAAAGGGGTTCGGGGCCTCAATGTGTAATATTAGAGGTGATAATATTTCTTTCCCGAGCCCTGAGTAGATCTAGTGCGTTTTTATGTCGCACTACTTGGCCTAGGCTTTGTCAAGGATGGGGGCGTTCCCTTTTAATGAAGGTTGTTCGCCCCTGGCCTGTCTTTTGATATAAGAACATGGCGTGGTTTATGCATCCTTGTTTGATTTGATTTTTTTGATTATGATATCTTTATTTCGAACATGAGAGAAGAAGATAATAATAATAAAAATACAATAATGTTCCAACATTTTAAAAGGAAGAAAAAAGAAAAGAAAAAAAGAGTAAAAAAAGAAAATTAAATTTAAAAAGAAAACAGAATCTTACTTTCCTGTATAAACATGCTTCTATCTCATGTACGAAAAGGAGTAGGAAGAAGTAAAACTTATGTACTCCTACCCCTTTAATTCTTATTTTCCTTTAAATAACATACATATGCCTACACCTACGCATATAAATATACACATACACATCTACCGTACATATATATACATGCACATATACACATCTCTATATATATACACATACATATCTATACCCCTATAGCCACATAACACATACCTACATATAATCATACATACATACATACATACTTTACAATGACCACTAACAAGTATTTCAAGTCATAACAGAGGCGCTCTCCTATTTTCCTACAGTACTTCTTGATCCTTCTTAAAAATATTTTCTGTATAATTTTTTTTAAAGAGGAATATGTTAGGGCATTGCTTTAATTTTTCATCTAGTTTATTCCACAATTTAACTCCGCAAATTGATAAACATAATCTTTTCCTTGTTGTTCTAAATCTATTAGTCTTAAAGTTTCCCCTTCCCCTTAAATTGTACCCTCCCTCCCTCTCAGAAAACATCTTTTGTATATTCCCAGGCAATAACCTATTTCTTACTTTAAACATAAATACTGCAGTTTGATATTCAATTTGATCGTAATATTTTAATAATCTCGACTGCAAAAATAATGAATTTGTATGTTCACAGAATCCTGCATTATGAATGATTCTCATAGCTCTTTTTTGCATTATGACTAACGGCTGTAGTGAATGTCGGTAAGTGCTTCCCCAAACCTCTACACAATAGTTCAAATAAGGTAACAATAATGAGCAGTACAAGATACGAAGAGATTTAAGATCCAGCATATGCTTAGCCCTAGCTAGAACTGCAATGCTTCTGGACAGTTTGGTTTTGTTGTATTTTATGAGGCTTCCAGCATATCTTTTCATCTATGATCACTCCAAGAAATGTATTTTCATTTACTCCTTCTAAGTTAGCCCCTTCTATCTGTATTTGTGCTTGTTGCTTTGACTTACAGTTTCCAAATACCATGAATGTAGTTTTACTCAAATTTAGCGATAATCTGTTGGTATCCAACCATTGTTTTATTTTCTTAAATTCTGAAGTGATTAATTCCGAAAGTAACTGTAAGTTGTCTCCTGAACCAAATATGTTTGTGTCATCTGCAAATAATACAAACTTAACTACTTCAGATACTTTACAAATATCATTAATATATAATAAAAATAACTTTGGTCCCAGCACTGACCCCTGTGGGACACCACAAGCCATGCCCAGACATTCAGATGAATACTCTCCTATCTTCACAAATTGTTGCCTGTCTCTCAGATAACTACTTACCCAATTTAAAACTACTCCCCTGATCCCGATTCGTTCCAATTTATTGATTAATATGTCATGATTTATTGTGTCAAATGCTTTTTTTAGATCAATGAATACTCCAACTGCACATTTATTTTTATCTGTGGCATTTGTGATTTCTTCAATAAGTTCTGTTAATGCTAGTGATTATTTTCATTTTTGTCGGAAATTTGCCTGTTAAAAATGATAAATTGCAAATGTTCTTTAATGGTTTGGCAATCCCTTCTACTACTTTTTGTATGATTTTTATGTCTTTTCCATCATAATCAGTGGATGGTTTACTTTTGCATTCTTTAACAATATCTTTTATTTCTTTTTCATCAACTGCTGTCAAAAATATTGAGCTGGGATTTCTTTCTACTAGGTTATTATATCTACTTTCTAATGTTTGTGGAACAGGAATTTGCTCTGCTAAGTTTGGACCCACATTTACAAAAAATGTATTAAACTCATTCACCACATTCTCCATATTATAAATATTTCCATCCTTATCCGTAAAGTAATGTGGATAATTAGCCTGTCCGGTATTATTTTTAATAATTTTATTTAAGATTTTCCACATACCTTTAACATTATTTTTGTTGTTTTCTAATAGTTTTGCATAATATTCTTTCTTACAAGTTCTCATAATATTGGTTAACTTATTCTTATATTTCTTATATCTATTTTCAGTCTCTATGGTTCTGTGTTTTATAAATTCTCTATAAAATGTATTTTTCTTTTTACAGGCGTTTTGCAATCCCTTAGAAATCCACGGTCTATCGTTTTGTTTTTGTTTCCTGCTAAATACTTTAATTGGGCAGTTTTTATCATATAGTAGTTTAAATATTCTTAGGAATTTTTCATATGCTTTATCTGCATCTTTTTCATTATCCATAAACTCCCAATCTTGTGCTAACAAATCAACTTTTAATGCCTCCATTGTTTCGTCCTTTCTGACCCTCTTGGAAAATGTTTTTTTATCCTGTCTATTTAGACTGTAATTATTGTCATACACTGTAAAAATTGGTAGGTGGTCACTGATATCATTAATCAGTAAACCACTCACTATATTATTTTGTATGATGTTTGTGAATATATTGTCTATTAATGTTGCACACTGATTCAGCCTCCTCTTGTTACAGAGTCGTCCTTCTCTGCGTTCTGGGGTTACGAGTAACGCAGTCGGGGTGTTGCAGCAGACAGCGACTTTGCCAGTGGTCGTGGGGCGGAATGAAGCGTCTTTCGCTGGTTTGCGATCAGACTTTATCTGCCGTTTCCGCCTTTCAGAGCTTGGTGGCCGCCATCTTTTGGCGGCCCCCGGCCTCTTCCTGGAGGATGTTTGGCCGGTGGGTTCTATATTTTCTAAAAGAAAAGGTATTGTTTCACCCTTGCTCTATGTCTCTGCTCCACCTCCTTTAGGGCTCGGGTTGAACTGAACATCGGATAAACCTCTGTGGAGGTTCTGGTCGGATGCTCCCCTGAGGCCCAAAGCATTGCCAATGGCTGACGCCCTCGTACTCATGGTTGGCCGCTGCATGGAAAGTAAGACAGCCGCCCCGAGGCAGGTGACGTAAGTTGTACTCCCCTCGCTTTAGAGGGTCTTTGTTTAAGCACTTTCGCTGGGTACACTGCTGTTGGCAATGTGATTAGGTCCATGTTGTAGGCGCTGCCCGAGAGACTGTGCCGTCCGGGGGGCCCTAGGACACGGCGACGCGGTTGTCCCTAGCTGCCTCTGGGATGGAGCCAGCCCCAGGTGCGGGCGTAGGAGCCAGCTGGTTGTTAGTAGCCAGCTTGGGCAGTCTGGGCAGCTGGACTTCAGGACAGGTAGTAGGCGTCAACCGGCCTCCCTGCAAGGAAGTCTCGACGCCATGGCCCACGAGTTCCCAGGTGTGATCTGGATTTCCAGGCGTCAGCAGCAGACAGCTGCCGCCAGCCCAGGCGCAGCAGCCAGCCTTCGTTGAGGCCGCCCTGAGGGGTAGGCTCTCGTTTTGGGTAACCTTCGCTCAGGTGGAGGCCCGAGTGGCCTCCCTGAGGGCCTGCTGTGGTCAGCAGGCGCTGCCTGGTCTCCCCCGAGGGGGCACCTCTGGCATTAAGTCCCTCGATGGCTGGTAGTAGGCACTGGATGGCTAGCATGAGTGCTGGCCTCCCTGAGTGCAGCCGCTGAGGCGGTGACCATGAAGTGCTATGAGTAGCACATTCTGGCTATGGGCGGCACGCTCTGCTATCAGGTGGAGGCATTGCGCCTCCCTGAAATCGTTCCCCGGTCCCCAGGTTCGGTAACGGATCGTAGCATGGGATGCTATCAGGCAAGCTGCACGGGGCTTCCCTGAGGGGATTCGCTTGGAGTAGTAGGCCTACGTGGCCTCCTCTGAGGGCACGCTCTGGTGAGCGTAAAGTGCCGTGAGCGGCACGTTCTGCTGTCAGATGGTAGGCATGGTACCTCCCTGAGAGCGAGCTCCCGGTCCCCAGCCGCTGTGGTGAGCATGAAGTGCTACGAGTAGCACGTTCAGCTAGGCTGTGAGTGCCCGATATCTTTGCAGTTGGTAGGCCCGCTTGGCCTCCCTGATGAAGCGAGTCCCTGGTCTTCCCAGCTACCTCGAGGGCTAGCATGACTGCGATCAGGTTTCAGGCCCGTATGGCCTTCCTGAGGGCGAGCTCCGCTGTTGGACACGCGAGCAGTCGGCAAGGGTGACCAGGTGGAGGCTCCTCTCGGCCTCCATGGGGAACGAGTTCCCCTGGCGGGAACGCACAACTGGTCACCCGCTATCAGGCGCCGGTCTCTGGCCGTTCGCGAGACCTGGAGGCGGTGTTCTTACCCTAGCACGACGAGACGTTGCTGCTGCTATGCGGTCCCCACGGGAGGGGACTTTCATAGTTTGCCTACTGCATGGCTACCTACCAGGCAGGCTTATGAGCTCCTCTCGAATGAGGGTCTACTATGAGCTTACGGCCGCTTGGCGCTGGTTAAAGGGGTGGTAAAGCACACTCTTTCGAAGGCTTGATTGTGTGTGGGGGGGGCACTGTAACATGTGTTCATGCTTCGTTTTTAAAAAAAAATGCAGTATTTTTCATATATTTGACCTTTATTCTACACTGCTCTGTCCCTCCTTGTAAAAACGGTCTGATGGTTTCCGGATTCTGTGAAGCCAGTCCCTCAAAAATACGCAATGGGCTCTGATTGGTTAGCTGGCCCAGTGTGCTGTGATTCGCTAACCGCCTAGTGCACGTTTCTCGAAAGCGTCACGCCCCTTACCTTTACCGGTAGCCTCAGGCTACTAGCCTGAGCTTTGTGTACAATAGCGTCAATAAAACCATACCAAGAGCCCGAATCAGACCCAGACAACTATAGTGAAGATGATCGAGCAGAACCTGTTCAGTCCTCAAGAGTAAAGACTGCAGATCTATAGTGATCGCTACTGAATGGCACCGTTACTTTTGTATTTTTAGAACGATTTGCCAAATATCTGTTGCAAGAACGAACACTAAACATTGCTAGTAGCCAAATCAAACACAGAAGCATGTTTAGCATGCCTGTAGATAAACAATACATAAAAGCTCTAATCAAAGAATAACTTACACTAATGCCAAGTTCGCTGTTGAGATTTTAAACAGTTTGTAACGTTAGGGGTTTGTCGGATAACGTTAAGTATGAATGAGCATTTAACAAACTGGTTTGCAGAGCCAAACAGCGCTGTCATGTTTACTTCCTTGCTACAACGTAGGCTACAATTAACAACACGAACTATTACAGGAAAACACATCGACGAAAAATAAATCACACTTACAGGTTGTAGCCCGTACTCGCGAAGATTGTGGAAGCTTTCCTCCGCGAGATGTGCCGCAGGTAGCCGCGCATGTCCGCCTGTCTCGTGCAGCTGAACTCGTGCAGCTGAAGGCTCATGTATTGCAAATACAGATGAATATTGTCCATTATGTCACATTTTCCGATCTTCTCCTCCGACCCCTGTCTGTCTCGTGCTTTGATTTATGATGGGCAGCATATATCCGATGCAAATGCGATCGTGTTCCCCTCATGTCTCTTACACACATGCATATGACGTTGTATGTTAAACGCACTGCAGCGCTGCCCCGTCCCTAGGAAGGCCTAAGCATGTTTTAAAGTAGGTGCTTGGTAGATCCGAGGATCGAGCGGCTAAACTCCCCTCGCTAGCAAGGGTTATATAGCACTTCGCTGAGAGCTGCTCTCCGGGATAACCTGTCTCTGAGATCCGGCTAGTGGATGTTACTGCCTTTCTTGCAGCACCCTAGTGGGATGCCTCTTCGGAGGCGTGTACCAGAGGCTCTGTACTGTACAGACAGGGTTGACCATATTACGTGTCCCACATTAGTCTGGGTCACCTGGTCAGGTCTCCCTGGTGGCATTCGGTGAGAACCTCCCGAATAGTGACTGGCATAGGGCTCCCTCATAGTTCCCTTGCCACGTTCCCTTAAAGGGACCCCTTCTAAGTCGAATGGGTGGTTCCAGGCCTTCAAGCAGGGCCTGGGAAGGACCTCGTGTGTGAAGGTTCATTCTCAGGCGATAGCTTGGGCTATGACCGTAGGGAGCGCTGTCACTGACAGCCTAATGTGACCAGAAGGGGAGTGATTCAGGCATTTCAGTAGAATTTGTTTGTCTTGACAGTTGTCACTGCCTATGGGCATGCACTCCCGTCGGCATGGCGTAGTGGGTATATCGTTCCCCATAGCGTAAGCAAAAGCTGACGCAGTGCGAGTTCCCTTTCGAAAGGGAACGTCTCAGGTTACAAATGTAACCATTGTTCCCTGAGAACAGGGAACGAGACACTGCGTCGCTTTGCCATGCCACAGGGCCTGCCTGCCAAAACAGTCCCTTCAGACGATTAGATACTGTCATGTTGGCAAGGCTCCCTTATATACTTCCTGGTCGCACCTTGATGACATCATAGGCTGTCGTCGGTCAATAGGATTGACGTGATTTGATTGTGATTTCAGGCACCAGTCACGCTGGAGGCGTTCCCCGTAGCGTAAGCAAAAGCTGACGCAGTGTCTCGTTCCCTGTTCTCAGGGAACAATGGTTACATTTGTAACCTGAGACGTTTTTCATACATTCTAAATCATAAACATCTTAAAGACATTGTTTAAACGTCTATTTGACATCTGAAACGTTCAATAGACGTATCGGTCCGGTACAGGGCATGATGGCGCCGATGTGTGTGGCCTGCCCTCTGCCTGTTGTGTCTGCCCGTTTGTTTCTTATAATGTGTTTTATGTTAGTTGTTTTACAAAATGTTTCATCACTTTTAACATATGATCGTCAAACGCTGCTTGACATTAAACACATAACTGAAGAGCTACTCCATGATGTCAAGTGTGGTGCACAGTTTGCCTCTCCTTTGGTGACTGTACCTGACTGTCTGCGCCACCTGCCTTGTCCCTTGCCGGGTAGGAAGCGCCGCAAAAGACGGGGAAGGCGCGGAGGTTTTGCGGTCAAGTTGAGGCTTTTATTGCTGTCTAAATCGGACTTCCCGCTTCGCACTGGCCTACGAGTGTATGCGTCTGGTTGTGGCCGCTTCTTTGTGGGGCGTTTGCTGGAACCACTGCACGCTTGGAATATACCGATCGTAGGCAATCCGACGGATCAACTTCCAAAAATTCGCCCACCCCGTCTGCGCCGAGGCGGTGTTTGCTTCAGTCATCTCCGTTCGTTATACCAAGCACCACAGCGGGCTACGGAGTCGCGGCAGATCAGGATGTCTTTAATCAACGCCAGGTCAGTTGTAAACAAGACTACTATTCTTAATGACTTTTTTACTTCTCGCAGTCTAGACTTTCTGTTCATAACGGAAACTTGGCTTACTCCAGGAGATTTGAGCCCGTTTTGTGAACTGGTACCACCTGACTGTACATTTTTAAACTGTGCTCGTACTGTGGGTCGAGGGGGAGGACTGGCTTGTATTTTTAATCAGAACTATCGCTGTCGGATGGTAGTGACTGATGTTTATCCTAGTTTTGAACTTCTGTTATTTGTATTGGAATTGGATAATCCAGTGGCAATTTCAGTCATCTATCGACCACCTAAACCACACAAAGATTTTATTAATGAATTTTCTGACTTTTTAGGAGGAACAATCCCCAATTTTGATAGACTTTTAATCCTTGGGGATTTTAACATGCATGTATGTTGTCCAGATAATGCTTTAGCCAAAGAATTTTTGAGCCTTATATGGACTCATTTGATCTGGTACAGCATGTGAATGTTCCCACTCATAATCATGGTCATACTCTGGATCTAGTGCTTTCACATGGCCTGACAGTATGTGATTTGGCAATAGATGAACATGTTATCTCAGATCATAAGCCTATCATTTTTAGAGTCCCCACCTGTTATAATGTTACAAGACCCACTAAGGCTGTTCGCTGGTCTCGTATGATTACTCCAACTATTGAATTTTCTGCTGCTTTTAAGGAGGTGTCTCAATCATCTTTATTTTGTGAGGATTGTAGTGGTGTGGATTATTTTAATCAGTTCAATACTGTCTCCACTAATATTTTAAACTCTTTGGCTCCTTTAAAAGCCAAAAAACATAAATCAAAGGCTGAGCCCTGGCTCAATGATGACACTCGCACACTTCGTCAGGGCTGCAGGAGGGCCGAAAGAAGGTGGAAAAAGGATAAGCTGCAAGTCTCATATGAAATATTGAGGGTCAGTCTGAAACCATATCAGAAAGGGGTGAAAACAGCAAAGGACAAATATTTTTCAGACCTTATTGAAAAGAACTGTCAAAATCCAAGAGCACTTTTTTCCACTATAAATGCTGCCATTAACCCCTCTGCCGAACTTTTCCCCTGCGAGTCTCTGGAGATGTGTGACAAATTTCTTAATTTTTTTTTGGACAAGATAAGGGGTATTAGGTCAAATATCCCCTCTTCTTCTTTTTCATTTTCTTCATATGATTTTTCTATATCATCATCTTCCACCAACACTCTGAGTCAATTTGAACCTGTAACGCTGCCTGATTTGCACAATATTGTAGACCAGCTCAAACCTTCTGGATCCCCCCCTTGACGCTCTTCCCCCATGTTTTTTTAAACAGATTTTTGAGGTGATTGGACCTACTGTTCTAAAGATTATGAATGGCTGCCTTGAAACAGCTATGGTACCAGATGACATGAAGCATGCCATTGTTCGTCCACTTCTCAAAAAAACTAATTTAGATCCGACAGTTGTGTCAAATTTTAGGCCAGTCTCATCTCACTTTTATGTCTAAAATTTTAGAGAAAATAGTGTTTCACCAACACTATGAAACACTAGTTGGTGAAAACACTAGTTGGTGAAACACTATTTTCTCTAAAATTTTAGACATAAAAGTGAGATGAGACTGGCCTAAAATTTGACACAACTGTCGGAGCTTTCTGAATGAACACCAGATTTTTGAGGTGTTCCAATCAGGTTTCAGGAAATACCACTCCACAGAAACCGCTCTGGTAAAAGTTTTAAATGATGTGTTACTGACTCTGGACTCTGGCAGGTCCACGGTGTAGTGCTGTTAGATTTGAGTGCGGCGTTTGACACAATTGACCACTCTGTTCTCATCTCACGTTTGGAGCACTGGGTGGGCATTCGGGGAAATGCCCTTAAATGGTTTCGATCGTATTTGATTGGTAGAAGATTCTCTGTTAGGATTGGTGAATCTACTTCCAATGCGTCTCCTCTCATGTGTGGTGTCCCTCAAGGTTCTATTCTTGCTCCGGTTTTATTCTCTTTGTATATGCTCCCCCTGGGGGCGATTTTTAGGAAATATGGCATCTCCTTTCATTGCTACGCAGACGATACCCAAATCTATCTGCCCCTGGGAACAAATAGCGTTGGTTTGGATACCCTGTTGGCTTGTCTAGCGGAAGTAAAGGCCTGGATGTCCCTGAATTTTCTTCACCTCAACGAAGGAAAAACAGAGATTATAGTTTTTAAATCCTCAGAGGCTGCTAGCTCCCCTAGTGCTAATTTTAGTTATTTGTATTCATGTGTGAAACCACTAGTAAAAAATCTGGGCGTGTTTTTTGATAGTGCTCTTAAATTTGACAAACAGGTTAATAACATTGTCAAAACCAGTTTTTTTCATCTTCGAGTACTGTCTAAAGTAAAATCATTTCTCTCGTTTAAGGATTTTGAACGGGTAATTCATGCTTTTATTTCCACAAGGCTGGACTATTGTAATTCCCTCTATATGGGTATCAATCAAGCATCTTTGAACCGTCTGCAGATGGTACAAAATGCAGCTGCCCGGCTCCTCACCGGTGTTCGTAAACGTGAGCACATTACTCCAGTTCTGAGATCCCTGCATTGGCTCCCCATTCGTTATAGAATTGATTTTAAAGTTTTACTGCTGGTTTTTAAATCATTGAATGGATCAGCTCCGGTATATATGTCAGATTTACTATCGATTCAAAATTCTGGAAGGTCTCTTAGGTCAACCAACCAGAGACTGTTAAATGTTCCCCGGTCTAGGCTGAAACTGAGAGGAGACCGTGCCTTTGCCATTGCTGCACCAAAACTTTGGAATAGTTTACCTGTCTCTATTAGAACTGTCTCTACATTGCACGAGTTTAAAGCAAAACTCAAAACTTATTTTTTTCTCGGAGACGTCGATTTGATGTGTGTGTTTACATCTGGAAGACGTATTTTTTAGAGTGTTTGGTCATCTGCAATACTCAACTCAACTCAACTCAGCTTTATTTATATAGCACCATTAAAAACAACAATTGTTGACCAAGGTGCTGTACATTATATCAAATATCAGTAAAATATAGCACAATGTAGGCTAAAACATACATTAGGACACAAAACAGACCAGACACAGCACAAATCATCTACAATTAAAAGCCAGAGAAAAAAAATAAGTTTTGAGTTTTGCTTTAAACTCGTGCAATGTAGAGACAGTTCTAATAGAGACAGGTAAACTATTCCAAAGTTTTGGTGCAGCAATGGCAAAGGCACGGTCTCCTCTCAGTATTTCATATGAGACTTGCAGCTTATCCTTTTTCCACCTTCTTTCGGCCCTCCTGCAGCCCTGACGAAGTGTGCGAGTGTCATCATTGAGCCAGGGCTCAGCCTTTGATTTATGTTTTTTGGCTTTTAAAGGAGCCAAAGAGTTTAAAATATTAGTGGAGACAGTATTGAACTGATTAAAATAATCCACACCACTACAATCCTCACAAAATAAAGATGATTGAGACACCTCCTTAAAAGCAGCAGAAAATTCAATAGTTGGAGTAATCATACGAGACCAGCGAACAGCCTTAGTGGGTCTTGTAACATTATAACAGGTGGGGACTCTAAAAATGATAGGCTTATGATCTGAGATAACATGTTCATCTATTGCCAAATCACATACTGTCAGGCCATGTGAAAGCACTAGATCCAGAGTATGACCATGATTATGAGTGGGAACATTCACATGCTGTACCAGATCAAATGAGTCCATATAAGGCTCAAAAATTCTTTGGCTAAAGCATTATCTGGACAACATACATGCATGTTAAAATCCCCAAGGATTAAAAGTCTATCAAAATTGGGGATTGTTCCTCCTAAAAAGTCAGAAAATTCATTAATAAAATCTTTGTGTGGTTTAGGTGGTCGATAGATGACTGAAATTGCCACTGGATTATCCAATTCCAATACAAATAACAGAAGTTCAAAACTAGGATAAACATCAGTCACTACCATCCGACAGCGATAGTTCTGATTAAAAATACAAGCCAGTCCTCCCCCTCGACCCACAGTACGAGCACAGTTTAAAAATGTACAGTCAGGTGGTACCAGTTCACAAAACGGGCTCAAATCTCCTGGAGTAAGCCAAGTTTCCGTTATGAACAGAAAGTCTAGACTGCGAGAAGTAAAAAAGTCATTAAGAATAGTAGTCTTGTTTACAACTGACCTGGCGTTGATTAAAGACATCCTGATCTGCCGCGACTCCGTAGCCCGCTGTGGTGCTTGGTATAACGAACGGAGATGACTGAAGCAAACACCGCCTCGGCGCAGACGGGGTGGGCGAATTTTTGGAAGTTGATCCGTCGGATTGCCTACGATCGGTATATTCCAAGCGTGCAGTGGTTCCAGCAAACGCCCCACAAAGAAGCGGCCACAACCAGACGCATACACTCGTAGGCCAGTGCGAAGCGGGAAGTCCGATTTAGACAGCAATAAAAGCCTCAACTTGACCGCAAAACCTCCGCGCCTTCCCCGTCTTTTGCGGCGCTTCCTACCCGGCAAGGGACAAGGCAGGTGGCGCAGACAGTCAGGTACAGTCACCAAAGGAGAGGCAAACTGTGCACCACACTTGACATCATGGAGTAGCTCTTCAGTTATGTGTTTAATGTCAAGCAGCGTTTGACGATCATATGTTAAAAGTGATGAAACATTTTGTAAAACAACTAACATAAAACACATTATAAGAAACAAACGGGCAGACACAACAGGCAGAGGGCAGGCCACACACATCGGCGCCATCATGCCCTGTACCGGACCGATACGTCTATTGAACGTTTCAGATGTCAAATAGACGTTTAAACAATGTCTTTAAGATGTTTATGATTTAGAATGTATGAAAAACGTCTCAGGTTACAAATGTAACCATTGTTCCCTGAGAACAGGGAACGAGACACTGCGTCAGCTTTTGCTTACGCTACGGGGAACGCCTCCAGCGTGACTGGTGCCTGAAATCACAATCAAATCACGTCAATCCTATTGACCGACGACAGCCTATGATGTCATCAAGGTGCGACCAGGAAGTATATAAGGGAGCCTTGCCAACATGACAGTATCTAATCGTCTGAAGGGACTGTTTTGGCAGGCAGGCCCTGTGGCATGGCAAAGCGACGCAGTGTCTCGTTCCCTGTTCTCAGGGAACAATGGTTACATTTGTAACCTGAGACGTTCCCTTTCGAAAGGGAACTCGCACTGCGTCAGTGTATGTGTGCTATCTGGGCTAGAATCCTATTGCGGCCCATGCAGTTTAGTTGCACAATATTTACTCTTATTATGTTTAATATGTTATTTTTGTGCATTTGATTGTTTGCAATTGTTCAATGAGCTTTACTGTCACTCAACCCAACTGTTAGCCTAGCCTACTATTTAAATGATAAACTGAAATTAAATATTGTATCTTTGTTTACCATTACTGTTCAATGTTTTACTAATTATATATTTTTTTCTTAACAAATAATCAAATAAAATACTGAATGGAAATAAAAACGGTTGAATTCTCATTTTAAAGGTATTTTACAAAGTCAATGAATTGGTAAGGCAGCTTTACAGCATGGGCATCTCAACTGTACTCAGTATTGTTCCAACTGTACCCGACATGAGTACAGTTGGAACGAAAAAGCTTCTTGTGTTTATAAGCTAATTGTGGTAAATATGACCTATTTATGGATGGTAATAATTATTCATATTTTAGTAGACAAGTAAAGGAAATGTCATATGAAAAATCACTTCTTTTCAGTCCTCAGGTTTGGTGTGGTAACTGAAAAAGCAAAAAGTGTACCAACTGTACTCGGTCTACCCTATATCTAACTTATGCTGTGCTATCTATCTGTCACTATCTAACTTAGCCTATATGAATGTGTCACTATATCCATCCTAACTATATGTCACTGTCTATACCTGTGTGTGACTGTGTGGTTTGTTCCCGCCCCCTTTAATCAACACAGTTTCGGCAGACGCCACCTGATGAAACACTTCGAAGCTATTTTATACAAAAATAGAATGTAATTTTTTGATAAGTGGTTCAAAAATGATTTGCTTTTAGTAAATCAGTTGTTTAATAATCAAGGTTTATTAATGTCCTATACTGAATTTCTTTCAGAAAATAACTTGCCAGTTACCCCTAAAGAATTTGCCATAGTTATGGGAGCGATACCATCAAGAATTAGTATGCTCTTAAAAAATAGCAATCACTCTCCTCCTACGACTATTACTGTTCCTCAACCAACAGAAACTCCTATAGGTAAAATATGTTTTTCTGGAAAAAAGGATAGAAATTATAAAGTTAGATCCCTTTTTCTTGAGAATATCATCTCTGTATCTCCTGCAATTTCTTATTGGAATAATTTATTTATACATTTAAATTGGAAAAAGATTTGGTCCTTGCAACAAAAACACTTTCTCACTAATAAAGTAAAAGTATAAAATAATAAATACATTCTACCCTGTTAAACATTTTATGAAGAAATTTAAAACTAATATTGATACTAGTTGTTCATTTTGTCAAGTCCACACAGAAACTGTTTATCATTTATTTTGGTCATGTTATTATACTAAACAACTTTGGAGAAATATTAAGGCTTTTATTAATGATAATATCCAGCAAGGCATATCCATAACTTTTAAAGACATTATTTTCGGTCACTATGGTTGTGACTCTACTAAAGCAATGCTTACTTTGTTATACATTTAATATATTTTCTTTGTAAATTTGATATCCACAAATGTAAATTCACCAACAACAAACCAATTTGTTGTGTCTTTTTGAAATAATTTAACATATATCTTAACACTATTTCATCCTCTGTCAATAAGAAAACAAGTAAAATTATGTCAATTTGTAACGACTTTAATCTGTATAACCCAAGTGATGTATAATTATCTTACCCTCATGTTCTTGTTATTTTTTTCTATCTTTCCTTTTCTTCTTCTTCTTCTTTTACCTTAATCTTTAAACAATTTGTTCTAGCCTTTATATTCTGATGACGCTGAACATATTATTGATACATTTTGTGTATTGTATTACCAACTTGTGTATCATAAACATGTCATCTCTGTATCTTTTTGCAATAAAAAAAAAAAAAAAAACACTTCGAAGCTTCATTTAGCCATAGTCACGTGACATGGGTGTTTCGAATCACAGTTCGGAGCAGTGCTTCGGAACATCTGCGCTTCGGGATCTCGGCAAAGCCCAGAAACGTCTGTTTCGCGTCAGCCATCCCTACTGTGTAGATCGCAGCAATGAAGAGAACTGTGGTGAGTTGCATTTTATTTTTGCATATCATTTTTGTCATTCATATCATATTAAAAAATATATATTATTCCACTACCGTTCAAAAGTTTGGAGTCTAAGATATTGTCACGGCTGTGAATGAGAGACAGGAAGATCCAATAGCGAGAAAGTCAAAACTCATATATTAGTAGATAGACAGACGTAAATCACAAAGTCAGCGATGATCGTCAGACAGACACCGCAGATCGGCAGGTGCAGGCAAGCACTCCCAGGCGGATGATGCAGGCAGACAGAGGCTCTTGGTAAAGTGATTTGGCCTTGCTCTTCACTTTTAGCAGCAAACAGGGCTAGAGGCGGCTGCTGCTTAAGAGCTATAAGAAAAAGTTTGATACATGAACGTGGTTTGCAGACAACGTTGTTTTGCAGGCCCGGATTGGCTAATCGGGAGCACCGGGAAAATTCCCGGTGGGCCGGTCTGTTTTTTTGGCCGCTGGGGCCGTTGTTATCATGGCACTGGGTTGAAATATGGATGCTGTCCCTAGGCTGCCTGCACTCACAGCAGCCCCACTTTTTTTTTTTTTTTTTTTTTTTTTTTTTTTTTTTACCGCAGTCCAACTATTTTTATTTATTATGTTACCGCAGTCCCACTCTTTTTTAATTTAATATTTTCCGCAGAGTGCAGCATGCAGTCCGCGGTTTTCCCGCGGAATTGGGCTACTTCAACACAGTTGCCGCGGGCTGTTTTTCATGTCCGCGGGTTGAAGCGATCCCAATTATATGATATTTAGCCACAGGAATGCGAATTTTAGTAGGCAACCATGTCAAAAAAACACATATTTAACCCCCGAAATGCGATTTTTACTGGAGATTCCCCCCTGAAACGAGATTGGGCTTGTTTTGGGCTAGTTTTGAGTAGCAATTGGGCGGGTTTTGTTGTGAAAACCTGGCAACCCTGCAAGTTGATCAAAATAAAAAAAGTAAGATAAAAATGGATGATAGTAAGCGCAAAGGCGGCGCTGAAAAGGCCAGAATAAGAAAGAAAAAAGCTTTGGAAACTGACGCGGCCAAATGTTGTAAACTGAGCACATTTTTCCTAAAAAAAAAACGAATGAAGACGACGAGGACGGTAAGTAAGCTAACGTTAATGTAGTTATAGGAGCAGTGCAAGATGCTAGCGACCGTGCAAAACAACAGGGCTGGACTGGGGATAAAATTCGGCCCTGGCAAACCCAGCCCATCCGGCCCATGAGATCCTCGTGAATGTTTTTGCTGGGGTTAGGGCCTTACATTGGAGTAAATAAATAAAACTAGGACAGGGACAAATAATGATGGATATTATTGAATTTATTGCAAATGCAGATATCAAACTTGATATTGCACTTTTGTCACACAGAAATGCACTTGACAGTAAAGGACTGACTTTGAGCTAGGATGCAATAAAGTAAATTTACTGCTTTTAAATTCTGTTGTGTAAAGTTGTTCCAAACCGAAATGACGTTGTCTCTTTTAACCGAGTTTAACTGTTGGCCAATTTTGGCCAAACCATGCTCCTCATTACCATAGGTATATGGTTTCTAAAATAAATAAATAATAAACTATTGAATTTGTAATAAAAAAAATATTTTAAACACATAGAAAATACAAAAACAGCCTCTATAAAAGTGATTTATATTGCGCAATATTTAATGTAGCCTATAATAATAGCAACATTTTTAATAAATAGATTTGTGCCAATACACCATATTTCTTCACTTTTAGTAGCTGCAAGGTAAATTGTGGTTGTGCTAGGGTGAGAAGTTTGTATTACCATTTTCCAATTTACCTCGTTGTGTACATGCTCACGGCTGTTTTCAGCTGATTAACCGTTATGTTACCATATCACACAATTGTATAAAACAAAATTCAGAGTCAAAGTGCCATTCATCACTTTATAGAGCAGCAGAAACGCAGAGCATGTTCGTCAGCGGCAGCGCTGTGCGGATATTCGCCTTTTGCAGTTTCATGCGCCCAAATAAAAAACACAATAAAAAAAACAACGCCTAATATGGACACAGTCTATGAATATGGAAGAAGGAAGGTCTCTATCGCTGTGGCCTGTCAATTCAGAAGACAAACCAATGGGCCGCTGTCCCTGCATGATGGGCCAGTCCGTGGCAAAAAAGCCTAAATAAATAAATAAATAACCTTGTATCGGCCCCAAAGTGCGTCGGACCACCGGGGAAATGCCCGGGATTACCAGTCCAGCGGCCAGCTCTGCTTGTTAGTCAGGGTTCAAAGTCCAAAGAGCGGAAAAATCGGCTAAAACGTACTCGTCAGTTGCCTGGTAACCTTTTTATGAATGGATGGATTTGAGAACGCGCTATATGGTTTACTGCGAATATTTTGTCTGAAGTGCTGCATGTTTTGGACAGAGTAAACAGCATAGCTTCCAGTTTCTCCCTTGGAATTATAAGTTGTGTAGCCTACATTTTGGAAGTTTTTATTTAGAAAATAAAAAGGTTCTTTCTACACAGTTGAATGAAATACAAAAAATAAACTTTTATTTCCATCAAAATAAAAACTCTGTTTAATGTTTGAAAGAAATCAAGTTTTTAAAATAAGTCTCTTCTTCTCATCAAGGCTGCATTTATTTGATTAAAAATACAGTAAAAACAGGAATATTGTAAAATAATATGATGTAAAACAGCTGTTTTCTATGTGAATATATAGTAAAGTGTAATTTATTCCTGCATGTGATCAAAGCTGAATTTATCATCATTACTCCAGTCTTCAGTGTCATATGATCCTTCACAAATCATTCTGATATGATGATTTGATGCTCAACAAACATCTATGATTATCAGTGTTGAACAATGTTTTTAGGATTTTTTTTGAAAGCTTTCTATTTCAGCGAAATGCTGTTCTTTTGAACCTTCTATTCATCCAAGAATCCTGGGAAAAAGTGAATATATTCAGTATAAGAGACTACTTTAAATAAAAATACATATCCCAGTGTGAACTGTATTACTGTAAGACTTACTGTAAGACTTTGAATATGAACACCTGATCACTCCTGTGGGTTTGCTACTGTTAAAATTAAAAAGCGTATAACCTAAGGGTAAAAACATGACAGGCAGACATGATGTAAGCAACACAGCTACAACTAATACAATTTATACTGGGTGTGTGAATTATCAAGAATTGACAATAGTCAATCGTATTGGTGGCACCGAGGGGCCCCCAAATAAAATTCTGCTTAGGGCCCCATAAGGGCTTGGGCCGGCCCTGGGTGGAAGTGATGATCACCGTAACCAAGTAACCACGCCTCCACACAACCTCACAACACATAGCTGTGTCTCATTTCGTTTAATTTTGAAGGCTGCATCCTCTGGAGGATACTTCCTGCCTGTGTGCCCTACGGAGGACGTCTCGTTTAATTCTGATTAAGGACACTCCGTATACCGCATCCTTCACAGGATGTGTCCTCCAGAGGATGCAGCCTTCAAAATTAAATGAAATGAGACTATCATGAATCCATGAACCGTGACAGATATTTTAATATTTTTGAAAGAAGCAATATTATTACAATTTAAAACAAACGGTTTATATATATATAAAAATGTAATGTATTCCTTAAATATACGTGTGTGTTTATATATGCATTATACTTGTACACACTACACACATATATTATGTAAACACAAACTTTTACGATTAATTAAACTTTGCGATTAATCTCAATTAATTAGAAATGTCACCTTGGAAATAAACTGAAATAAGTTGAAGAACTAAAATAAATTCATTAACTAAATAAATAAAATAAATATAAAAAAACTGAAGTAAATCTAAAACAAAAATAAATAAAACCTAAATAGCAATATAAAATAAAAGTCAAAAGCGCCTAAAGAAATTGCAAAAAATTTAACAAAAATTAAAGGAGTGATGAATTGAGAAATCAACTTTCCCTTGAGCTTTTGATATATAAAAGGTCATGGTAATATAAGAATATCCTGTAAGATTCAGGGCTGAAAACTTCCTTGTTAGTCAAAGACACTTTGCCACACCTTGACATCTGAGTGTGATGAACCACCGCCTCAACGGAAAAAGAACAATGCCTGCTTCATCACTGCCTGTTTAGTAGGGTTGGGGAATCATTTGTATTCTTTTGTATTTTCCCTTTTGTATGGGAAAAAAATTTTGTATTCCGATTATCGTTCCAAACGCACAAGTTTTGGTTTCCATTGTGGCCACCGGATTTCCGGAAGTACTTGCCGCACCAGTTTGTTCTGTTGCAGCCATGGAGCGCGGCGCTCAAAAGTGTGGCTTTATTTCACTTTTAAAAAAGCCTGGGTCAGCACAGCGCAACACGTGACAAACTTATTTCTTGCACGGGAGGATGCACTACAAATATGTGGTGTACAAATGAACGAGTGTAGTGTGTTTGACGTGCAGGTCTCGTTCTCCCCGGGCAACCCTGCGCTAACCAACGTTATTAAAGGGATAGTTCAACCTGAAATGAAAATAAAGCCATCTTCGGACCTCAAAAGCAGAAATGAAAAAAAAAAGAGTCCTGCACGCGCTCCTTCCTATTATGGCAGTAAATAGTGACCAGGCTAAAACATTACAAAAAATATAGCCTACAAATGTGTCGCGCAATGATACAGGGAGACGCTATATATGGAAAGCGTTCAGAGACATACTATAATGTGGCGTTCACACCGGACGCGATTCGCACAAATAATTTGTGCTTATCGCGCGAAGGTGGACGCTTGAACATTTTGAGTTTACTCACTTCATTTGCGATAATTATGATAATGTGTGATGTGCCGTTCACACCGGACACGATTCGCGCGAACAATTCGCGCTTATCGCGCGAAGGTGGACGCTTGAACATTTTGAGTTTACTTGCGCGTGAAATTCGCGTGTGACAACTACACAACAGACGCGAATTCGCGTCATGGGAGGGGCTTCTATATGAGCCTAGATGAGCCAGCTCATCTCGGTCACTTTACGTCTTTTTTGTAAAAAATACTATTAATTACTACTATTAATGTGTGACAAAACGTAGTTTAAAGACTTTCTGGCGATAATATAGTTGTTTAAAGCTCAAATCTGTGGTTAATTTATAAAAAGAGTGCCTATTTGAGCATTTTATCTGGCGTTTTCGGAGTTGTGAGATCCAGGGGATCAGTGACATTCCACGCTCGTTTACCCGGGGAGACCTGCCTTTCCTCGACTAGTCCTTCTCACATTTGCCGCTGGCTCTGGCTCTTTTTTTCTGCTCCTGTCTCGTTGTGAAATGGCTCACAATGGCTCCTTTTTAATCGCTCAAGTTGAAAAATCTGAACTCTGGCGGATATTTCGCGCCGCGTTAACCAATCACGAGCTTGCTCTAGTAGTGACGTATTTACAAGTGGAGGCAGAAATCCGAACAACAATGGAGGACAAGATAATTGTGGCCGTATGTGGATACCCGGAGCTGTATGCTACATCATCCTATCACTACAGGAACAGGAATAAAGGAATAAAAAGGATCTTGCTTGGAAGAAAGTGAGTTATTGTGAGCCGTTGTGAGCCAAGTGAGCCATTTCACAACGAGACAGGAGCAGAAAAAAAGAGCCAGAGCCAGCGACAGTCACAAGGGAGTTTTTTTTTTTCTTTTTTTTCTAATTGCTCCACTAAGGTGGTGGCCATCTTGAAAAATGGCCGCCATCTTGAAATTTCAAGTAGCTGTGGGTGGCTTATTGTCTAGTGACCATCAGAGACTGCTCATGCCAATTTTCATGCTTGTATCACCAAATAAACCACTATATCACTTAACTGCTCCACTAAGGTGTCAGCCATCTTGAAAAATGCCCGCCAACTTGAAATTTCAAGTGGCTCGGACAATTTTCTTGTCAAGTGACCCATGGAGACTACTCATGCAAATTTTCACGCTTGTATCATAAACTGAACGATTATATCACTTAGCCGCTCCACTAATGTTACTTTAGACCGCAGTGGAAACGCAGATAGCAGTAGCAGGCCTGGGGGGAAAAAGTTCCTGTAAAAAAAGTTCCTCGTACAAAGTGTTCCGGGTAATTTTGGTGGAAATGGGGCTTTAGAGTGACTTTTTGATACAAAATCATATCAATTGCAGCCATACATGGTCTCTGATTGAAAGGAATAAATTAAAGAGACAATTACCTGGCATAGAACCCTGCTGTACATAAAGCAAGATTGATTTTATGCCCATCGTGATCTATTTTTCATCGTTGAAATAACATTATTTCAGGGTGAAACCTGATGAAAAATCAATGTTAAATTTCAACATTGATTCAGTGATATTTTAGTTGATGCATTAATTGATTCAATGTTGATTCAGTGTTTGTCTGCTATACGGGGATAGCAATGTCAGATTTAATGTGATAGGCAATATTAGACAATATATGGTGATGAGTAAATTATATTTAGCAGTATAAACAACAAGGAATGATATCAAAAAGAGATTCAAAAGCAAAACTGTATGGAGCTACAGACGCAAACACACAGCAGCGGGGGCAGACACTGTCTTGTGCTATTATTTAGTGCGCCCTACATTTGTTGATGAGTTTCCTTAATCCTGTTTTTGGTGAAAACTTTTAACACCTTTTACCTTGTTTTACTTATTCTCAGGTAAGGTAAAGCAAGTCAAATCTTCCCTAACTAGAAAAACTAGACATCAGAGGCTTTTTGGCAGGCGTGTTTCTTGGTCATAGACAGCTTCTACACTATATTCCACATTCATGAGATGTCAGCCACCTCAAATATAAAGCCCTTGTCTACTTTCTCCGGATTCATCTCCTTTGCTGCCGTTCTCATCCCGTCTGAAGGTATGCTACTTGCATTTCTTTTTCATCAATGCTCCACTGTAAAATCCAACAGTGATTCTGACTGACACTTTTTAGTTAACTTTACTAAGTGTCTTAACTCAATTGTAAAATTCTAGTAATCTGTACTATTCACATACTATTCCTTGTTTACTCACAGGTATCAAAACAAGTTAAGTTTAATTGATTGGTTTGCCATTTTGTTAAGGAAAAAAAATGGTGATAAGTGTTAACTTTGGTTGGAACAAATTGGAACATTTATATTATTATAACTCTCTTTCTGATGCAGCGATGCAACAAGAAATCACAGTTATTTGATTTCAAAGGAAGAGAAGTAATAAATAGGTTGCTTTTAAAAGTTGACCTAGCTTCTGACTGAGTAATTAACTATGATTTAGTCAGAAATTAAGATCATCTTTTAAAATTAACGTAATATTTCCCTTTGTCATATAATGATTGTTTACAATTATGTTGCTAACACTCACATCATAAACACCTGTGGAACTTTTAATTGGGTTGACATAATCCCTCTATATTTGTAACAATAAGCACTTTTACATGCACACCAGTAAACTGATAGCTCACAAATATCAGCTTATTGAAATAACCAGTTTTCCCAGTTTAAATGCCAAACAGGAAACTGACAATGCAAGTAAACCGCGTTTACATGACTTTATTAATGAATCGGATTATTTCCTTGTAGTGGCGTCACAAATAATAATTTCCGTATCTGACTCTGAGTATCCCATATATGGCAGTTGTGATGTTAAATAAAGCTTACAACATGTCAGCGGGAAACTTACGGCTCATATATTACTCTCTCATGCAGTTACAAATGCAGCGTTTTGACTGAACCACTTCTACTACACGAGAGATGAGAAGAGAACACATTTTTAAAAATGTCTGGGTCTTAAAGGTCCCATGGCATGGCATTTTTCTATTATTTTATAATGTTTTCTGAGGTGTACTTATATTGTTAGTATGATTTTTACATCATAAAATGTCATAATTTAGAAATAAAAGGCATTTTTTCTATACTGCTGTTTGCCCTGTGGCTGAATGCCCTGCTTCAAGAGGCGTGTCTGCTGTGAGACTTCAGTAAAAACGCCCACTGTTGTGATTGGCTGACATCTTTGCAATTTAAATGAGCGGAGGGGGCGTGGTTTAACGAAGCACGAGCAGCAGCCAGGCACGAGTCTGCCAGAGACGGATGGACCTGAGTTCACTTCTCATCAGTTCTCAGTCTCAGTTCAGGGTGAACTGTTGTAGTTACAGCATATACTTCAGGTTATTAGTTTATTTCTAGTCGGAGGGGCTGTCACTCATGTCAGAAAGTTAGTAACTTTAGTAAATTATGGATCAGCGCTGACTGGAGACGTGAACCGTTTAGAACGATTCAGTCCGATTTGGTGAACTGGTTCGGTTCACTAAAAAGAACCGATTCAAAAGAATGATTCGTTCGCGAACCGGACATCATGGAGACAGAGTTATTTATAGTAACTTCTGAGTTATGAGAGCGCTGTCAGTCAGCGCTGTGAGTTTATTGTGTTTGTATCTGAGAGTTCTGAATAAACACGAGTCCCAGTCACACCGAGTCCGTATTCATCATTATTCTACCAACTTTGTAACACATGCAATGTACCATTACAGCGAGATGAACGAGTTAGTAAGTGTTGAGTATAGCATTATTTCTAGATATGTTCCAATCATATGAATAGCGTCAGTGACGCGCATTGAGTAACGTTACACAGCACAAACAAAGACACAACAACAGTAATCGAATATAATCCAGTTTATTGTGGGGAAAGATGGCTAGCCTAGCCCAGATATGCTCATGCTTACCCCCCTTCTGCTTAATCTCACGCCGCGTTTGGTGCCTCCGCTGTGGGCCAGATGCAGTACTGGGGGTCGGGGATATTGAAGGCCGAGCTTCGGCGTGTGTGAGGTTTATCTCTAAAGATGTGACTGCTGATGTTAAACAGAAAAGACTATGCACATTTTAGAACCGGTAGACGCGACGAGGACGTACAAAAACACTGACTCACAAGATAGAAAACACACGAAAACACCATTCTGTCTGGAGAGAGAGAAGCCGCAGTGTGTGCACGAATAATAAATAATTAGCTACACATAAGAGATCACTGATCACAGATCAGAAGGAACTGAAGAAAGACTTCTGTTTTCATTTGTACATCCAAACACTGAGAAACTGCCTGCATTCACTCGTTCACAAGGAATGATCTCTCGAGCGTTTGCATGGGCGTGCCAGATTCTCTGGGCGGAGGAAAGGGAGGTAACCGTTCCTGCTTGGACGTCAAAACAGGAGCCTTCAGGATTGGCTCGTCTGGCCTGTCATTTTCTCAAAGGCAGAGAGAGACAGCCAGAACTCGGGTTTACACCGATCAACATTTCTATCCACTTGGGGACAATATTCAGGCTAGGGGAACTCATATTAATGTTGAAAAACCTCATAAAATGAAAATTTCATGCCATGGGACCTTTAAAAGAGTCTGCTTTTGTTATATATTTCCTTCTTTCTTTCATGCAAAACACTCGCTCTTTCTAGATGTGTTTAAAAACGACCTGTTCCAACCGGTTTATTCTTAAACAGTTTATGACCTTACTCCAATAAAAGAAAACAGGTTACTGCGTTTACATGACCATGAACCCCTGATATAGAAAATACTGGAAATTCATAAGCAATAAACAAACATTTAATATTGATGGTTTAATGCTGCCTGTCGCCAATAAATGACTGTACAAAAACAAATTAAGAACCATCTCAGTGTAACCGCTTAATTTTTTTCATATTATATTATATTATAAAGAATTGAACTGCGATTCGATCGTGCCATTTCTATTTTATTTAACCATTGATGTAACTTAGTGATATATTAAATAAAATTTTTTATAAAAAAACAACAACAGTTCATTCAGAAGTCACTAAATTAAGCACATTTTACAGTGCTTTTAACTGTAGTCTTCTTTACCAAGAAATACTATTAAAATCTTCCCCAGGTCAGTTCAGTTCTTTATAATGTAATATAATATGAAAAAATTTTAAGCGGTTACACTGAGATGGTTCTTAATTTGTTTTTGTACAGTCATTTTATTGGCGACAGGCAGCATTAAACCATCTATATTAAATGTTTGTTTATTGCTTATGAATTTCCAATATTTCTATATCAGGGGTTTTCAAATGTTTTAATGGCAAGGACCTCTAAACAATCCCCCTGTGAGATCAATTCTTTATTAGGCTTGCACTATAATACAATTATAATAGCCTATAATATAATATAAAAACTAATGGAAGTATTTAAACTGATAGTATATTATATCAGAATAAATGTTTCAATTTGTTAAAAAAAAAAAACTAACTGAAGTAATTACATAGATCTAATATCTAAATATGTTCAAGGGAACATGTGAACTCTTTTATAGTAACATCACTAAAACCCAAACCACACACACACACATCTATTTAAACTGATGTGTTTCTTTGGTGTTTAGAGTTTGCACGCTACACTAGTGGTGGGTGTGTAACTGTGAATGTCTGTTTTGTTACTGTGCTGTGTCCATCATCTATTATTTCCACAACTTAATCAAGCCACTCTTCTTTAAAACATGATGAGGTTTTATTCCACGTCTTTGTGTTTCTCGTTGCCTCTCATTTTGAGCTATTTGGACCGCAAACACGACTCGCTGCGTGCACACACATGACATAATTTCCTTTCTATGAAATCTGTAAACCGCATCCACCGGTTCTAACACGATAGCGATACTAACTCTATAAGCGGTAGAACAGAGCACTGCAATTATTTCTCATTTAAACTACAATCAAATGGATTTCTTCCCACATTTCGCGTCTGTGTCTATCGTCTGCGCGGCATTTTGTTCTTTCCGCACGACCACGCACGCATGTAGCTTAGAGGGAACATTGGTTGCCATACAATAGTTATCCATAGAGCAAAATAGTAGGCTACAATTGCATATTTTACTTAACAATCCACAGGCTTGCATGCAGTCAAAGAGTTCAAAGAGACTGGTATTTACCCCTTAGGTCCTTCCTCATTCTGTTTCTGAGAATTTAAAGGCATTTGAGATCATCCATCTTTAAACAAAAATGCTAATTCTGATGTTGCTTTTCAAATGTATGACTTCTGCAGAACACAAAATAAGTTTCTTATAAAGCCTGAAAACAGGTAGGCTATAGGATATAAACATGAAAATCCTTGTTGAGTGAACTTTTGTGTTCATACTTTGAATTGTGTCTCTGTCTTGATCAGGTGTGAAGATGAGAAAGAAATACATTACGACAATAGCGTTAACTCTCATGGGTATTGTGTACCTGTTCATTATCATGAACAAAAACGACACTGAAGACGACGTGATATCCAGCAAAGACACTTTTGAGATGATCCGTCGTCAAATCGAGTTGCCCAGATCTGAAACTCTCCAGCCTTTGCCTTCACGCTGTCAGCCGAATATGTCTGCTTATAATGTGACTGGATTTTCTACTCTGCCAGGTCATATCCAAGATTTCCTGCTTTACCGACACTGTAGGAAATTTCCCATGCTTCTCGACGTGCCTAATAAGTGTGGCGGACCCCTGAACTCTTCAGATGTCTTCCTTCTGCTGGTCATCAAGAGTTCTCCAGAAAACTACAATCGACGAGAAGTCCTGCGGAAAACATGGGCTAACGAAAGACTGCACAAAGGTGTGTGGATCCGTAGAGTCTTCATAAGCGGAACAACTAGTACTGGCTTCGAGAAGAGCAGGTTGAATAAGCTATTGAAGCTGGAGAACAAGGAGAACAAGGACATTTTACAGTGGGACTTCAATGATTCATTCTTTAACCTCACACTGAAGCAGATCCTTTTCTTAGAGTGGATGGAAAGACGGTGCCCACACGCTAGATTTCTCTTTAACGGGGACGATGACATCTTTGCCAATACGTTTAACATGGTTGAGTATCTTCAAGGTCAAGAGGACAATGATGGAAGTAAACATCTCTTTACCGGGCACCTCCTCCCAAACGAAAGGACTGTTAGAGACGCTTCAAGTAAATACTTTGTCCCAGTGCAGGTTCAGGAATCTGACAGCTATCCTCCGTACTGTAGCGGAGGAGGCTTTCTTCTCTCAAGCTACTCAGCCAAAATGATCTACAAAATGTCTCACTCTATAATTCTACTGCCCATTGATGATGTTTACATGGGAATGTGTTTGGAAAAGGCTGGCCTCAAACCTACATCCCACTTTGGTGTAAGGACATTTGGTATGCATATCCCAGCTAACAACATTGACCAATTTCACCCTTGCTATTACAGAGAAATCATATTAGTCCACAGATTTCTGCCGCACATGATTTTTGTGATGTGGCATGAAATACAAGACCCACATTTGCAATGTGGAAAGACAAATTCCTCTCTTCAAGGGAAGCTCATTAACAATTGAACAGGGTGTGTGAAACATAATGATCAAGTTTTCTTTTTATTAATGAGGTTCGCAAGAATGTTTTTTATTTATTTATTTATTTTTTATGTGACTCAAATATAGTTTAGTAAAAAAAATTGAAATGATTGCCTGGAAATTATGTGGTGCATTGCGCCAGAGATGGACAGTAGTGAAGTATTTTTATACTTTATCAGTAGCCTGACAAGCCAGACCCACATCAAGATGTTGGGTCTGGGAACTCACCATTGACAGGCTCAATCCGAGGGGCGGGACAAACGGTTGTCTTTCAAATTCCCTCTGCACGCAATTGGATAGCGTCATGAGCGCCACAACCAACCAGAGAGCAATGTGAAGTGGAGCTAGTTGATGGATTAAACTTTCCGCGTATCCGGTCGGCAAAACTCAGAACACATCTTCCTTTCTTAAGAATGACTTCAGTGCCGTTCTTAGCTCTTTTCTCAAAGAAAAGCTTAACTCAAAGTCTTCCAGAGTCGCGGCCAAAGCCGGTTCGAAAGGCCGCCGTTTGCAAAGCTTATTTGTTTACAAGTAGCACGCGGAACCGCCGCAACTCTGCCGTGACGTGCCGTCATTATGTTAAGCCCGCCCACCGACTCTATACACGATGTGATTTTGAGTTTGGTTTTTCCAGCTCGCAGGTCTACCGAGAGTTGCTAGACTACACTTGCGGCAAATTAGATTTGCTGCCGCTAGGGTGCGTCTAGATTTCTAGGCTACTTTATTAGTGTTCTTCTTTGGAAAACTTTTAATAATAATAATTTGTTACATTTTATATAGCGCTTTTCTAGGCACTATAGAAGGGGGGAATCTCCTCAACAAACCACCAATGTGCAGCACCACCTGGATGATGCGACGGCAGCCATATTGCGCCAGAACGCTCACCACACACCAGCTGATTGGTGGAGAAGAGACAGAGTGATGAAACCAATCGTGTATATATACTGTATACGGGGATGAATAGGAGGCCATGATGGATGGATTTTTAATGACCACAGAGAGTCAGGACCTCGGTTTAACATCTCATCCGAAGGACGGGGCTTGTTACAGTATAATTTCCCCATCACTATACTGGGGCGTTAGGACCCACACAGACCACAGGGTGAGCACCCCCTGCTGACCTCACTAACACCTCTACCAGCAGCAACCAAGTTTTCCCAATTAGTCTCCCATCCTGGTACTGACCAGGCTCAGCCCTGCTTAGCTTCAGTGGGAAACCAGTCTTGGGCTACAGGTTGATATGGCTGCTGGAATGTTACTTCACAACATTTCAAAACATAATATTGTAATTTTTACTGCACTACGTTTCATATTGAATATAATTTAATACTTATTTACATTAAAAATGTAGTACTGTATACTTTTACTAAAGAAAGTACTACATTTTTAATGTAATTAAGTATTAAAGGTAAAAAAAAAAACACTTTTATTTATGAAACGTAAAAAGTATGACATTATGCTTTGGAATGTAGTGAAGTAAAACATTTTCCAAAGAAAAACAGTGATGAAGTACATATACTTGAAATATGTACTTGAGTAGAATCTAAAAATACTTCACTACTGTCCGCCTCTGCATTGCGCTGACTGAAATGAAAAGGGTGTTTGATTCCTTCTCAGAATAGTAGTTGTAGTCTTCATGCTTGTTTTAAAATAATCAGAGAGTGCTTCTGATATAGAGATAGAAATATCTATATCTTGCCCTTTTACATCTAATTTTATCAGTAGAGTAAATTAAATGCAATATATAATGAAGTAGCATTCACATGCACACAAAGCATTAAATGATTGCTGCAAAAGCAAATGAAGGGTTTTACACCTCTGAATGTGTTCAAAAGTACAGGGCTGTAACAAAATATATACCAAAAAAGTTCTTGTTGGCTAATTATGAGTTGTGGGGATGTTTCAGCTTACTTTGAGTATTTATGTTTACAGTACTTTATATTGTGTTTTGCTTTACTCATTTTGAGGAGAAATCTAATACTGTTACTACTGATCGTTTTATTCGTTATAGCAAATGCCAACTTCAAAGATCAAACAGTTATACAATGCTGCACCATTTACATTTACTCATGGTGTCATGATGTGGCTTTATTCTCCTTGTTTGCTTTGTTGTTTAATGCACCAGAGATCCACTGAAGTAGGACTCACTCACTCAATGAGTCGTTCAGAGCCCTTCTCTTGAGTTTACTCTTACATAGACTCCAGCAGCACCTCATCTTTGTCAGAACCAGTTGTGCTGTTATATATAAAATTGCTTAGTTACTTGAGTCAACCTGCATAAAGGTATCTTTATTTTTATCTATGAAGACAGGATACATTACACAACACTGAAGAACCATCAAAAAGTGTACAATATGGGGACAATTGTCCCAGTGAACAATGTAGCCCGTAATAGACATCAATGGCAGAAAGCAGGTTTATTGTTCCACAGTGTGCTATACTTCAAGAAAATATACTTAAAAAATAAAACACATTTACACTAACCGTACTTCACCTATACTGACAGAAAAGTCTAAGTTATACTTGTACTCAATCTTTTGATTGAGATATACTTAAAAGTATAATTAAGTATTTTAAGTACACTAGGCTTGTAGTTATGTTTAATATTTTGATTGAGTAACCTATTCAATTTGAAATTAATTTATTTTTAGTTGTCTGTGTAACTAAATAATAAGAAGTAACTATATGTACTTACTATAGGGTTTGGGTTAGGATTAGGGTGTGGTTTAGGGTTAGTTACATGTAAGGTCTCGGTTGCGCATGTAACCCTCGTGGACATGTCTGAAGTGACCGACTGAATGGGAACTATGCACAATTTATAGTAATTATAATAGTAAATACATGTAACATAAAGTATACTTGCAGTATAAATCTAAACTAGTAGTTTATTGAGAGTCTACTTTAAAGTTTCATAAACTAAAAATGCGCTACAAGTATTTAACTAGTATACTATCAATAAAGTTCCCTTGTAGCATAGTTGCATTTTTACTAAGTTTACTACTTAAGTATACCACTTTTACACTTGAGATACACTCACCTAAAGGATTATTAGGAACACCATACTAATACTGTGTTTGACCCTTTCACCGTTTTTAGGACAGTGAAAACAGCGGTATACAGATAAGTAAATTGTGTTAAAACTCTGGAACAGTCTTCCTAACATTGTTCGGGAAGCAGACACACTCTGTCAGTTTAAATCTAGACTAAAAACACATATCTTTACTGTGGCATACACATAAAACACTTTTTCTTTGAAATTATTGTTAGGCTGCATTAACTAGGTCAGCCGGAACCGGGAACACTTCCCATAACACCTGATGTACTCGTTACATCATCAGAAGAATGGCATCTACGCTAATTATAGTCTCTCTTGTTTTATCCTGAGGTTTACTGCAGTCAGCCGGATCTGGGCCATATCCTGATCAGATGATGGACCAGCGCCCAGAGAAGACCAACACAGGACCCCGAAGTGTCCGCAGAGACCGTGTCAATTAGTCTACCCCTGCAACTGCCTCATCGACACGGCATCTTAATAAACCTGTCTCCAGTGTGATGAGTCCGATTGTTCGAATATTACAATTAAATAATACTTAAATCGATATGTCATGCGCAATAAACCCGTCTTCAGCGTGTTGACTCCGTTTGTTCAAATATTACCATTAAATAATACTTAAATCGATATGTCATCCACAATAAACCCGTCTCCAGCGTGTTGCCTCCGGTCCTTCGAATATTCCGATCTATTATGACCTCTGACCTGTAAAGCTGCCAGAATAATAATAATAATAATGGCACCCCGACTGAGTCTGGTTTCTCCCAAGGTTTATTTTTGTCCATTAGGTCACCTAATGGGGTTTTGGTTTCCTTGCCACTGTTGCCTCTGGCTTGGCGTGCTCAGTTGGGGACACTATATTTTTTCAACTAAACATCGAAATAAATCTAATTAATAAACTAAATGAACCATATATTACTGATCTAATTATTGATCTAAAGCCCACACTGTCACCGTATGGAAATTTAAACTGATGACATCAAATGACTATACAGCTTAATAAAATTATGCTGCATTATTTTCCTGTTTAACACTGTAAAGCTGCTTTGGAACAATCTCCATTGTTAAAAGCGCTATATAAATAAAGTTTACCTAATTGACTTGACTTAAAAATACTGTTTTTTTTTTTACACGCGAAACATGAACACATGTTATATTGCACACTGTAAACACAATCAAAGCTTCAAAAAAACACGAAGAACGGGACCTTTAAAACAAACTGGTTTGCAGAACAGCGTTGTCATCTCTGTACTTCCGCTCTTCCGTCTGCAGCGTTTCGAGGTCAAGATGGTGCAGCGCCTGACTTACCGCCGTAGGCTTTCCTACAACACAGCTTCAAACAAGACTAGACTGTCCCGTACTCCAGGTAACCGCATTGTATACCTGTATACCAAGAAGACTGGCAAGGCACCTAAGTCGGCATGTGGAATCTGCCCCGGTAGACTACGTGGTATCCGTGCTGTGAGGCCCCAGGTTCTTATGAGACTCTCAAAAACCAAGAAGCATGTCAGCCGAGCTTATGGTGGTTCCATGTGTGCCAAGTGTGTACGAGACAGGATCAAGCGAGCTTTCCTCATTGAGGAGCAGAAGATCGTCGTCAAAGTACTAAAGGCACAAGCACAGAGCCAGAAGTCTAAGTAGACATCAATTTGTGCTCTTTAAATAAAAGATTTGGAAAGTAAAAAAAAAAAAAAAAAAATCTCTGTACTTCCTTGCTACAACATACAATTAACAATACGAAATGAAGCTTATGCGCAAGTTCTGGCAGGAAGATTCAATGTTACGTCACTTATCACATTCAGACCTATCCAATCAAGTCATAATTCTCAGAGTATAAAAGATCGGTATTAACACATGTCTGAGTTCACAGATGCTGACCAGCATTACAGTTGACGATCCGGACGTTCCGTAGCGGTCGATCGCTGGTCCTATTATAAAATGAATAATGTGCAATACAGTGGCGTTCAAAGTCCATGTCAGCCTATCATTCCGTTCATTGGGCTGTCGCCGTGTCGCGGAAACAGACACGCGGCCAAGAGCAATCACTTTCAATGGAGGACTATCTGGGCATGTTATCAAAGACGCGGCTGTGATCTTCATCACCATTCTGGCGTCATCACTTCATCAGCATTCATCACAGTGATATGTATATGATTGCATTTCTGATATGGATCGGGTGTAGTATTTTACTCTTTCTCAAATTGTTGCATGCATGCAGGTGAGAGGCGCACCTGCTTGTGCGTTGCTCGTTATCGCTTGCTCGTTTTGTAAACTATCCATAGTGCCTCGTAAATGATTCGCATGACACCGGTTACCGTTAACGATTGTATTTTGCTTAGAAAAGCTGAAACAGAACAGATGGCACAGCATATTACTACGGAGCCCGGCAGGTCACCTATAGGAGAAAAAAAAACAATCCGTGCAGACGGTTTTGCAATCCGTTCCCTCAGTTTATAAACCGTGATCACGAATTCTTAAACTGTTCCCTCGGTTTAACAAATCGTGCCCACGGATTATTAAACCGTACCCACGAATTTCCAATCCGTGCGCTCAGATTGTGCAAACCGTACCCTCGGTTTTTAAATCTGTTCCCACAAATTCATAATCCGTGCGCACGCTTTAACAATCCGTGCGCACGGGTTTGTAAAAACTTTACTCACGGATTCATTTTAGAAGAAGAACAGCAAACTCCCACGAAACTTATTGTTTTATTGTGTATTATTCATCAAATTATATTAACTGCAGTGATTCTCTATAAACGGGTGGCGGAATACAACAATTTAATAAGAATTATGTGTGTCAAAATCTTGTTTAACTGTAATAATCTTAGCATTTTATTATTATTGCCTAATAAACCTGGCATTGTGTATTATGACTGACTTTTAATTTCTTTGTTCCCTTTTCTTCTTCTAAATGCATGTAGCCTAAATGCAACAATAGGCAAATAATAATTATAATAATAATAACAACAACAATTATTATTAGGGAGCGCGGGGCACGCGGGGTTAGTTGTAACGCGCATGTTTTAATGCCACACTTTCCACACATGCCAGAATGACAAAACTTAGTGTATTTACTAGTTGCCATACCAACATTATTTAGAGAAAAAATAGCGCAAAAATTAAAAAATCTCTGTAAGATATTCCTGAACATGTTTTTAACCATAGTAAAAGTTAATTTAACTTAAGTTTAGTTTTCTCTTTTTTGTGTGTGTGTTTATTTAAAATAAGACAAATCCGATATTATTCTAATCTTATATCTGTTATTTAACAGTTGAGATCGTTCTTTAATGATGATCTAACAGCAGAAGACACGAGACGTGATTTAAATCCCAGTTGTGCAGGTGGGGTGCGTTGTAACCGTGCTTAACAATGAGCCCATATTAGAAATATCCCATTATATTCTATACTTTTGTGAATTATTTTGAAACACCATGAGAAAAGTATGAATAATGACTGAGAGTTAATGTTCATAAATGATTAATTATTATTATGTTTTGAACTATGCTCTAGCTTTATTTAGTGATGTTTGTAGTCAAACTCAAAAATGCTTATATTTTTAATGATAAAAAAATGCCATTATTTTATTTTAAAAAGTTAATGATTGTATTTTGTTTGTATTTTGTTGTATTTTGTACAAAATATTTTAGTTTGTCTTGGATATTTTTTTGATTATATCAGGTTACATTTTAAGCTGTTATTTGGTCATGTTACAATGTACCCCACCTATGGGGCATGTTGTCACATTTCACTTCCATTCTTTCGGGGTAAATCAAGAAAAAAGTAAACACTGCATTAATGAAACAAAACCACATAATTGTACTAGACAATTATTCTTCGTCAATTGCCTAACGTGGCCTTTGTCTCCAGGTGGTCTTTGTCTCCAGGTGGCCTAACGTGGCCTTTGTCTCCAGAACGTGGCCTTCGTCTCCAGGTGGCCTAACGTGGCCTTTGGTTCCAGGTGGCCTAACGTGGCCTTTGTCTCCAGGTGGCCTAACGTGGCCTTCGTTTCCAGGTGGCCTAACGTGGCCTTCGTCTCCAGGTGGCCTAACGTGGCCTTCGTCTCCAGGTGGCCTAACGTGGCCTTCGTCTCCAGGTGGCCTAACGTGGCCTTCGTCTCCAGGTGGCCTAACGTGGCCTTCGTCTCCAGGTGGCCTAACGTGGCCTTCGTCTCCAGGTGGCCTAACGTGGCCTTCGTCTCCAGGTGGCCTAACGTGGCCTTCGTCTCCAGGTGGCCTAACGTGGCCTTCGTCTCCAGGTGGCCTAACGTGGCCTTCGTCTCCAGGTGGCCTAACGGGGCCTTTGTCTCCAGGTGGCCTAACGGGGCCTTCGTCTCCAGGTGGCCTAACGGGGCCTTCGTCTCCAGGTGGCCTTCCGGGGCCTTAGTCTCCAGGTGGCCTTCCGTGGCCTTCGTCTCCAGGTGGCCTTCCGTGGCCTTCGTCTCCAGGTGGCCTTCCGTGGCCTTCGTCTCCAGGTGGCCTTCCGTGGCCTTCGTCTCCAGGTGGCCTTCCGTGGCCTTCGTCTCCAGGTGGCCTTCCGTGGCCTTCGTCTCCAGGTGGCCTTCCGTGGCCTTCGTCTCCAGGTGGCCTTCCGTGGCCTTCGTCTCCAGGTGGCCTTCCGTGGCCTTCGTCTCCAGGTGGCCTTCCGTGGCCTTCGTCTCCAGGTGGCCTTCCGTGGCCTTCGTCTCCAGGTGGCCTTCCGTGGCCTTCGTCTCCAGGTGGCCTTCCGTGGCCTTCGTCTCCAGGTGGCCTTCCGTGGCCTTCGTCTCCAGGTGGCCTTCCGTGGCCTTCGTCTCCAGGTGGCCTTCCGTGGCCTTCGTCTCCAGGTGGCCTTCCGTGGCCTTCGTCTCCAGGTGGCCTTCCGTGGCCTTCGTCTCCAGGTGGCCTTCCGTGGCCTTCGTCTCCAGGTGGCCTTCCGTGGCCTTCGTCTCCAGGTGGCCTTCCGTGGCCTTTGTCTACATGCGGCCTAACGTGGCGTGGCCTTCATTTCCATGCGGCCGATCAAGGCTCTGTTTTGTGGCCGTTCAAGGCTTTCGTCTCTACCTGGCTGATCAAGGCCCGTCTGCGGCCGTTCAAGGCTTTCGTCTCTATCTGACTGATCAAGGCACGTCTGCGGCCGTTCAAGGCTTTCGTCTCTACCTGGCTGATCAAGACCCGTCTGCGGCCGTTCAAGGCTTTCGTCTCTACCTGGCTGATCAAGGCCCGTCTGCGGCCGTTCAAGGCTTGTCTCTACCTGGCTGATCAAGACCCGTCTGCGGCCGTTCAAGGCTTTCGTCTCTACCTGGCTGATCAAGACCCGTCTGCGGCCGTTCAAGGCTTTCGTCTCTACCTGGCTCATCAAGGCCCGTCTGCGGCCGTTCAAGGCTTTCGTCTCTACCTGGCTGATCAAGGCCCATCTGCGGCAGTTCAAGGAATCGCAGCATTTACGACGGGCGAGTATACAATTTTTGGGGGTGAGTAGGTCCCGTCCTGGAGGAACTAATTTCCTCTACCAATTCTTGGGGGGCGGCTGCGCCCCTGCCTTCATCTTCAGGCAGGAAATGCAGATTCCGTTACCCTCGTGACGAGCGCTATGGACGGGGCCTACGCCAAAGAACCTCTAATTTAATACTTGCTGGTCTGCTAATAAACTTGTGGTGTTATCATACTTTATCTGGTCTCCCGAGTCTTCCTGGTAGAAATGAAGCTTATGCGCAAGTTCTGGCAGGAAGATTCAATGTTACGTCACTTATCACATTCAGACCTATCCAATCAAGTCATAATTCTCAGAGTATAAAAGATCGGTAATTAACACATGTCTGAGTTCACAGATGCTGACGCCAGCATTACCTCCATCATCCCCACCACCACCAGGTCGGTCCCTGTCTATACCTCCCGGGGGGCGGCTGCGCCCCTGCCTTCATCTTCAGGCAGGAAATGCAGAGTCCGTTACCCTCGTGACGAGCGCTATGGACGGGGCCTACGCCAAAGAACCTCTAATTTAATACTTGCTGGTCTGCTAATAAACTTGTGGTGTTATCATACTTTATCTGGTCTCCCGAGTCTTCCTGGTAGAACTATTACAGGATAACACATCGATGAAAAATAAATCATACTTACAGGTTGTGGCCCGTAAACAGCTTCTGTTTTTAAATCCATCTTTCAGAACAAGCCGTTGTAAGAATCCTGCATTGAACTCGTGAAGCTTGTGGAAGCTTTCCTCTGTGAAATGTGCAGCGGGAGCCGCGCGCGCCTGTCTCATGTGCCGTTCACACCGGACGCGAATAAATCGCGCTCTTCGCGCGAAGGTGGCTTGAACATTTTGAGTTTACTCGCGTCATTCGCGCGTGAAATTCGAATTTGCGTCATGGGAGGGGCTTCTGTTAGCTGGCTCGTCTTGTTGAGAAATGGCTGACATGGGCTGTGTTTACACGTCTTTTTTTTGTTAAAGTATACTGTTAACGTGTGACAAAGTAGTTTTAAGACTTTTTCAGTCGATAATGTAGTTGTTTAAAGTTCAAATCTGTGGTTTTTTTTATATAAAGAGTGCCTATTTGTACATTTTATCTGGCGTTTTCGGAGTTGTGAGCTCCAGTGGATCAGCGGCGCTTACACTGGCAGCGTTTGTCTCGAGCAGCTGAACCGCGGCTCCTGTATTGCAAATACAGACGAATATTGTCCATTATGTCACATTTTCCGGTCTTCTCCTCCGACCCCTGTCTGTCTCGTGCTTTTATTTATGATGGGCAGCATATATCTGCTGCAAATGCGACCGTGTTCCCCTCTGTCTGATACACACATGCATATAACGTTGTATGTTAAACGCACTGCAACGCACCCCCGTCCCTAGGAAGGCTGAACAAAGTGGACCTGCAATCCGGATGAAAATAACAGTTTCATCGGCATTGGCAACAACACTCCAGCCTACTAACTAGCCTACCACAACAACTATTCCCCGGCGATACAAAATGGCCTCGCCCCCCCTTATTTCATATTCTCGGAGGAGGGGTTTATGTAAATATTGGGGCTGGTGATGTCAGCAACCCTGGAGGAATGTCTGTACACCTAGCGGATGTTTGCTGTAGTCCTTAGAAATTGATTTCTTTAAAAGCAAATATCTCCCTTTGCTTTAAACTTTGAATGTTGTAACTTTGCAGATGTTGTTTATGCTCAAACAGCAGCATTACACACTAGCTAAAGTTAGAAAGTGAAATCGTGGTTTACCACCCCTTTAAGATGAAAAAGGAACTAAAAAGGTTTTCAGAAGAGTGCCTGGCGCTTTCAGCTGCCTAAAACGCTTTGGTGAACACCAAGTAGGATGTGGCGGTTGGTCAGTGTGGTATATGTCCCGCCCCTCCTTCACTGTGATTGGACGACTGGTAATAAGTGACAGTGATGAGTGCTGCAATCACAATTTTTCAACTCTCGACGTCCGAAAAAAAAGCCAAGTGCTCAGGGCTCAGCCTCCTCATGCTGGCATTTTTTAATACACAACACACTCCCATTGAGAACAATTGAAAAAATACACTGGTCTTATGCTGCCTTCACGTGCTATAGGACATTTTCCAATTCTCACTTCTGAAGTTGTGATTATGAGCTCATTGCATTCAAATTTTTACTTAAAATTGTTCATGCCCAATTTTTTATCTATGAAACTAGTATTTAACACTTTGGTGGACACACAGCCTCAATGAGGAAGGTTTGGCCCGATGGTGGAAGAGCAGCTAATACTGAATGTTTGCCCTGTAAACTCCACTCCCCTGTTGTCTTGTGCTATTATTTAGTGCGTTTTACATTTGTTGAGTTTCAACATTCCTTAATCCACAGACTTGCCTGCAGTCAAACAGTTCAGAGACTGGTATTCTATACCCAATGTCTTTGAGATGTCTTTATGACAACTTGACATAAACCAATATGCCGTTATTTTGAGGCCAGCAGACCTAAACCTAACGGTGACAGCATGGCCCACGGATTAGGAGAGAGGGCTGATTTGCAGCAGCAGCGCTCCGTGTCTAACATTACATCTGTAGCCCTACATGAAAGCAGCAATCATGCGGGTACCCGGGTAAATTTAAATAAATGAATATTAATATTGCATCATATAATGCTCGGGGATTGCGCGTTGGTCGTAGTGAAGCAGACAAATCACGTCGCTTTGTGGTGGATAAACTATTGGAGACCTGTGATGTACTGTGTGTTCAAGAGACTTTTCTACCTAAGCAGGATTTGGAAAGATTGAACACTCTTCATAAAGACTTCTACGGGGCAGGTGAATCTACCACTGACATGATCACTGAAATAGTTTGTGGCAGAATATCTGGTGGTGTTGCCATTTTATGGCACAAAAAAATGTTTGATCAGCTAGTTAACGTGGTCAGATTGGATGTTGACTGGGCTATAGGAATTGAGTTCAGTTGTGGTGGAAAAAAGTTCATCATTCTGAACATCTATACACCCTATGAGTGTTCCAAAAATGAAGATGAATATCTCAACAGGTTGGCTTGTGTTATGTATTTTATTCAGGATAATGCCTCTACATGCTTTTTTATTGTGGGTGACATGAATGCAGATGTTTCTGATGGTGGCTCTGTATTTGGCAATCATTTAATACAGTTCTGCTCTGATAATGGTTTGATTCTCTCCAGTAAATTGCAGTTACCTGATAATAGCTATACTTACATCAGTGAGGCATGGCACACAACTTCATGGTTAGACCACTGCATTTGCACAGCCGATGCACATGATTCCTTAGAGTCCATGAGGATTAATTATGAATTTGCCACTACCGACCATGTGCCTTTTTCTTTATCAATAAATTTGGGCAATTTACCTACTCTACTGTCTGTGAACAACGATATGTGTGTAGGGAAATTAGACTGGTCAAAATTGACTGCAGAGGATCTTAATGTATACTGTGTTCAGACTGACAAATTGCTGAGTAATATCGAATTACCAATAGATGCAGCTGCTTGCTGTGATATTAACTGTAAGAACCTGCAACATGGTATTGAGTTGTGCTCCTTGTATGATAATATTGTTGAGTCCCTTCTTGCCTCAAGCAGGCCTCTGTACAAGACCAAGAGGTTTAAAGCCAAGCCAGGGTGGAATGAATATGTTGAAGAGCTTCATGCTGAGGCTAGAAGGGCTTTCAAAGCTTGGGTTGAGTCAGGCAGACACAAATATGGCCCCTTATTTGAATGTAAGAAACGGGCAAATGCAAATTTTAAATACGCCTTGCGTTTTATTAAGAGGAACGAAAACACAATGAGATCGGACTCACTTGCTAGGAAACTGCAAAATAATACTCCAACTGATTTCTGGAAAGAAATCAAAAGAATGAATAATTGTAAAACATCCTTGCCAACGAATATTGATGGTGTAACCAATTCAGAGGAAATTACTCATTTGTGGCAAAAACATTACTACGAGCTGTTCAACTGTGTTAAAAGTAACTCCTTTGTAGTCAGTCCCTCCAGAAAAACGCGATTATGCGATCGCGTGATTTAACGCATAATCAGCCAATCAGCCTTTTGCCGCATAAATTGCCTATTTCCGCATGCAAAATATGCGGGGCTAGCATGATTTCATAATCCCCGCATTTTCATTGCAAAAAAAGTCATATATATATTAGCAGAAAGTTGAAAAATGTTTGTTTACTTCACACAAGAGCAGCCATTTCCCCCTATTGCCATGGGAACGCTTTGAAGTGACGTAATTACCTGACGTGAAAGTCATCGAAAAGCTGCAAACCCCGTGGAGAAACATGGATATCGGTGAAATCATGATGAAGCGCAAACTCCCATTTGCCAACAAAAATAACAGCAAAAGACGCGCAAAGCAGTTTCCCGTGTGCTGACTGATTTCAAAACACAGCATCATTATGAAGCTTCGAAGCGTTATGAATCAGTGAGTCGATTCAGCGGTTTGAAGCGTGTAAATCAATGAGTCGATTCAGCAGTTTGAAGCATTATGAATCAATGAGTCGATTCAGCGGTTCGGATCGCCAAAGTCACGTATTTCAGGAGTTTGACCCGCGATCCGAATCAAGAATCGACTCACTGATTCATAGCATCATGATGCTGTGTTTTGAAATCGGTCATCACTATATAAGTCGTTATTTAGTTTTTTTTTTGCACACAACTATTATCGTTGCGTCATAAAGTTATTGTAGAACCACTGTAGTGAGATGGATTTTGTAACGACATCTTTAGTACCTTTTATGGGTCTTGAGAGTGTACATTGTGCCAATGGAGGCCTTTCTGAGCCATCGGATTTACACTAAAATATCTTCATTTGTGCCCAACAACATGAGGGGACGTCATTCATGACAGAATTTAAATTTTTGGATGAACTAACCCTTTAAGAGATTGCACTTTGTGCATTGGAAGCACTCAAATGTCTGTAAAACAGGAAGTTATTTATTCATGTTTTCAGAAGTTGTAGCATATTCCTTTTGTAAAGCTACAGAACTTGTTTGACTCAATGTTTTGTAAATTTGAGCCATTATTAAGGTCTTCAATAAAACAAGATGAGAACTTAAATATTCCAGCACTTTCTGTGATGTAGTGCTTTTTTTCTCTTTTTCATCAAACCGCAGTTTTTGCAAGTTCCCGCAATTTCATCGCATAAAATTGCATAAATTTCCCGCATTTTTCATCGCATTTTTTAAGAAAACATGCCGCATAATCAAGGATTTTTGCCCGCAACAATCACAAAAAATAGCCGCATTTTTCTGGAGGGACTGTGTAGTGGGCAACATTGACAAAAATGAAGATGTGACTGTCTCTCCAAAAGAAGTTTATGATGCAGTTATGAGGTTAAAAGATAATAAAGCATATGGTATGGATAAGATATCTGCTGAACATTTAAAATTTGCGTGTAGAAAACGATACTCGGTTACTTAACGTAACCTCGGTTCTCTCTAGAAGAGGGAACGAGTATTGCGTAAGTTCCTTACGCTACGGGAAAGTATTCTTTCTTCGAGATTTCTGAAAAACCCAAAATTATCCTTAATTTTGTAACATTGTCAACGCAGTGCGGCAGCCTGGCAGACCATAGCAGGCTATACCAGCGTGCTATTGGCTGCTCTGCTGGCAACTGCAGCAGCCTATCGGTGAGCCCGCGTGACGTGGCGACCAATGAGGGCGCTTCGCGCCCACCTGGCTTCATTTGCCTACAGGTGGGGCGTGGCCACGTGTATATAAGCAGGGCTCACGGGCTGCATATTCGGTTTTCGTAGTTCTGAAGCGTAAAAGCCTGCGGGGCGCACGGCAAGGAACGCAATACTCGTTCCCTCTTCTAGAGAGAACCGAGGTTACGTTAAGTAACCGAGTATCGTTCTCTTACGAGAGGTTCTCTCGTATTGCGTAAGTTCCTTACGCTACGGGAACATATTGTCAACGCCGTGCGCGCCTCGCATACAGCATATGTATCCCAGGGAACCGGGGAAAAAAAACACTGCTCGGGCAGGGTGGCCGGTAAGGAAAACGGGCCACCACATATACAGACACTTCGTTCGAACTGACGGGTGGTTACAACAGGTGGTTACAACACCCTGTCTTATGAATGAGGGAACGGCACCTGCCGGTCGCCTTCAAATTCACCACACCTTGACGCAGTGCCAAATTACCTTCGAGAATTTAACAGCGCCCAATGGCAGTGCCAATGCATGCGTAACTCTGCCCCACCTCGTGGGTATAAAAGGAAGTACGCTGGCAACATCGCATTATGTTACTGCTGAGGAGCCAAGACTGAACGCCGCGTTCCAGCAGCACAGCTGATGTGGCAAAGGAACGTACGTCTCCGTTCCCTCCTCAGGGAACGAGGGTTACATAGGTAACCGAGACGTTCCCTTTCGTTCCGTCACTACGACGTACGTTAGTGACTAACGAATGGGGGTTCCAATATAGCAACGCCACTCAGCTGTCTTCCAGTGCCCTGCGTATGTGTGAGTACCCTGTCGTAAGACTAGTTCGGACGAAGGACTCCCACTTATCACAGGAATACCATGGTACACTGGGAAGCATATTCCAGTGAGGATATGCCAAAATGCCTACCCGTGGGGAGGACTTAGAGAATACACATATGACCCGCTAAGGGCTGCATATGGAAGAACTCTAGGGTACCAGCCAGAGGGTGGATTTATAACCCTAGGGGTGGCAGGGACTTGCCAAGGGAAAAACACCTGCTCACTGCGGAGGCTTACGGTGGAAATACTCGTGTGGGGGTCGCCGGAGGGGAACCATGCACACGGGGCACCTGGACGGACATGAGGGTCTGGGCTCGAAAGGGCAGACTGAACTGATGTCGGCGTCAGCAGTGCTGGAGGAACTCAGGGCTCTCGAGGAGCTCACCTGAGGAGAATATCGCACGTATCCAGTCCGTGGAGTGGAATGGCGAGCAAGCGAAGACACCTGAGTCTGGTCCATTACCGGCCGCTCGTAGAGGCGAGTACAAAGTCGGACACTGGCTCCACTCAGAGATTGTAGAATCTGGCGAATGTGTTCGGTGTCGCCCAGCCTGCAGCTCTGCAGATGTCTGTTAGCGAGGCGCCATGCACTAGAGCCCAAGAGGAGGCCACACTCCGGGTGGAGTGGGCCCAAACCCCAAGGGGACATGGTCGACCTTGCTGCTGGTAAGCCAAAACAATGGTGTCCACTATCCAGTGAGACAACCTCTGCTTTGAGAGAGCTCTTCCCTTCCGCTCTCCACCATAACAGACAAAGAGCTGGTCTGAGGTCCGGAAACACTGCGTCCTGTCTACATAAGTGCGGAGAGCGCGTACTGGACAGAGCAATGCCAAGGCTAGGTCTGCCTCCTCCAAAGGCAGCGCTTGCAGGTTCACCACCTGGTCTCGGAACGGAGAGGTGGGAACCTTGGGCACATATCCGGGCCGGGGTCTCAAGATCATGTGAGAGTTAGTCGGTCCGAACTCCAGGCACGCTTCGTCAACCGAAAATGCCTGCAGGTCCCCTACCCTCTTAAGAGAGGCCAATGCGGTCAGCAGAGCCGTCTTCATAGCCAGAAACTTAATATCAACGGACCGCAAAGGCTCAAAGGGAGGCCTCTGCAGAGCACTTAAGACTACTGAGAGGTCCCAAGAGGGAACGAGAGGAGAGTGAGGAGGATTCAGTCTCCTCGCTCCCCTCAGGAACCTGCTGATCAGGTCGTGCTGACTTACCTTTTTGTCCCCCTAGAGATCGTGGTAGGCAGATATTGCGGCCACGTACACTTTAAGGGTGGAGGGAGACAGCCTTCGCTCCAAGCCCTCTTGGAGGAACGATAGCACGGACCCGATCAGGCATTTCCAGGGGTCTTCTTGGCGGGAAGAACACCAGGTGACGAAGAGGTTCCACTTCAACGCATAGGCGTGCCGTGTAGACTCTGCCCTAGCGGAAGTGATGGTAGCGACCACCGCAGGTGAAAGACTACTCCGAGACGAGACCTTCTCACTCAGAGACGGGGCACCCTTTGGCACCCGCGGTCAAGGGAGGGGAGGGAGCTGTCAGAGCCAGGGAGGGGCTGTCACAAGGAGTAGCAGTTCTGAGAACCAGGTCTGGCCGTGCCAATACGGGTGACCAACATGACCTGCTCCTTGGGGGAAGGCTCACTGAGGGAAACGCATACTTGCATAGGCCCTGCGGCCAGCTGTGCTCCAGTGCATCCGTGCCGAGCGTGCCCTCGGTCAGGGAATAATACAGGGAGCAATGGGAAGAGTCCTGGGAGGCAAACAGGTCTAACTGTGCGTCGCCGAACCGTTCCCATATCAGCTGGACCGTCTGGGGATGGAGTCTCCCTTCTCCAGGAAGTGGCTGAAGCCGTGAAAGCTCGTCGGCTGCACGGTTCAGTTCTCCCGGGATGTGGACAGCACGAAGGGACCTCAGATGCGTCTGACTCCATAAGACGAGATGGCGGGCGAGTAGAGAGATACGGCGGGAGCGTAGACCGCCCTGGTGGTTGATGTACGCTACTGTGGCTCTCGTGGAATCGCAGGCAAGACTCTGCCTTACAGAGAATTTTGCCCACCTGTTATACTGGTTACAAGGACATTGATTACATCAACAATAACAGATGGCCTAAGCCTTGATTGGCTACAGAGACCTAAAAGCCTAAACATTTGTCATACATGTATAGATATGCCGGAATGGCGTAGTTTAGTCAGGATGCTTGTCGCAAAACCCCTCTCAGATGGGTAAGATTGGCCTTGGACGCCGTAAAGGCCGCCTGCATGTCGGGAGGGGGGTCAGGCCCAGATCAGATAGCTCCAACAAACCTGCACAGAACATGTGAAACGTACACACATACAAGCACTAGGGCATCAAACTCTAGTTAATGTCAGTGGATTCTGACCGTTATCAAGAGAACACCCAATACCCAAACAGAGATACAGCAATCGCTTTCCTTCGCCAGAGAGAGACATACATCCCGGCTAGAGGTCAACACAGGCAGCTGAGGAGACTAGATTTAAAACTCCAAAATCATCATCCTTAAACTAAATATATAAAAGTATAAAATCACACTGAATTACAATCATCTTTACACTAAATATATGAAAGCAGAGAAAGAGATACATAGATTGATTATCCTTGATTATTCAGGTTATGGAAATAATAAAAAGAAACATTGAGAAGGATAGGTGTATAAAAGAAGAGACACAGGTATCTGACCTGCCCCTTCACCTAAGTAAGAGATTTATTGTTGACGACATTTGTGAGATCGCAATGAACTGACAAAGCAATAGTGTTCCGTTTTCTTCCCACGGAAAGGGCAACCCAGTGTACAAAAAGGATATTACTCGGTATTCCACATTTGTTTGTTTGTTTATTTATTTATTTATTTTTTTCACATTTGGATAACCAGGTAATAAACCTGAAATAACAAGAAATGCAACGTTTCAATTACCATATACATACTACAACCAGCCCCAGTTCTTTACCTCAATAGCCCAATAACAATAAGCAACAATAAATAACATTAATCAAAAAATACAAATATATAATAATATTAATATACTATAATAATAATAATAATAATTGCATAATTTAAACGTACACAATTCACACTTCAAACATTATGCATCATACTTAAATCCTACCACAAACCTATGCAAAATGCATGCAATCGTTTCAGTAAGCAGGAAACTACAGCTCCCAAAATGCCCCGCGGCAAACCAGGAAGTCTGCGATTCCTACTTCATCAAACATTATTAAACTAAATAAAATAAATACAAATGAACACGTATAATATAGTGATGTTATGAATCTAAATGTTAATCCCACGGCTTCGCCCCTCGTCAATTTATATCTTATACAGCGCATAGCGTTATCTCTATCAGTAAACTAATCTGCTTTGATCTACCGGAGAATAGCGGAATAGCGTTATCTTTAATGTGCAACGGACATAAACACAGCACAACAACATAGCATGGCGACAGCAGACAACATAAAGCATACAAGAAAACATTTGAGATTAAGAGAGCTTACCAAGTGGCTGCACACCGGGTTGAAAGTGATTACAAACTGAATGAATCTCACGCTTCCTTTTCACATAGTAAACACCGGTCACATGTGCTCACAGCACACTCCTCTCTTAAAGAGGCACTACACTATTTGGGCTGATAAAGTGTTACTTGCAACATTGGTAGCTCTGGGTTAAGATAAACAATTAATTAAATATGTAAATCAGAAATAACAAACCTTTACAAAAGAAAAAACTTCACAGAAAACACAACACCTCCCACTTAAGTTCCTGATCTTATAATCCAGGGAACTTACCAAAATCACTCAAAGGACCCCTCTTTATTGTTTTTTTTGTTTTTTTTTTTTTTTTCCACAAATTCTACATACACAATTAATGTTTTTTTTTTTTTTTTTTTTTTTTTAAACCCTTAGTTTTGCACAATGCCTATGTATAAGTGTCTGATGAAGGTACAACCAATGGAAGAGCAGCAGCTTAGTCCAATGTCCAAGTCAATCACATCCCTATGGCAGGTGTGTGGTGTACTGCCCGGGTATGCGAGGTATGGGATGTGCATGCTCTAACTTCTTCATGTATGTGCAATGTGATGGGCATGGTGGCAGCGCTAGGCTTGCACCAACCAGCCCACAAGGGTAAGGGCGGTGACAGGGTAAAAGGGGTTTGGCCGGTAAATGAGAGGGGTTTGGGCCAGGGGGATAGGGCAGTGTGCAGAATGAGAGGGGTTCAGGAAGAGGCGGGTGGCTGGGGTGGATGAATTTCGTCCACCGGGAGAAGGACCACCAGTCTTCTCACGTCTCTTCTGATAATTGTCATGGACAGTGAAGTACTCCTCTTCTTCCGGCCATTCACCAAGGAAACAGGAAGGCCAGTACATGTTACAATGTCAGCATCCCTGACAATTCCTTTACTGTCAGGATAAACTGTCAGAATCCGGCCCAGACGAAACTGACCTCTCAAAGCATTTGGGTCAGCAATCCAGACGAGGTCGCCGACTTTGATGTTCCTCTCTGTCCGGTGCCATTTATGTCGAATGAACAGATTTGGACCAGCTAGTTCCCTCCACTTTGCCCAGAACCGGTCAACTCCGATTTGAATAGCCCTTAGACGACGCCAGGGATGGGTCTCTAGATCAAGCCGGCTGGTGTCTCCTCCAAGCGATGCTCGACCCAGTATGAGGGAGTTAGGTGTTAAATACTCGACCGAATCCTCCTGTTCTTGAGCTCTGGCATCGATTGGGCGTTCGTTTGTCAGGTTGGCTGCCTGATAGAACAGAGTTTGGAGCTCACCCCACGTAAGAGACCCTGTAGTTCCTCCGAGGCTCATGAGCGCCCTCTTCAGAAGCTTTACAGCAGCCTCCGCAGCTCCATTCCTGTGGGGTGCATCTGCTGGGTGAAAATCCCACTTCCACTCAGTCCTGTTCTTAGCAGCTACATCTTCTATGGATGCAGTCTGCAAGCAAGCCAGATGTTTATGTAGCTCACACAGAGACGACTTAGCACCAACAAAGTTGGTGCCTCTGTCGGACCATAGTTTCCTTGGATGCCCCCTCAGAGCAACAAAGCGGGAGTATGCTTGGAGGAAGCTTTCTGCCGACTGGTCATCAGTGAGGTCCGCATGGATGGCTCTCGAGGACATACAACAGAAAACAATGCCCCAGACCTTCTTGCTCGTTCTTCTTTTAACAGCGTCCTTCACCTCAAAGGGGCCAAAAAGGTCGAGGGTTGTATACTCGAATGGGCTTGCTCTTTCGGTACGCTCTTGAGGGAGATCACTCATTACTTGCTGGCACATCTTGGCTCTTTGCTCTCTGCAGGTGACACAGTTGTTCAGCACCTTCTTAACTATTCTTCGTCCCTGTATGACCCAGGCTTTCACTCTTGTCCGTAGAAGGGTAGAGGCAACACCTTCATGGTTTTCTTCATGTGCCTCCCTGACCAGTAGGGTTGCGAGCCACGACTGGCATGGGATTAGCGGTACAGCCACTCTATCCTCATTCCAGCGTTGGATTCTCCCTCCGCAAAGCAAAAGTCCTGTCTTTTCCTCTTTCTGAACAACCAGGCGATCCAGGGTTGTGTCCCGGAACTCGATACCATCTTGAGCTGCAAGAGCTAGATCTTTGAAAGCTATTGCTCTTTCTTCCACAGACAGGTATGGTCTTGCCTCCCACTTTGACCGAACTGGGGCCTGTCTGTTGCCCAGCCAGATTTCTACCGCTTGTCTCATCCAGGCGATGGTCCCGCATAACCGTGCCAGTGAACTGAACCTTCGGGGGTCAACAAGGCGCACAAGCGCAACGCTGGTTGGACCCAACCATTTCCTGGGCTGGGCTCCTGCTGTGACCAGTGCCGAGAAAGCCTTCCTCCGTAGTTCCCCGATCTCTTCAACAACAGAGGGGTTGATCTCTCTGGCAGTTTTCACAGGCCAATCTGATTCAGGCAATTTCAAAAATTCTGGGCCTTCCTGCCAGACTGATCCTTCAGCAAGCTCCTCGGGGGATGCCCCCCTTGTGATGAGGTCAGCGACATTCTGTCTTCCTTCGACCCACCTCCAGCTATTTACTGATCCGGCCTTTTGGATTTCTCCAATCCGGTTTGCAAAAAATGTCTGATAGCCATAGCTATCCTTCTGGATAGCTCCCAGGATTGTCTGACTATCGACAAAATGGATCCACTGATCAATCTTGATGTAACAGTGCTTCTCGAAGTATGTCTTCAGGCGGGATGCAAAGACAGCCCCGCACAGCTCTGCTTTAATGACATCACCTTTCTGGTCCAAAGGGGTGAGCTTGGCCTTAGACTCGACCAGCTTCACTACGACTCCATCTTTTGTCTGCCACCGTAGGTAAAGAACGGCTCCGTAGGAAGCTTCACTACCATCAGAAAACGTGATCCCCATCGGGTGACCTATGGCTCCAAGGGGTGTGAGACTCCTGTCGAATCTGAGTTGGCCAAGCCTCACATATTGTTCAAAGAGTTTTATTGCAGCATCACGAAGACGTGGTGAAAGAGGATCATCCCAGGTGTCCTTGGAGGAATGGTATCTTCCTGCTTCCTGAAAGGACTCTCTGATGAGCATCGCTCCTCGTTGCTTGGCAGGTGAGGCCAGGCCAATGGGGTCATAGAACCCTGCAATCTGACTCAGCAGCATGCGTCGGGTAAGAGGGTCGGGAGTGCTGCCTTTGATCTCATCCTCTCGTAGATCCAGACCTGTCCTCATCTTTCCTCGCCTCCTTGAGAAGTTCACCGACGTCAGCACACGGAGTTTGTCAGCTTCGGGCTCATATCCCAATCCCAATGCTTTATTCTCCTCATCCCGCATCTGGTTGGGGAGTATCAGGGTCTTGGGTTCTGTTGACCTGACGTTGCTGGGGTCAGTGGGTTTTCCACTCCTCCCACTTTGGCCTGTCAGTATCCAGGGCTTGAGAGAGAAGCCACCTGCTTTTAGGATCTCTTCCACTCCTTCGGTCATCCTAATCAGAGTTTGGAGATCATCATGCGATGTCAAGATGTCATCCACATAGCAATCCTCTGTCAGGATCCGGCGCTCTTCAACCATGGATGTGAACTGAGGCAAATTTGCCGTCTCTCTCATGGCAACCTGAGCGATGCATCCGGCAGGCTTGTCGCCGATGTTAACCCTGACGACGGCAAACACACCAATTTCATCTTCGGGGTTATCCCTCCAAAGGAATCGATGGAGGTGGACCTCCTCATCCTTCAACCATACTGAATTATACATTTTTTTAACATCGCCAAGGGCAGCATACAATCTGCTTCTGAATCTCAGCAAAACACCTCGGATTGGGTTGAGGACATCAGGGCCTTTGTGCAGGAGGTTGTTCAGGCTCAACCCTTTAAACTCCTGACTACTGTTCCAGACTATCCTCACTGGCGTTGAGCTAGAATGAGGATTTGGGGCAACCAAATGGCTGATGTACCAGATTGGGCCGTTCCAGTCCTCGATCTTTTCCTTCGTGAACTCGATGGCAGCTCCTCTTGATACCATCTCGCGGATCTGCTCTCCATATGCCGCTTTCCACACAGGTTCTCTCGCCAGCCGAGCCTCTGTGTTCAGGAAGGTTGCTTCCACTGCTCTGCGGTTATCTGGCAGAATCGCTGGGCTTACTTTCCATGGGTAGGCAGCATCCCAGTGTGGGGCGTCACTGTGTTTATCCGCTAGCACATAAAAGAGGCAGTCCTTTATCTTTTCTAAGTCCCTTTCTTCTCCAAGGGTCATCTCTTTGCCTCCCGGAGGGCACTTGCTGCACTTGCAGCTCCCACATTTCGGGTCACACGCTGCTCCAATACTATCCCACTTAAACCACTCAAACACCTCCTTATTCGTAGCAGTGGTGCTGCTGAGGGTCACTTCTTCCATCCTCGTTCGATTCTCACTCAGGTCTTTGGTGTCTACAACAACCTCCTTGTACACCCTTGAGGATGTTCTCATAGACCTTGCAAAGTGGGTTTCAGACTGGTGCAGCGTTAGGTCGACTACCTCGAAGAGGTCAGGGTGAGTACCACCAACAGTTTTGCCCAATGGGCCGTCCCAGAGGACTAGATCTCCCTCCAACTTGAACGGTTGTGGAACTAGACGACCTTCCCTGTGGCTGATCAGAAGATCGATGTTCTCAGGGCGGACCAGCTCTTCAATAGCGACGTCAGGAAAGATCTTTTGCAGTTGTTGCGGAGTGACAGGCTGACTTATCTCCGCAATACTCTCCAGGCCATAGCAGAGCAGTTTATGTTCCATTACCGTCCCCTTGGTGGTCTTCACTCTTAGTCGCAGGGAGTACCTCTTGGTTGTGACTGTCGTTCTCATCCCTCCTATTCCATGGACAATTAACTTGATGCACTCACCAATCAGTCCAAGGCGCTGGGCAGCGTTGTTTGTTATGTAGTTGGTGTCAGAGGCAAGATCAATCAGAGTGCCTATCAGCTGGCCTGAGTTAGTTGTCACTTCCAGTAACATCATTATAACTGGGTACTCTTTCAGTCCACCTCCAGCAGTGCAGATCGTAGTTGAGGCTTTGTTGGAAAACGCCTTTCTGAATTCTGCTCTTAATTCCGGAGTGACTTTCGTCAGGAGCTCTTCTTGCTTGCTGGTCAGTCCGAGGCCTTTCCTCTCCACCCTTTTGGTACCTTGAAGCTCTCTGCCAGAGTCTTTCTCTTGAGTGATGGTCTTGGGGCAAAGCAGATAGTGGTGAGGCTCTTCTTTGCGGCAGTCCATTTTACTGCAGAGGAACTTCGGGTTGCAACGGCCATCCTTTACGTGGAGGCACAGGCAGCGATTGCAAATCCCATGGGTATTTAAATGGGTCTTTCTGCTCTGGAGATCCATCTCCCTGAAGGTTTTGCAAGCAAATAGCCTGCCAGCATGAGTCTCATCAGTACAGGCAGTGCACGAGCCAAAGCGTAGCTTCGACTGAGCCTCTCTACGGCCTAAGGTAGCTTTGGAGAATGCTTTCTTGATTCCTCTTTCTGATTTGTCAGCCAGGCCTTTCAATGATGAGCTTCCCTCTCTAGGGCTTACCTCCAGCTGATCCAGCTCCTCCAGGATTGCCTCCTGCTTCTTCAGGAAGCGCAGCAAGCAGTCAAAATGATTTTGTGGAGCAAAACGATTCACAGGCTCAGTCTTGTGTACAATCCATTTCTCCTTCAGAGAGCTTGGTAGCTTACTTTCAATGGACTGCGCTACCCAACGGTTATTTATAACATCATCTTCTCCCAGGATCACAAGGTTACTAAGGGCCCGCTCTACTGCTTGGATCAGCTCAATTGCTTTTCTAGGGTTGTCACCCTTTACGGGGGGTAGGCCCTGAACCTCCTCGGATATCTTCAGAACAATTTTCGCCTTGTTCCCATAACGGTTGTCGAGGCGCCTGAACATTTCATCCGCCGACGCACAGCTGGACAGAACCAAGTCTTTCTTAACCCTGTCGCCAAGACTTGCCAGGAGGTGGAACCTTGTGACACCAGCCGTTCTCTGTGGGTTTCCCAGCTGTTCCAGCTCTTCCCACTCAGCCTTCCACCGATAGTAGTCGGTCATGTCTCCTGAGAACGTGGGTAGGCGTGTCCTTTCAAGACTGATCTGTGGTCTGAAGCCGTACGCCCCGAAATGCAGGCCAGGGATGTTTTGTGGTGGCGCATATGGAAACGCAACTGCTCCAGTACTGGATGCAGGTGTTACACTGGGGATTTGAGGCTGCGTGCCAGCTCTAGTGGGCCCCTCATCGGACTCGCTATGCTCTTCGTTAGTACCTGCTTCTTCCTCTTCTCCTCTGTCGACCTCTTCTGTCCGCTTTAACTTTTGCCAGGTCCGCACCCAGTCATGCAGTCTGTTGACCAGCTTGTATTGCTGCTGCTTATACACTGTTGTCTTGGTTCCAGGGACAAGACCTTCCCATTCAAGCACCTTCTGCTCAAGCATTTTAATTCTCTCCACCAGACCCTCTCTCAGGACTTGAAAGTCTTCATCTGACAAATCCTTCAGATCAGTGTTCTCCACCTCAGCACATTTCTCCTCTGCACCGTCGGCGTACAATTTAAGGTCAACATAGGCGAATTTGGACCATAACGTCTCTTTAGCGAGCCGGAGCGTTTCTGTATAGGTGGCAAGGCATGTCGCCATTTTCTCCTCTACATGAGCCGCTTCTTTTTCTGCTTTCTCTTCCTCACTTTCCACTTCTCCTAGAGCATCAACATATTCGAGTCCAGTGTCGTGCAGCTTTCCAAAGTCCACACCCAGTGCTCTGATCTCGTCGATGAGCACCTTTTTCTCTAGGAGGTCTACAGTGAGGAACAGCTTTTTGGCTCTCTTGCTGAAAGAGCTCTGTGCTGTTGACCGCTTTCCTTTTAGGGCCACTAATTCTGCCAAATCCATCTTCCTTTCTCTGCACTGACCAAGGTGCTGTTGACAGAGGGGTCTATTCGGCCTGTTCCTCTTCCCTTGGTGCTCCTTCTCTGGTCAATGCTGATAGGGCAGTGGCAGACTTGGCTTAACGTGCTTGGGCCGTTTGGTTTATTACTGTTCCGTTTTCTTCCCACGGAAAGGGCAACCCAGTGTACAAAAAGGATATTACTCGGTATTCCACATTTGTTTGTTTGTTTATTTATTTATTTATTTTTTTCACATTTGGATAACCAGGTAATAAACCTGAAATAACAAGAAATGCAACGTTTCAATTACCATATACATACTACAACCAGCCCCAGTTCTTTACCTCAATAGCCCAATAACAATAAGCAACAATAAATAACATTAATCAAAAAATACAAATATATAATAATATTAATATACTATAATAATAATAATAATAATTGCATAATTTAAACGTACACAATTCACACTTCAAACATTATGCATCATACTTAAATCCTACCACAAACCTATGCAAAATGCATGCAATCGTTTCAGTAAGCAGGAAACTACAGCTCCCAAAATGCCCCGCGGCAAACCAGGAAGTCTGCGATTGCTACTTCATCAAACATTATTAAACTAAATAAAATAAATACAAATGAACACGTATAATATAGTGATGTTATGAATCTAAATGTTAATCCCACGGCTTCGCCCCTCGTCAATTTATATCTTATACAGCGCATAGCGTTATCTCTATCAGTAAACTAATCTGCTTTGATCTACCGGAGAATAGCGGAATAGCGTTATCTTTAATGTGCAACGGACATAAACACAGCACAACAACATAGCATGGCGACAGCAGACAACATAAAGCATACAAGAAAACATTTGAGATTAAGAGAGCTTACCAAGTGGCTGCACACCGGGTTGAAAGTGATTACAAACTGAATGAATCTCACGCTTCCTTTTCACATAGTAAACACCGGTCACATGTGCTCACAGCACACTCCTCTCTTAAAGAGGCACTACACTATTTGGGCTGATAAAGTGTTACTTGCAACATTGGTAGCTCTGGGTTAAGATAAACAATTAATTAAATATGTAAATCAGAAATAACAAACCTTTACAAAAGAAAAAACTTCACAGAAAACACAACAAATAGTATTTAGTGATCGTAGCGACCTTGGCTCGCTTTCGAGGCTACAGTCTTCATTGGATAAAACTATTGTTGCTAAGAGGACCAATCTCATACAGCAACGTTTCGGAAGTGACATCTAAATACTATAAATGCCACTCTGCACGAGACAGAAATTTCCTCCTGAGACCCAGAATACAGGTTTTGCTTCTGTAGAGGACATTATTTAACGAATTTCTCTGAAAACATACAGTTTTAAGTCTGGGATCTAAATTCACAAAACCTTTTTTTCTGGTTCTCAGGAAGATGACGTTAAAATACTAGTAACGCATTAAAGCAATGTAAAGGCAGACTAATAGATTAATAGACAATTTGTAGCAAAATATTTTTAAAATTCCAATTATTGGTAAAAGTGATGACTTGTAAATAAATAATCAGACATTTCTCACTGTACACTGCTATGGAGCACCCTCAGTGATTTCAGAAGCACCCTCAGTTATTTGATTCTGGAATCGGGCCTGTATGCAACACCCTTAAGCTATTCTCTTAGGTAAAGGGAAATCGCCCCTTAAGTATCATACTTGAGGGAAAAACTTAAGGTGCTTTATGTAACCGTCTCTGTCCAGGTCTCCATCTTTATACCTTTTTCTTATCGGCCGTTAACCAATGATAGTACAACTCAATCACCACACCTGCTCTCCACAATTAAAACCCACTCCCCCTGTCTTTCATCTAATTGTGGAATCCTGCCAATTGGCATATTCCCTAAAAATTGCTGTTAATTGGGCCTTACTCAGCATTCCTCAAGGACACTTGCTCACCCCCAGAGATAAGGTATTCCCACTTGACACACATCTGGACATTGATTTAATAACCCTTTGATCTCAACAGCCACATCAAGCACAGCGTTGGTTCAGTCTGGCCAAGTAGGCATAGTGTCGCGGTCAGCTGTCAAATCGTTTCAATCACTACCATTCTCCTATTAGACCGGGGATGTATATATGTGGCATTTCTGCTCGAAAGCACGCTTAAACTGCTCGCAACCCTCCCTCCCTCCCCACTGTAAGTATCATCATATTACTATCCACCTTCTGGCTGCTGTTTTCTTCTCTCTTTTTTTCAGATTCTTCAAGTCCTAGCTGTTATGGACCTCACTGCTGAGAGACACTCATCCTCATTGCCAAGCTACAGTAGACGTCCAAGGATTCACCGCACGTTACTCTTGTTTCACTAAAGACATTTTAAAGTGTCTTAAAGGTGCCCTAGAATGATTTGAAACAATATTTTAAATTGTTCTCTGATATCTACATAGAGGGTATGTGGATTATTTAAGGTCAAGAATTGTCCAGATACAGTTTTACAATATACATAGAAATTGTCCCTAGGTTGAAATGGTCTTTTTTTGCCTTATTTGGAAGGGTCATGAATATTAATGCCGAGTTCTGCTCTGATTGGCTGTTTCACTGCGCGGCTCAATGACAGCAAACACATCCATACTGTCCGTCATGATAATGGAGAGATTAGGCATTCAACCTTATATGTTTGAGCCTGTTTCTCCGGACCAGAAAAACCACGCTTCAACTGATTCCTTCGATGTCTTCAGTATTTAATGTCTTCAGGGCAATCAACATTACAAACATACAATGGAAAAAATTACAATCAAATTCATGATGAAGTGGTTTTTCCATGACATCGTTCAAATAAGCCCATAGCTTATTAAACTGAAATTAATACACATAGTACCTTAAATGGACCCACTTTATATTAGTTGGCCTTAACCACTATGCACTAACATTTAAATGAATCATTATACAATGCACTTGTATGTACATACATGTTTTTACATTGTACTTACATATTTAAAAAATACCTGCATGTAATTACATCTGTAATTAATTTCTATAGGCTACCACTTACATTTATAATTACACTGTTGACACTTCCCTTACACCTAACCCTACCTGTATTCCACCTCAATATCAGCAATATGAACACAATACTACATTGTACTTATTTTCTGGTGTAAGTACATAGTAAGACAACTTAATATAAAGTGGGACCCTTTAAATTATAAACAAACAATAACCAAGGTATAAATAAACACATCGTGTGCTTTCCAATCAGGATTCAGGAGACATTAAGAGACATCTTCTGATCAAACACTCTTTTCAATCTTACACCTTTTTTTCGTATTGACGCTAATAAAATCATGACTCATTTTCTCACTGTTGCCAAATTATCATGTAGATTAAATATACAATTTCCAAATAATTATTAATGTATTACACAACATTTATATAACAAACAAAAAACCTTTCAAGAAGTGCCCAATATATTTAGCAAGAAAAAAAACACACTTTCTCTGCGACAGCTACACTGCCACCAAAATCACCAGGATTTATGTCACTTACTTTTATTCAAACTTTATTTGAACTACACTATTTTAGACGTCAAGACTAATTTGTCTAATCCCATTTTGTGTCGCACACTGTAAAAAATGTATCTGTACAATAATGAAAAAAGTACTGGCAGCTGGTCCACAATGTCCAGTAATTTTACAGACATTTCCGTTAACCATAACATAGAACGCAATGAAGTTCAAACTTCAAAATGCTAAATGCAGGTAAAACACCTGTAAAAAAAAAGAAATATGGAAAATTCTGTTAAATGAATACAGCACATTGTGCCCAATTTTTATGGATTTTTTAGAGTGCAGGAAGGGTGCACCAAAAACACCAAAAAGAAATATATAGTATGAACCTAAAGCTTAACATCAAGACCATCCAGGTAAACGTCTCAGGTTACAAATGTAACCATTGTTCCCTGAGAACAGGGAACGAGATGCTGCGTCAGCTCAACGCTACGGGGAACGCCTCCAGCGTGACTGGTGCCTGAAATCACAATCAAAAAACGTCAATCCTATTGACCGGCGACAGCCTATGATGTCATCAAGGTGCGACCAGGAAGTATATGAGGGCGCCTTGCCAACATGACAGTATCTAATCGTCTGAAGGGACTGTTTTCGACAGGCAGGCCCTGCGGCATGGCAAAGCGACGCAGCGTCTCGTTCCCTGTTCTCAGGGAAAAATGGTTACATTTGTAACCTGAGACGTTCCCTTTCGAAAGGGAACACGCGCTGCGTCAGCTCGACGCTACGGGGAACGATGCGTCGATCCATGCCGACGGGAGTGCATGCCCACTGGCAGCGACAACTGTCAAGACAAGCAAATTCTACTGAAATGCCTGAACCACTCCCCTTCTGGTCACATTAGGCTGTCAGTGACAGCGCTCCCTACGGTCAAAGCCCAAGCTATCGCCTGAGAAGGAAACCTTCACACACATGAGGTCCTTCCCAGGCCTTGCTTGAAGGCCTGGAACCAGCCCATTCGACTTAGAAGGGGTTCCCTTAAGGGAACGTGGCACGGGAACTACGAGGGAACCCATGCCAGTCACTATTCGGGAGGTTCTCACCGAATGCCACCAGGGAGACCTGACCAGGTGACCCAGTCTGTTATGGGACACGTAATACGGTCAACCCTGTCTGTATAGTACAGAGCCTCTGGTACTCGCCTCCGAAGAGACATCCCGCTAGGGTGCTGCAAGAAAGGCAGTGTCATCCACTAGCCGGACCTCAGAGATGGGTTATCCCGGAGAGCAGCGCTCAGCAAAGTGCTTTCAAACCCTTGCTAGCGAGGGGAGTCTAGCCGCTCGATCCTCGGATATACCAAGCACTTACTTTAAAACGTGCTTAGGAGGCCAAAGGCCTTACAGGCTGATCATACCAGGGAGGCCCCGAGGGGCCTACAACCATGAATCAGCGCCAGGCGGCCGTAAGCTCATAACAGACCCTCACTTGAGAGGAGCTCATAAGCCTGCCCGGTAGGTAACCATGCCGTAGGCAGTCTATGAAAGTCCCCTCCTGTGGGGACCGCATAGCAGCAGCAATGTCTCGTCATGCTAGGGTAAGAACACCGCCTTCAGGTCTCGCGAACGGCCAGAGACCGGCGCCTGATAGCAGGTGACCACTAGCTGTCAGCGTAAAGCCAGTTGTGCATTCCCGTCTAGGGAACTCGTTCCCCAGGGAGGCCGAGAGGGGCCTCCACCTGGTAACCTGTGCCGACTGCTCGCGTGTCCAACAGCGGAGCTCGCCCTCAGGATGGCCATACGGGCCTGATACCTGATCGCAGTCGTGCTAGCCCTCGAGGTAGCCGGAAAGACCAGGGACTTGCTTCATCAGGGAGGCCTAGCGGGCCTACCACCTGCAAAAGGTTTGGGCATTTCTTCATCACAGCCCTCCGCTCAGTGACTGGACCTATCCAGAGACCACGAGACAGGAGTGTGCCCTCAGAGGAGGCCACGTGGGGCCTACTACTCCAAGCGAATCCCACAGGGAAGCCCCGTGCAGCTTGCCTGATAGCAGCCCATGCTGCGATCCGTTACCGAAACTGGGGACCGGGGAACGATTTCAGGGATAGCAGAACATGCCGCCCATAGCGCTTCACTTCGCTAACCGTCTCAGCGTCTGAGAATTGGGAGCTCGCCTTCAGGGAGGCCCAATGCCTACCACCTGATAGCAGAATGTGCTACTCATAGCACTTCATGCTCACCGCCACAGCGGCTGGAAACCGGGAGTTTGCCTCCAGGGAGGTCACTCAGGGAGGCCGGTTGAGGCCTACTACCTACTAGCACTCATGCTAGACATCCAGTGACTGGAGCCCAGGAACGCCCCCACAGAGGAGGTCAGGTGAGCCTGCTTACCCCACAGCAGGCCCTTAGGGAGGGCTGGTAGCGCCTACCACCTACTAGCAGCTCGTACCAGCCGTCGAGGGGCTTAATGCCAGTGGTGCCCCCTTTCAGGGAGGCCAAACGGGGCCTACCACCTTAGCGAAGGTAACCCAAACCGGGAGCCTACCCCCAAATAGGAGGTCTGCAGATTCAAAGGACCCTGCCGTGACTTTAAGAAGGCTGGCTGCTGCGCCTGGGCTGACGGCCTCTGTCTGCTGCTGACAAAGGCCTGGAAATCCCAATATCATCCAACTGCGGCCACAAATGGGCGTTATCGCGCTGGTGGGGGTTACCGTTTTCGCAGACTGGAACGCCCCCTTCTTCTTCCTCATTATCTGTGTTAATAAGTAGGGACTTTTATTTTGACGGGTGTTGCAGTCTACGGAGCAATATGAAAGAGTGAGCGCTCGTGAGAGCTCGCGGTTCATCATTCAGTGGGTTTAAGCAGATTTAAAGTTTACAGTTTGTTTAGCACCCCCCGAAAAGGCATACGGTGTGTATGTGCTTGTTTACTGTCATTTGTAATGGGTATGTTTGTGTATTGTGTTATTGATAATGCTATGGAGAGAGTTTGTGTACGAGGTGTTTATGCGCACTACTTTGTTTTTTGTTCAGCTCTTACGGTGATTTTTGGAGATAAACGGTTTCAATAAACTCCTGAAACATCAGTAAAGTCTGGCCATCATTCGGACAGGGTCCGCTACATTAACAAAACGAAAGAAAAAAGTTTGCTGAGCTTCGGTTCATTGCGACGTGGTCCAAAGTTGCTCGTTTACGAGCTCTTGTTGACGAAATAAACAATAGTCTACTTACTGACATGATCTCTCATCGAATGGAAGGGGAAATAACATCATACCCAGTGTGCCTTGCAAAACTCATCGCGATTGGCGATGAAACGCTACCAGGAACGCCCAATAGGCGTTCTTGTTTCATGACGGGAACGCCCAAGCCGCAGCTGGACCCTCCTCGGAAATCCAGTTAACACCTGGGAACTCATCCCCAAGGACACTAGTTGACGAGGTTACTGCTGATGTCGACACCAGTGGAGAAGATCCTCCAAGGCACACTCGTGGGCCATGGCATCGAGACTTTCTTGCAAGGAGGCCGGTTGACGCCTACTACCTGTCCTAAAGTCCTGCTGCCCAGACCGCCCAAGCTGGCTACTAACAACCAGCTGGCTCTTATGCCCGCACCTGGGGCTGGCTCCATCCCAGAGGCAGCTAGGGAACAAGTTCTTACTTTGTCCTAGGGCCCCCATGTCGGCGCAGTCTCTCGGGCAGTGCCTACAGACATGAACCTAATCACATTGCCAACAGCAGTGTACTCAGCAGAAGTGCTCAACAAAAACCCTCTAAAGCAAGGGGAGTACAACTTACGTCACCTGCTTTGGGATGGCTGTCTTACTTTCCATGCAGCGGCCAACCATAAATGTGAGGGCGTCAGCCATTGGCAATGCTCGGGCCTCAGGGGAGCATCCGACCAGAACCGCAAACAGAAGGTTTATCCGATGTTCAGCTCAACCCAAGCCCTAAAGAAGGTGGAGCAGAGACATAGAGCAAGGGTGAAACATTACCTTTTCTTAGAAAATATAGAACCCACCGGCCGAACCATCCTCCAGGAAGAGGCCGGGGGCCGCCAAAAGATGGCGGCCACCAAGCTCTGAAAGGCGGAAACACCAGACAAAGTCTAATCGCAAACCGGCGAAAGACGCTTCATTCCGCCCCACGACCACTGGCAAAGTCGCTGTCTCCTGCAACACCTCGACTGCGTTACTCATAACCCCAGAACGCAGAGAAGGGGGCGGGCCTTGGCCGGACAACTCTGTAACAAGAGGAGGTTAGGTCAAGGATGCATAAACAAGCCCTGTTTATATATCAAAGACAGGCCAGGCGCGAACGACCTTCCTTAAAAGGGAACGCCCCCATCCTTGACGGAACCTAGGCCAATAGTGCAACGTAAGTCCGCACTGGATCCACTCAGGGCTCGGGAAAGAAATATTATCACCTCTAATATTACACAATGAGGCCCCGAAAAAGCCCCGCAGAGCTGGGCGCAGATCTCACTACAGCTCATGCATAAGTGCATACCCGGTCTTCAGCTACTTCACACTTTTACGCTAGGAAAAACACAGCTCGCCCCCGACACTGCAAGCCCTCGGGCAAGAGCGCAATTCAGTTACCCACATTAGTGGGGGAAAAAAACACGGAGAGGCAGCAAAACTCTACTAGCAAAAGTGAGGCATTCACACAACCACATAATGTTGCAAAGAAGATCGTTCTTAGCTTACTCACGGGGAGCTGCAGGCCCTGCGAAATCCAGCGACGTTCCAAAATTTCCCCAAATAACCTCTCAGGAGAGCAAAGGTACAGAAGTCCTGAAAAACATAGTTTTGAAAATGTTTCACCCTCATAGAGAGAGGGGGACTCACCGATCGCTCCTCTCGGTGCTTCAAACCAGCCGTCGCGCTAGTATCCGCCCGCCATCCTGAGGGGGGCGCTTTCAACAAACAAACCAGGCGGGCCCGCAGAATCTTACATTTTCTGCTCATCATAGGCCCACCGGCCTGATGTAAAGCGCCCGGGGGAAAGCCAGAGAAAGGGAAAAAGGCAGCGTTCATCTCCGCGTCCTAGAGGGCGGAGTCCGCTGCCTCCGCTGCCCGATGTCCAAACGGTTTAACCACAGATGTCTCTCCGTGGCCACCGTCGCCGCCATCGGCGCTATTTGTTCGGTGGCCCGGAGAGCGAAAACCGTGGTCCGGCGCGACTCGACTACCGCCTCAGGGGGTCCCTCCCCCTGATCGAGGTCCCTCAACAGGTCCGCCTGGTAAGCCTGCGACCCCGCTGTGGTGTGCGAAGCCGCTGCAGCGTGACCCACTGACATGTACGCCCTGCCATTCAGGCGAGACTGGGAGGGTGGGAGCCCTCAGTGTCGCCGGCCGCCCAGAGGAGAGAGATAAGCATAACATCTCGTCCACGGGCGGCACCGACACATACCCAGCCTTGGCAGTCCCTCGACATCAGCGAAATTTAGCTCGCCGATGTCGACAGATGCGGGGCTGAGTATGGTTTCTTCCATCCCCTCGAGATCTGCTGATGGAAATCTGGAAGGAATGGAAGACTCCCAGGAGTTGGGAGGTCATGGGCGGAGAGAAACCGATCGTTAGAACTGTTTGGATGCTCAGCCTTTCTCCTCACGCGCCACCAAGGCAGCTGCAGTCTACCTGCAGCGCGTTCCATGACCTCCAGCAACTCACCGTACATGGGACAGGATGGTTTGAGAAGCTTCAGCATCTTTAACTGACTCACCTATCCTCTGCTCGAGTGGAAGAGTAGCAGATGAGGAGGAGGAACATAAATCCTGCTCCTCCACCGAAGTCCGCCTCTCGCGATCTGTATCGTTCTCAAGAACCACATCTGTCTCCAAGCGACAAGCCAGATCCATCTGGGAACAACATGATATTTAGACGCCGCTCAGCCTCAGCTCGAGCGGGGCCGTTCCCAGATGCTAAAACCTCTCCCCTTGAGAAGAGGTCCAGCCGAGAGCGGAGCGTTCCCAGAGGAAAAAGCGCGCAATACTTTCCACAAGAGGTTCGCGAACCTCTCATGCATGCTCTTCTCCCAGACAGTAAACGCAGAGTGTGTGTGTATCCAAAGCGTAAGCTACCTGGTACACGTTCAAAACACATCTGCAGAAGTGGCGTTGCTTCTCAGCACACTTCATTGTTATCCTTCTTGTAGATGTTTCACGTGAAGATAGGCAAAACAGTCCCTGAAGACGAAAAGATACTGTCATGTTGGCAAGGCGCCCTCATATACTTCCTGGTCGCGCCTTGATGACATCATAGGCTGTCGCCGGTCAATAGGATTGATGTTTTTTGATTGTGATTTCAGGCACCAGTCACGCTGGAGGCGTTCCCCGTAGCGTCGAGCTGACGCAGCGCGAGTTACCTTTCGAAAGGGAACAAAGACACCTGAACTAAGGGTTGGACGATTATTTTTGTTATTTTACTTTTTCTTCGTTATTAAAAATAAGATCTAGTCTTCGCATTAATTAAATATGCACTGATACATAATAAAGCTACAAAGGTTATTCAGCCAAGAGCACTGAGTGATTTTCTCTTTCTTTTGTTGTTTGACAGACTAGAGGCAGGTTTACTGTATTAGCAGGCTGTCACTTTAAGACCTAATGCACGGATCCTATTGTTCTGATATTGTTCTCTTAAAGCATAACCGACTGTGTTTACATGAATACTCATCAAGGCAGCCATTTTGACATAACAGTGTGTACAGTGTGTGGTCATTTAAAATGTGTTCTGATATATATTCCTCACAGAAAATGAGCCACGGCCAATGAGTCTCAGTTTGAAAAAATAATGAATCGTATAATTTTTCTTTTGATAAAAAATGAAAACGGGTCCAACAGACCCAAACACCGTACAAGGGTTAAAGAGCGAAGACCATACACGTGTGTGTATATATATATATATATATATTAGTGTGTGTGTGTGTGTATATATATATATATATGTATGTATATATGTATGTATATATGTATGTATATATATATATATATATATATATATATATATATATATATATATATATATATATATATATATATTAGTGGTGGGCATAGATTACATTTTTTTAATCTAGATTAATTCCAAAATTTATCTAGATTAAAATGGCTCAATTCAGAATATGTGTGCTCGTAAGTGATCATTTGTCTTTTTGTAGTTTGAATAATAAATAACTTCTGTCCCTTTAAGACCTGCCGCATGCATGGATCCCAAACACTGTTCCTGTGAGCTGGTTACGACTGTGTTTACGTTAGAACTCACCAAGATGGGCATTGAGACATTTGTTGAGTGTATTTGACCATTAATAAGCTGGAAAAAGGAGCTCATTTTTGCGCTTGTATGTCAGAGGCGGCTTTATTACGGTATGTGTGTGCGCTTCAGATGCGAGCGCGAAATCTGCGGGAATTAGTAGAATTAACGTTATGTGCAACCCCGCGTGAAATTCAGACCGGTCACACCAATACTAACAAAAGTCCAGCAGAACACGCGTTCGCCATGTTCAGAGGATTAAACGGACTGAATGAGAGGAGACGGGTGCGTGTCAACTCGCTGTCGGTCGGAGAGGAGAGCGCAGCTGATATATCGATACTGTAGAAAATGAGTATTGTATCGTTTCAGATATTTCAGTATCGATACATTGCGAAATATCGATATTTTTGACAACACTAGTAGGCATACACACAGGTTCGAAGACTCGTTCTCTCGCCCCTACAGTGCAATTCGGCTAGGTGTACATCCGCGCTAAAATATCAAGGTGAAAGTCATCATAGCTTGCGTAGTATAGACCCAGCTCCCAACCCAACTTTGAGAATAGATTAACGGCGCAAAAAATTTTTATCGCCCAATATGAGTCTCACGTTAACACCGATAACGGCCCACCACTAATATATATTCAAATAGAAAACAGATTTTGAAGTTGTAATAGATACACTGCAGAAAGACAGAAAGTTTCTGTTTCGATTTAAGGCAAATGCTTAAGAATCTATGGTTGGATCATTATTGCAGTGACTACGTTTCTAGCATGTTATATGTTTGGCAACAGTTCTTCTAACTCTAAATGATGGAGTGTGTAGCTTTTCATTTCTTAAACAACCATGTAGGAAGACACATCATGGCCATATTCCAGGATGACAATGTCAAGATTGATCAGGCTCAAACTGTGAAAGAATGGCTGGGAGTGAGCATGAAGAATCATTTTTCACATGAATTGGTATCTCTGAGTCCAGACCTTAAATTCATTGAAAGTCTTGGGGATGTGCTGGAGGAGACTTTACAGAGTGCTTGACTCTTGTGTTGTCAATACAAGATCTTGACCAAAAATTGATGACCATAAACTTTTATTTTCATCAAGAGGTGCATCAATTTTGGTCAAGATCTTGTATTTTTGCTGATAACTCCACACCTTGTTTGTTAATAAAAAGTGTGCTGCTTGTTTTAGGGAATAGTCTAACCTCAATGGAAAATTAGAAGACATGGGGGCAGTCATGGCCCAATGGTTAGAGAGTCGGTTGCAGGTTGAATGTTGCGGTTCGAGTCTCAGGTCCGGCAGGAATTGTCGGTGGGGGTAATGAATAACCAGCACTCTCATCCACCCTCAATACCATGACTGAGGTGAGACCCTTGAGCAAGGCACCGAACCCCCAACTGCTCCCTGGGCGCCGCAGCAATATGGCTTCCCACTGCTCTGGGTGTGTATTCACGGTGTGTGTGGGTGTGTGTTCACTATTGTGTATGTGCTCTTGGATGGGTTAAATGCAGAGCACAAATTCCAAGTATGGGTCACCATACTTGGCCACACGTCACTTCACTTCACTCTGAAAAGAAAGATCTGATATTCATTTGACGTGTGCTGACAGGTTATTTGAGTTTTAGTTAATCTTTTAATGCCATTAAAAGAAACGGGAACAACTGGCTTGCCTTTTGTACTGCACTTAATTAGAGCTTTGGACCATCACTGCATACAATGGCAAAATAAAATCACAACAACAAAAAGCGATGCCTTAACAATCACTATATCTTTGTGATGATAGAGGAAATTCAAAGTATTTTCTGATGGAATATGATTAAGGAGTATGAAAGTGGTAGTGCTAGCTCTGTAAATGTACTGGAAACTGCTAATATACAATCTGATCTACTGTAACTCTTCTATGGTCTGAAGTTCAACATTTAAAATCTAACTAAACATTAAAAGGCTACTCTAAAATTACTCATTTAAATATCAAATATACATTTTGAAAAGACAGTGATCAGTTTAGGGTAACTCTTATTTACCCCTTACACCCCTCTCTCTCATCTAACAGGCTATTTTCAATCAGGTCCTGTAGAGAGGAGAAGCTCGGTCTGTGCTCGCTGTTGAACTCCCAACACTGCATCATGATATTATGCACCTGTATAAAAAATAAAATAAAAATCGGTAACACTTTAAAATAAGGTTTCATTTGTTATCATTAACTACATTAGTGGCAGGGTCATGTTTAGTCTTGTGTTTTCATTCATGTGCCTATGTTTCCTTTGTTTCGTTGCAGTTTAGTTCCTGTCTCCTTTGTTACTGATTCCTCCCTGGTTAATTGCCTTGGTTACTGATTAGTCCCACCTGTGTCTTGTTATGTTCACCATGTATAGAGGGTATGCACGTGACGTCACCTTCAGCTGGAGTGACTGCGGTTATGCCACATTGAGTGGCAAACAGACTGAGAGGCAGCATTGGTTTACAGCGTGAATGCCACGAAAAACACACAAAACAAGGCCCGACGCCAGGGGGAGCCGGGGTGGGGGGGGGGGGGGGGGATTATGGCTTGGCCATGGACCCCATGGACATCCCTGTGCCCCCCTCCGGACAGAGGGAGATGGACTTGATAATATCGTGTCATTTTCGCCAGGCAGTGCACTGGCACTTAGGATTTACTGCTTCGGCTTATTGCTTTTAGAGGGAAAAGCTGCCCAACACTGCTGATCTAGGATCTGTAATCCACTGTAAGAAATTGTAATAATAGCATCTTATTAGCGATGATTTGGAAAAAGAGCCAGTGCGTTTCTGTATTTTCACTCGTCAAATCATTCAATTTCCAACGTGTTTCCCCTTCGGTGAGTAATGTAGCCAATCACAGACATGTTTATTGATTTCTAAAAACGCAATGGGCAGTCACAGGTGTTGAAGTTAGAATCCACTCACCGCTCAAGTTGTTGTCCAGTTCTGCACACGCGCTAATCCTCTCTAATAAAGTGTAGACATGTAAATAAGAGATTCGTTGTGCCATCAGCTTCACTGATTAATATAACGAAACTTTGTGAGATCGCGTTCATTGAATGAGTGACCGCTTTTAGTGATTATAGTGCTCATTGACGTCACTTTCCCGCTGGAACACGCCCCCTCAGCCTGACTGAGTGGTAGAAGAGCTGCTGCTTGACTGGATTTAATAGTGGAAACTGGGAAAACGCAAGTAAAACGAACAAATATCAGTTTAAATTAAAGTTTGGACTCCATATAGTGTTCCTTACAACTTGTGATCCACGGATGTTGACATGCAGACAGGAATCGTATTTCCTGATTTATATGAGCCTGATTTAAACGCTGGTTAAATACATAAAGCAAATTTGCCTGTGAATACTTTATATAAATACAAAATAGGTATGTCCAAATCCTGGTGATCACTTATATCAATATATCGTCATATCCTCCACCCCTACAACTTGTATAGTTTTTGTCAGTGTTTATTTAAAAACATCCAATCATGCAGAATATAAGATGGTAAATATTTAACTGATGAGTAGTCAATACAATATATTACCTCAAACTTCAACATATTGACACAAAATGATAACTGCAAATCCATGTTTCGCTGCCTGGAGTCCAGTTGTTTCTGTGAATTGCAGCGATCCATTTGCTTCTCTTTTCTGTAGCTTTCAAAAGTCTGTAAAAATATACCTTGGATTTCTTGTCAAATATATTTGTACAGTCAATCTCAAAGCTCCTTCCTGTTTTAGATGCGTTTTGTGTGTTTTTCGCAGAATTCACACTGAAAACCAATGCTGCCGCTCAGTGTTTTTGCCACTCAGTGGACGTAACAGCAGCGACTTCGGACGACGGTGGCGTCACATGCATACCCTCTATACTTCTGCTGTGTTTTGTTCCCTGCTGGTTATCGTGATTGTATATTGTGCGGATTGCATTTGTATTCTCCTTAAGATTTTCCTTAGAAATTTGGTTAAAAATTTTATCATTCAGAGTCATTTGCGTTTTGATCACACCACAGCGTGACAATTAGTTCAAATGAAATAAATAATTGTAAAATACTTTAGAAGCACATAATAATCTTAAAGGGTAACTTCAGTGATTTAGCATTAAGCTTTGTATTTAAACTGGGTCATTTATGTAGTAGAAATGTGAAATTATTTTAGAATTTGGTGCCTTCTAGACTGAGAAAAGACAGAAAATGTATTTTTGTCTCATGTGGATGAAAGACAACAACTCCCAGAATGCACTTGCCTCGCTGCCCTACGAGGCCACTCCATACACCGTCGTTTTGATCTTCATAATAATACAATCATTTAGCTCAGTTAGAGAATAAACACTACAATTAAAAACTGAACGTGTCTTTTCAATAAAGAGTGAGCCGAACGAAAGTCACGGCACAGACGCAGCAGGAGTCAGATTTCATTCCTCACGAAGAGCTGAGCAGAGCTGAGGTAAGCGCCAGTCTGGCACGTTTTTCAGATCGCATATGAAAGCTAAACTATCACAGAAATGAATTGAAAAGTCGAAACACTCACTTTACTCCGCACCGCTCCGCTATGATTGTCCGTGTGGACGTCTGTGTCTTACATTCTGTGCGTGAGATCTCTCCCCTGTGGGCAGGTTGATAACATGCGGAACAGCTCCATTTAGTGGCTGTAGTCTTTAGCCTCTGGCCTCCTCCGTCGGAGGATTTTTTTCCAGAAATAAAATGCATAATTCTCTCGTCTCAGGGGGATATGATGGAAAGTACCATAATTTTAATATACTACCGGGTTTCTACTGATACAAAGCCTAATGCTAAATCACTGAAGTTATCCTTTAATGATTATTACAACATTTAGTATATTATTGAAATCAAAAGTTGTAACTGTTAATATTACTTAAAGAACCTGAGCTAACATGAACTAACAATGAACAGTTAGAAAATTACCATTTTGTCATAAATTAACAAATTAATCGCTCTGTTCCATAAAGTGTTGAGCTAAATTACCTGTGTGTGTGTATATACTTCAGTGTAATATATAAGTTTTACAATTATTTTATCTAATATACCATATTTATATGTTATATATACATGCATATACACCGATGAGGCA
>CM042253.1:46262354-46444854 GCA_023566225.1 Romanogobio albipinnatus
TTTCTATCTCGTTTTAATTAACTGTAGGCGCACTACGAGTACTACAAAGCGCACAACAAATGCTAATTCATTTCCCCTGCCTTGTTTACCTCTCTCACCCTATGCAGGAAGTAGAATTATTTTTATCGCTCACCTCAGGCTATAATGAGCATGTCGCAGTGCTTTGACCTGCCAGTAACTCCTCAGATTGTAGGCGAGGCGCTGTTATCTGCTTTGGAGATGCTCGTGAGATATTTCAAAGATACACAGAGGGCCCCTTCTCGGGATGTCATCACCCATTGGCTCAGAAAAGCAGTTCACACTTTAGTGCGATGAGGTTTTAATAGCCTCTGTGGAGCGGGTGGAACAGTCTGCTTTTGACAGCCTCGGGCAGACTCCACCCCCCCTCCCCACGCACAATAAACTATTTATCATTTCAAACCGGCTAATGAAGCTACATATTCTGAGCCAGCAGATTGTGCTGGTTTGTGTGAATGCGTGTGTGTGTGTGTTTTGATTAGTGTGGATGCGGCAGTGCGGATCTCATAGTGAGTCAGTGCTTGGGTTCCCGCGTCTTACTGCCATGCGACGTTAGTGATAAATGAACTGGAGAAGAAGCGCTAGAGTTGTGTGGCCATTTTGCAGATTAAGAATAATCCCCTACATCTGGTCTGCCCAAAGCGCTAAGACTTACTCGTTGGGATTTCTGCTTTCAAGTTGTATCACAAGATATTTTTTTAGGCCCCGGGTTGCTGTGTAATTCAGAGTGAATGGCGTAGTGATCCCTTAATTCGTGTTGCCGGGCGATGCTTTCAGGCGTTTGGCCTTACAAGTGTCTAATTTGTGAAACAACTGGAGCTTGACCACATTTAAGACTTGTGCGTTTTTGAAGGGGTCTGAAAGTGCTCTAGGGGTCTTCAGATGAAGCCTTGATCCAAACCGTGGCCGCAACATGAACCTGAGTGCAGTATAAAAGACCTCTGTTGACTGTGTTAAATATGTAATGCATGAAAGGTTTTAAGACATAAGAAACTATCGCCATCTGAAATGTACAGTTAAAGGTGCACTATGCAAAAATGTTTCAGTAAAATATCCAAAAACCAGGCCAGTGTTATATATTTTGTTCAGTTGAGTACTTACAGTATCCCAAATGTTTCCAACTATTTGTAAATCGTGAGATAATTGCTATTTTAACCAAGGAACTAGTCATATCTGCGTTACCCTTGGTTTCCGGTGTTATTTTGCAGAAACGCTTTACTCTCACTGCAGTGTGCAACAAGTGTCATAGCAGCCGCCGAGCGAACGCACAGAGTAACGTCATAACGTCATGTATCTAATATGATAAACAGAGCTGACAAGACCGGAAAAGCGGAAATGGCGCTGGCGACTGTTACATAATAAAAGTCCCGCTGCTCGCGAGGCGTGTGTTGCGTTCATCTCATTAACAATCGCTCCAGCTGCCTTTCTCAGCTCCACAACACTTGGTCCTGCTCTGCTTCATATTACAGAAACGTTAATAATCACATCCATGACATGAATTCTGCCCGAGTCCTATCCCGATTCTTCTACGCCTTTTTTTTTAATAGGCGACCTCTAGCAGACAGAAAAGTTACACGGTGCACCTTTAATAATACATTACATTCATTGATTGAAGTTCTTTTGTCTAAAGTGACAAAAACAACTCAAAACTTTTTTAGCCAGATACATTTCATAACGTCATTTTCTAAAATAAAATAACATGAATAATTACAATGTGTATCTTTAACTACATGAACAATCGGTCAGTAACCACTGATTTATGTCACAAGCCTTAAAGGGATAGTCCACCCAAAAATTAAAATTACCCCATTTACTCACCCTCAAGATATCCTAGGTTTATATGACATTCTTCTTTCAGTTATATTTAAAAAATGTCCTGGCTCTTCCAAGCATTATAATTCCAAGCAGCCCAACATTTGAAGCCCAAAAAAGTGCATCCATCCATTACAAAATGAATAATTAATAACGGCTTTCAGAAGCGAATCAATAGGTTTTTGTAAGAAAAATAATCCATATTTAACACGTTATAAAGTAAAATATCTAGCTTCCAGCGGACTGCCTTTCATATTCAACTTACGAACAAAACGTATCTTGCGCGACGATGGTGAGTTACCAAAAGCTAGATATTTTACTTTATAAAGTTTTAAGTATGGATATTTTTCTTACAAACCCATTGATTCGCTTCAGAAGGCCTTTATTAACCCCTCTGGAGCTGTGTGGAGCACTTTTATGGATGGATGCACTTTTTTGGGCTTAAAATTTTGGGCTGCCATTATAAAGCTTGGATCAGCCAGGACATTTTTTATAAAATTCCGATTGTATTCGTCTGAAATAATAATGTCATATACACCTAGGATGGCTTGAAGGTGAGTAAATTATGGGATAATTATAATTTGTGTTTGAACTATCTCTTTATAAATTCAGTAAACATTGTTGCATTAGTATTTTGGTACACGACTACCTGCATCGTTAAAAGAATGCATGCCTAAAAGCCATTGGAAGAACCAAAATTCAAAGGAAGCATTCAGCATTTTAAAAAAAAAGGAACGAATGGAAACAGTTTTGAATAAGATCCCAGTCTCAGTTCTCAACCCTCATGAATATAAATAGCCTATATTCTAGATATATGCTGTTAGCAGGTCAAGTTACATACATATTAGCAGATGCATTTTCATCTGTCTGGGCTTGGTTTTCTGCTGAAGCATTGAGAACATTAAAAGGTCACTCATCAAGACCCGTACAGTAGTTAATGAATACCCAGCACTTTTAAATCCGGGAGATCTGTACCTCAGGGGAAAGAAGTAAACTACTACATATGTCTGACTGCCAGCCTGTTTATTCACCCTGTGAATGTATGTGCACAGCTGGAAGAGCATCTTTCCAACTTAAGCTCTTATAAGAAGATTAGGACAGGCCTAGATTAGAGCCTTGAGGCACCCCAATATTTCAGCAGGAGCTGTAGATTATTTAGCAAGATAAAGGGACCCCTGAGCTAAAGCAAATGTGGTGGTACACATCATCAAGTCTATTTATCGGGTGCTGATTGGGAGTGCTGTCCATCAGACTGTTATCCTTGCATGCACGAAGACATTATTATGTCTTTATCTGTTTATCCATCTGTTTATCCATTAAGTGTGGATATTAACAGTAGCTTACAGTCTGTCTCGCAAATATGGTGCTCCATTACATGCATTAACAGATTGTGTAATTGTCGACATACTTGTGTTACTTTAGTTTTGCCAAGTTGAAGGCGAACTGACCACTGGTACAAATACTACGGTAAAATACAGTTCAATCTTGCCAACTTGCACAATGCAGTTACATTTCTTTTTGATTTGTGCTCCGTTTGTCACTATAGATAAAAGAGCCCGTTAAATAAATAAATGTAAAAGTAAAAATGAAATATTGGTTACCATGTTGAGGTCAGACATGACATCTTTTCAAAAGCCTAAGGAATTAACAATGACTGCCAAGCCTTTGAAATATCTCTGCTATTCACATCATAAGTCTTGTCACATGCCACACATATATCTTAGATTTGTATTTCTATGACCGTTTACTTTTAAAAGCTTATTGTGTAGTTTAATTGTCATTCACTTTTGAAATTTCTGGCAACCTCACTGACAGTTCATTGTATTGAAACCCCTTCAGAACACATGCATTCATTGGAAAACCAATATGAACCTGAGGCGGTTCACACACAGCAGAGCTTCATTCATAAGATTAGAAGGACACACAAACACAATGAATGCGTTTCAGGGTTGTTGTTGTTATTTTGTATTGATTCCTTTGTTTCAAGAACAGAGAGAAGACCATTCAAAAGACAATTTTCCGTGGTATCTCAACTTATATAACCTACAATTAAACTAATGGTGAGCGAAACCACCTTGAGGAAATTTTTATTGCTTGAAGGTTAGTTTTTCATAGCTCTGGAGACTTAATGGAGTTCTTCAATTATATTTTAACTATTTCTCAGATGTTTCTCTTCAATTTCTTGATGAAATAAACAGAAGAACCCTGCGGCGCCCAAGTAGTTAGCTGATATGATTTCCAATAAACACCCCTGTCCTGTCCTTCTTGAAGGATTTTTTTCAATATGTCCCGAAAGTTTAGAGAAGACCAAGGTTGTGTACCGTTTAGAATTGGATTGAGAATGCCAATTCGATTCCTGAATTTGAATTAAAATTCTGGTGGGGTGTGGCCAGTAGGGGTGGGAATCTTAAGGCACTTAATGATTCGATCCGATTCCGATTCTGCGAGTAACGATCCGATTCCCAAAACGATTCTTAACATACATTTTTGGTAACTAATTATCCTGCTGTGTAAATACATGAACATGATACATTTGAACCAAAATTGAAGCTAATATGTGTTTTGTTTTTAGTTAGAATATCTGTTTGACTGTATTGCCATATTAAAAATGATTATGAAGATTTCTTTCAATACTTTTATTTTATTAACAAAGTTATATTCAAGATTAACAAGCTCTAATGAAACATAGTAAGCCATACAATTGCAAAGAACAATCATTAAGAATAAACAGCTCTCATTTTACAACTAAGTGTGACAATTTTTCAGTTTCTTTAGAACATTTTAACAAAAAATGTCTTTAAAGCAAAAAAAAGTTTACTTTGGTTAGAGCCACAAAAAATCTTTAAAACATAGGCTAATGCAGAAGAAAAACAACTTTAGCGCTCACTGAGAAGCCAAATTCAGTGTGTGCGCATCTCACTGCGAATGATCGAATGAACAGTCATGTTAGAGGCATTTAACGAATCACTCACCAAAACGAAGTCTTTGTTCAGAATTTTCCATTTGTTTGATAAGTCATTCCAAAAATTATGCCACGGATGTTGGTGTCCCGGCCACCGCATCGGAGACATAGGAGTGTTATTAAGCATTAATGGCAAGGAAAGCGCCTTATAACCTACTTGTGCACCACTTCGTTATTTTGGCTCAGAATTTCGTTTGTTGGAAATATGAACTTAATTTAGAAATGCTTTTGAAATGAAAAACTTTGCATTTAATAAGAAAAATACATTTTTGAAATGGGGAGCGCAGACACAGAGCGGCCAGAGAAACGAAGGAGCGACTGCTGCAAGGCGTTTGTGCAAAACTGCGGAAAAACTGCATAAAACGTGCGGGTGTTGAACCCTCTCACTGGGAAAAGTGTCCCCACGGGTGCGACACCCCTGAGCAGGTCGTAGTTTGTCCATTTTATCTTGAATGAAGCCAATTCACCAGCATACGTTTGCCTATCAACAGGTTTTTCTGTTTTGCCGGTGACCGTGCGCACACAGTGGGGAAGTGGCCGAATCGATTCTGAATTTTTGAGAATCGATTCTGAATCGTTGGATAACGAATCGCGATGCATCGATGCATCAACCTTTTCTCCCACCCCTAGTGGCCAGTTCAATTCAAATTCACAAATGAATCACAAATGAACTGAAAATGTTCCACAACCCTGGAATAGACAGAGATTATCAAGGTCTATTTCTAATATGCATCACTGGTGATTTGCTCTCCATTAATGTCACTGTTGTCAGGGAGAAACTATTGAGCTATTATGTAGATCTTACTGTGATTTCTAATAGCAAGGCGATTGTTTCTCTGTGCATCTCCCCCTTTTGTCGGGGGCCAATGTCAAGAGGAGAACCTGACACCTCACCTACATCTCCCTGAATAAGCAGTCAACAGCTCTGTTATGTGACGTTCCCTTCGTGTCAACGCGTTTGACCTACCTCTCAGTTCCTGTGGCTGGTATCAGTGTCGATTCGCTGTGGGTCTTAGAGGTCTAAGGTGGGCGGTGGAAAGAATGCGATGGTGTTTTTGTTCCGCAGCTCCTCTGTTTCACCTTTCCTCATTCAAGAGCCTCGTCTCAGCGTGACAGATAAAAGCCCTTATCAAATATTGTCTGCGTTCAGCTGAGCGTGGCCTTCTAATCTCAACCTGCGTCTGTTCAGGGGGCATCTGAATACCTGCTGCCCACTAGACTGTGAGAGGGAAGTAAAGGTGCGTAGACTCCTCCGAAGGCGGCCACAGTCAGGGCCCGTCGCCTAGTTAAGATGCAGGTCGTGGAATGGCGACCCAATGTTTATGAGTCTCTGGTTTTTCTCCTAAACACCCGTAGAGAGACTCTATCACAATGAAGAAGAGCAAGATTGATGGGGCACTTGTACACAGAATAGACGAGCTTGCTGCCTCATTGTGTCGGCGAGGATTTCTCGCAGGGCTGCTCTGGAGGGAAAAGCCGGGTCTCGTCCGCGTCTTTGTTGCCACGCGGCTGTATGCGATATGCTTGCAGCGGAGGGGTCAGATATAAGCCCGGCTAATTCCTGCAGACAGCAGGTATTGTTGCTTTATTGTAACAAATTGATCTGAGACCGCTCTCATCTGGTGCTGCATGATGAAGTAGGCTGGAGTCTTTTGTGCACATTAATTATCTTTAAAATAAATATGACAATGCCTGCGCTCGATGCGGTGGGACTGCAGGAATAGGGCCCTCTTCACCAGGCTCCACTTTTGCTTTTGTTCATAGGTGTCTTGTAAAGAGATTCTTTATCACAAGTATGGAAATACAATATAAAACCTCTGCAGAATAATATATCCATGACTAATGGACAAAACACAGCTATCGTAAATTTAGATGTGTTTTGCATGAGAGCAGGGGCCATTATTCACAGTAGTGACCGTTAAATCAACACCTCAGTGGGTATATGTCCTTTTATTGCATCCGTGAGTGTGTTTGCATATATGCAGGTGTATGCATGACACTTGGTGATTTAACGTCACATGGAAATGTCGAACTTGGCAGATGCTTTTATCCAAAGTAATTTAAAGTGCATTCAAGCTATATGTTTTATCAGTGCATGCATTTCCTGTGAATCAAACCCATGACCTCGGTATTGGCGCCCTGATTTATGACTATTGCTCAATGTGAGAACGTTTGGGGCCAGTTGACGGAACTGTGACTTGCCCAATTGTTCCATCACTATATCTTAAAGGTGCTGTATGTAAGTTTTTGACTGTACTAAAGCATAAAAATACCATAATGTTTGTAGATATTTATGCTAAGTTCACATACTCATTTCTCTGAAAAACAATGGTACAGCCAGTTATTCTACTTTGAAATGTGCGTTCTGTGTCAGAATGTCTGTTTTTGTTTTGGTCTGTGCGATAAGGCATGTTGCCAGTTTACCCAACAGTACTTCCACACCCCAGGTTGCCAGTCGGCGGAAAACACAGAGTATTGCAGCCATGGAAGGCAGCAAACAAACTGGGTCAGAGATTGCAGATTCTACCCGACCTAAAAAGCCTCGGCATCCATCTAAAAATCTAAAAACGCACATTAATTGCGGATAAATCAACCCATCAACTCGCCTTCCATTGTCAATTGCGCTCGTTCCTGTTGTGTGTCCTCAAACTGGCAAGTGGCAACCTGTGTGAGCGTCGACTCTGAGGAGGAGGCGGCGGCGGGGCAAACAATTTTAAATTTGGACGGCAAGGCAAGTTTATTTGTATAGCACATTTCATACACAGTGGCAATTCAAAGTGCATTACACATAAATTAAATTAAAATATTCATTGAATAAAATAAAATAAAAAAATATATAGTATAACCCATATCTGGAGTGGAAGAAAATGGAGAGTCAGGTTTACGTTAAAAATATTTGTCGGGTAACTGTGCATTTAAACATTACCCTTACAGACAAATCTTCCTGGACTGAACCACCAGGGCTATCTCAGATCTATCCGTCAGATCAGATCTAAACGGATCGTCCTCACGCTGGAGGGATTTCGATTTATCGCGCTCCCATCTCTCAACCTCTTCCACCCAGTCAGCCTTAACAAAATAATAATAAAATAAATAAAAATAAAAAGTATAATTAAAACAGTTATAATAGGAATTCAAAGAAATAAAAGTAAAGATGAAATCCCCTATCTGGAGTGGAAGAAAATGGAGAGTCAGGTTTACTATAAAACTATTTGTCAGGTAACTGTGCGTTTAAACAGTACCCTTACTGACAAATCTTCTTGGCCTAACTTGAGGGCGTTCTCTAAATGTTTTACCCATCAGAGCAGATCTAAACGGGTCTTCCTTACACCGGAGGGAGTACTCAATTTTTTTTTATTGCAGTACCCATTTCAACCACTAGCTATCATACAGCACCTTTAATTATTTGCATTTATCTTAATGTACATGCATTTTTATGCCTCAAACTTTGTTTTTCTGTGACAAAAATGTACTTGGCAACTTTCCCTGCCATTGACAGAAATTTCCATCATTTGTGAGCCAGTGCTTCCCTGCCATTGACGGAAATTTACAGCATTCCCTGTTTTCACTATTATTCGGTAGGAGGCACTATTAGGCATATTCTGAAAGAGTACAGAATCTCTGGATCAAAACACAAACGAAAAAAAAGCAGAAACAAGCAAAAGAATATGTAAAATAATGCGATCATCAATATTAGACAGCATATAAATCAAAACTGCCTAACGTGTATAGGGCTGCGCAAACTTTGCTTTGATTATCGTTATGAATCCCGTCCGGATGTAGTCTTTGACAAGAACGTGATTTTTTCAGGTTTTTATAAAAAATTTAGGCTTTTTTTATAAAACTTATCCATATTCAAGTATTGATAAAAAAGGAAGGCATGAAGCTTGAATAAAACAGTTTTTTTTTGTTTAAATGAAGAGTGTCTGTTCTTTCTTTTGATATATTACATATTCAGGGGCCAAAAACGCTGGCTGGGAAAGAGTTAAAAATGTTCTGTATGTGTTTTAATAGGTTGAAAATCACTAACCAGTCAGTATGGTTTTGCCATGAATGCTATTTTTATTTTTTTATTTTTTTTTATTGCTGCCTTGGTTTTATGAATTTTATTTTCTCTTAAAGCTAGTTTAACATTTGATGAAAAATGTTTTTTAAATAATTGATTTAATAATAAGTCATTTAAAAATAATTATTAAATAATGACTTGTATAAATTATGAATGTAAATGCTACACATTCATAAAATGTTTACATTTATTATATATATGTTTTTTTGTTGTGTGCTGGGCCAGTGATTATGTTGGCAAATAGAAATCTGAACAACTGGCCCGACCAGGAAAGCAGAAACAGTCTTTACTGTTGATCCAGCAAAAGTCTTATTTGTAGCTGTGCTCTGCTTCAGCCTGAGTGTCAGTGATTTAATTTCAATCATAAATGGCACTACGGCTCATGGGCATTAAGTCACTCTGGCATATATGTAAAAGTACGACAAATAAATGTAGAAAATGTACTCGAAGCTCACGCGAGGGAGCAGCACCCGCTGTCAAGTGGAATATTGAAGTGCCACTTGAAAAACAGCGGGGCGAGCGATGCAGGCTCCCCCTGAATAAAAAGGCATAGCAAAATGATAAGCAAGTCCTCTCCAGTGCCTGCGTGGCATTCCCTTGTTTCCCATCAAATGTTCTTCACTTCATTTGTTGTTATATCTGCATTTGTTGCAGTATGCACACACACGCACACACACACACGTCCGCACGCTGGCACAAACTCGCGTAGATGAGAGAGTTGTCAACTCTGGGCACTTAACCAAACCGTAATATTGAGCTGTAAGGCTTATGTCTGTGGTTTCTAGTCTTTTGCCCTGTGGGGATTTGCCTTCCTAGATCCTCAAAGGAAACACTGCTCATCTTGTCGTTTATATTCCAGCCCACCGCTCGGGCCCTAGGCAATCACAGAAATCAGTGTAAAGTGTTCACAAATTAGCTGCTGCCGCCCCTCCTCCTAATGTACACTGGCTATGGCTTTGTTACATTTTTAATGCACAATAAGAGGAACTCATGTTTGCATGCATAAGTGAAACAAATCAAAACATGTTTTTGATATGTCTGAAGACTGTATTTAAAGTAGGGCTGTCAATTGTGTGATACAAAAACATTGATTGCTGTGAACTGTAGGTCAATTATGTAAAATTACTTATTTTATAATCTTTATTCAGTGATTTACTTGTCCGCCACAATATTTTTACAATACGATTTTTATTTTATTTTGTGTGGTTCATTTGATTTATTAATCGGCATTTTATGTCATTATAAATTCATTTCAATTCATGTTTTCAGTCTTCTGAAAATATGTAGGCTATAGACATGAAACGCAAAAATACTTTTTGAATTAGATGATCAGGGTTTCTGGGAAACGTATACACATCTTATGTTCTTCTGAAATGCAGTACTAAATGAAAAAATGATCTTTTAACAGAATAAGGAAAAATTACCCCCCGGCTCTTGATGGATCTTGTTACCTTTTTGAGAATAGGTGAAATTAATCACCTTTTGTAATAGCTGTGAATGAGTCCCCTGGTTGTCCTCTTTGTGAAATGATAAATCTCAAAATCATACACTCGCTGCTGGAAAGGGTTCAAATATGCAGAAGAATGTTTCTGAAAAACATTAGGCAGTTTCATCACTCAGGACAAATCACAAACAGTTGTCATCCAGGTAATAACACACATTATTAAGATTTAAGGGTATGAAATCTTCTGAACGGGTTAACAATAACAGTAATATTTAAAAAATTAACATGCAACTTTTATGATCCATTATATCTAGCATATTCTGCAATGGCTTAGTAAACTTATGCATAGAATTTATACTGATTTAAAGTCCCAGAAGTCATGATGATGTGAGCAATTTCATACATTTACAGTATATATCAGCCCTAGTACAATATAATGAAGAGCAAATGATACACATTATGTGTAATTGATGTTTTATTTGTTTTTTATCATTCTCATTCTCCCACAGTGAATATAGTTTATTTGCTTCTTAAACCAGCTAAATGAATAGCATTTTAGCTTTATAGTGATGAATAAGGTAAATGGTACACTCAAAATGAAAATGTAATTACAATCAATATCAGTCTGATTTCGGCATGATTCTTTTATCCAAACATCCTAGGGCTGTGTGATTAATCATACAGGGCTCGAAATTAACTTTTTTACTGTTCACTGGTGCTCCCAAATTCAAAAAGTTAGGAGCACCAGTAAAAATGTAGGAACATCACAACTAAAATGTTTATGTATTATATTATATAATGTTTAAATGTGTGTGTGTGTGTGTGTGTGTGTGTGTGTGTGTGTGTGTGTGTGTGTGTGTGTGTGTGTGTGTGTGTGTGTGTGTGTGTGTGTGTGTGTGTGTGTGTGTGTGTGTGTGTGTGTGTGTGTGTGTGTGTGTGTGTGTGTGTGTTTCATGTGCAAATTAATCAATTCTTCAATTGTTAGAATATAAAAGTTGCTTGTCTGGTAAAAATAGGATTTTTGTGTTATAAATATATTTTATTCTGAAGCAATATGTGTTCTATCAGTTCTTTTTTACCACCTTTAAAGGGTAATTACCCTAATCTTATTAAATGTACTTTCATCATTCATTTTAAATTATTAAATTTGATCAATAAAATCTATTAAAATAATAATACACTATAGGACTGTTGCCAATCAAATGAAATAATTTACACTTAAACATTACAATTGCATTGGATAATGTTATGAGATTGTTTTAAATATATGTTGAATATACAAATGTTGGAAAGAATGATACTTTTAAACATGAAACTAAATCGCCAGTAGGTGGCGGCAGGTGACCATCTTAATGAGTGAGTCATTGAGTCATTCATTGAAACGATTCGTTCCAACGACTGATTCATTCAAGAATGAGGCAGTTTTTTTATTAAATCTTTGACTCAACCGATTCGTTCAAAACGCTGAATCATTCAGTTATGGAAGAATGTTGCTGAGAGATGCGCTGTGGTTCTGCTGTGATCTGAACTATTTTCACTGCTGAAACAGAACAAAAACAGTCAATATTATGTCTAAAGTGTACGTGACTTGATTTTTATTGTTTATTGAACTGTTGTATAATAATTGTTTTGTTATTGACATTTTAATCTGGCTCTTTCACCTGCCTCTTCAAAAAATCTTTCTCTTCTTCAGCTCTTTTCATTTTGCATGCTAGTTAGCTCCCTGTCACGTGACAACGGAGCGCAGTGAATGAAAAGGAGTGATTGATGGCTAATAGCCTATTAACCAACCTAAAGTCTGCTTAAGAGCGTAAAGATGAAGTTTAATTGGTTATTTATAGAACGGTGGACTGTATCAGCTCACAGCAGGCACATACTGTGCAGTAACTAGGGAACGTTTTGTCGAGAAATGAAAACAGGTCGCACCTCAACAATTATTTGCACTCGCACAAAGGCTCCCAAATTTTTTGAGGTTGCACAGATTCAATTTCAGGCACATAATTATTTCGAACCTTGTCAATTGATTTTGGCTTCCAATGATTATGAAAACTAGATAATTGAGGTAAACCGATTATTGTGCCGCTCCATTCGTCCAGCGCACCTTCCTTTCCTTCACAGCAATGCGTGTTTGTTCCTTCCTAAAAGAACATCCAAATCAGCCAAATAAGTGAGTGTTGTAAAACTGCAGGACATGTTTGATAATAAACAGTGTTATTAAAACTGCATTAAGCCACAAAAGAGACACAAGTTGGAGCCGAATGCGGTTTCAGATTTACGCCTAAACGCCTAGACACAAGCATGTCAAAAGGTCTTTTTGGAGAGTATTCACACAGTAAACACAGTGGGTTATGTCTTAAGTAAACGCACACAGTTGAGAAAGAAAATGTGTGTGTGTAACAGTATATTGTATCCGTGCATTAACTCCTAATAAACCTGCTGCAGTCTTTCATTAATGATAATCAAACCACAAATGACAAAGAAAATCACTCAGTGATCTTGACTGAATAACTTAAGTTTCTTTAATAATGATTCATCTATATTTAATGTGCACAGTAAGACTATGCAGTGTTATTTTACATTTGATTATTCAATATTTTGTTGTAGGTTATTACTTATCTGTTACCACTGTTATATTCCTGAAATAAATATTCCTGAAAAACTTAAAACACTGTTTATTTAATTTGTATTTTCATTCTGTTGTATTTATTAGTCTATTTTGTTTGTAATTGGGTTCTTTCTTCTTATTGTAATGCTGACTGTTTACTTGTGTTATGCAGTTATTTTGAGGACCTCTTTCTTACATTAGTTAAAGGGTTAGTTCACCCAAATATAAAAATTAGCCCATGATTTACTCAAGCCATCCTAGGTGTATATGACATTCTTTTTTTCAGACGAATACAATCAGAGTTATATAAAAAAATTTCTCTTCAAAGCTTTATAATGGCAGTGACTTGTTGGTTCGTCCATTAATGTGCATCTATCCATCATATAACTGCTACACATGGCTCCAGGTTAATAAAGGTCTTCTGAAGCAAAATGGTTGCGTTTGTGTAAGAAAAATATCCATATTTAAAACTTTATAGACTAAAATAACTAGCTTCTGGCGGTGAGCAGTACACAAGTCGACTTGCGCTAAAAGAGTAAGGCCGGCCACACAGTGCAAGCGTGGCGTGAGCGTGGCTTCTGTGTCTTTGCACACCAGAAACGTGTCTGACGTGACGCTGCTGCTGCTAAGTGACAGTGGAAGGCCTATACTTCATGTTAAACATAAATATATAGCCTACTGATACAGCAAAGACAACGTCGGCAGTATTGACGGCAAAATAGGCAACAGAATATTTTGTTCTGTATTGACAGGTGCAATATTTGAAAATCTAAATTTTTTTTTTTTTTTTTTAGAATTACAATTATATCTGCATTTATGTGAAAACCTAGAGACTTTCAAACATCAAAATGTAATTTATTAATATGTATTTGTGTCAAAAGTACATATAAACATCTTTTCCCATTTTATTTTGCCTGGAAATGCTTCCAACACGCTTGCGTTCTATTTCTAGCATACACGCGTTTTCCGCGCGGCTCGCGCCAAGCAGCTGACACGCTTACGCCACGCTTGCAGTGTGTAGTCGGTCTAACCCCGACACGATGTACAGGAGCATCTCAAGCTTTGACGATTGTAACTCCGATTGTATTCGGTTGAAAGAAGAATGTCATATACACCTAGGATGACTTGAGGGTGACTAAATCATGGGCTAACTTTCATTTTTGGGTGAACTATCCCTTTAACCTAGTAAGTTTTTTCCTGAAGTATCGTTAATTGTGAAATTTCACTGATATTTCAAATTATTTGTGTCCTGAAATAAGTTAATATCGCCCACCAATAAACGTTAAATAATCGTGATTGCAATATTGACCAAAAATGATCCTGATTATGATTTTTTCCATTATCAGGCAGCCTCAATTCTGAAAGTCTGGGCTTAGAGAAAATCCTAACTTTCCTACTGGTTGCATTCATGTTCTGTGAATACTATCATCCCGACTTAAATTATCTGGAGCAAGGGATGGTGATTAGGTCTTAGGCAACCAGGCAAATACATTTTCTGTTTCCGTCTTTTATAAACACCTTTGTGAAAAGCCTGAATTTATGCATTCAGGAGTCTTCAGGTGTTACATAATAGCAGATTCAACTTTCAAGAGGCATCTCCATGCATGTTTAATGCTCAACATGGATTTTTAGAAATTTGTAAGCTGCAGTTGTGGGGAACCGACTTTTGAATCCGTGTTATCGGTATATGTCAGATTTGATATGCCCTCCTGCAAGTTTAATCAGCGCATTTTACTTATGCATCAGCTTTACGGAGTTGTATTTAAGATTAAAATGTATTGGGGAGAAGAAAAAAAAAAACATTTCCGTCCGTCTATGACGTGCTGGTTGTTTTAATGCTTCTTTTGAGACATGTCTTTTATTTTTGTATACTAATGCATCTCGTTCTGTGTCTGTTTTTCACGCTTTTACAGAGGATGAGCTGTAGCTATCTCCTATGCACCATCCTGCTCTTTGTTGCCGTGTTACTGGCTGTCACGGTAACCGGGATCATCCTTCTGATGAACCATTACCAAGCGCCCAGCGGCCCCGATGGCCCCCCTCTCATCAGCACTAACCAGGATGAGGCTAATGCCCTGGTAACCATCGAGAGAGGCGATGGCTCCCGCATCAACATCTTCATTGATCCAAACTGCCCCGACTACAACAATAACTTCCTGCGTCTGGAGGGCGTGCAAACCTCACTGCTGCACTCTCTCACCGACCACGACACTGATCTGAAGTCAGTGAAAGGGCAGGACCGGGCTCTGCTCGTTAAACTGGCTGAGGAGGTGGCCAAACTCTCCGCCCATGCCAGTCAGCTGAAAATGGAGTACAACGCTCTGAGACAAGGCCAGGGCAACATTGGACAGGAACTCAGCACTCTGCAGACCGAACAGGGCAGGCTTATCCAGGTTAGTTTGAGAAATATCGCTTGTGCTACAAGATCAGACCTGACGAATCAGCCTGAAATGAATCTGTCCCTGTAGTCGTAGCATTATCCACAAAGCCAAATTCCTGTGCATACCAAGTCTGAATTTCTGGCATGAAGAACTTGCAGAACGAGATTATAAAATACAACAATGCTGGGAGAGTTCACAAAGAATGAATGGCACTGTTGCTAGTGCTTTTTGCATTGTTTTTGCGCCTGATTCACTAAAGGAATTATGCAAGTTAGCTAACCATGCAAATGCGACCACATTCCCTATCTTTCAGGCTGGTTCTTAGTATGAGGTGTTTGGGAATGGTGCGCACTGTGTGATCTGGCATACTTTGCTGGGACTTTACGGCATGGCCCAACTACTGCTATCCAGGGGTGCGTTTCCCGAAAGCGCCGTTAGCCAACTATGGTCGCAAGTTCCGTCGTTATCACCATAGTTCAGCGAGTCTGTGTTTCCCGAAACCATAGTCCCAGGAACGTTCGCAAACAGCATCGCAAAGTTGTGTGGTTGGAACGACAGCTCTCGACCTGTGGTTAGAAGCATAGCTTCTTGTTTGCAGGACATGTGGACTTAATAAATCCTTATCTTGAGCAAAATAAGCAAGCTGACACTCAGTACAATCTTTTATTTAGAATGCATACACATGTCATTTACATCTTTTAGTTCGTCAAGAGATTTAAAGCACTGTTTTTAATGAGTGTGCATGTGCGGACGTGCTCTAGTACGTAAGGACGAGCCAATGATTGAATCTGGAAATGAACCAAAATAACTGACAAAAATTCGAATTAGTCCTCAGATGCCATGTTCATAATTTATAGCAAAAAAATCTAGCATTTATTCAACCTTAACCAGATCCATCCACCACCTGCGTGACATCATTAACCAACGTGGTTGAACGACAAATTTGCAACAATATGGTTGCGGGAAACAGCCGTCCATAGCTAGTTGATTTCTTCAATGATGCATCGTGCTATGGTAGTTAAGCAGTGTGTTACATCGTTGTACGGGAAACGCACCCCAGGTACCTGATTCGCTCATCTGGATATATGTCTTGTTATAACGGAGAAACTTTTTAAATGTGGTTTACCATCTGCTTTCAATAGGCAGTAATTGCGGATAGTTCACCCAAAAAATTTAATAATTTCTGTCATCATTTGCTCACCATCAAGTTTTTCCAAACCTGTATGAACTTCTTTCTTCTACTGAACATAAAAGAAGATATTCTGAAGAATGTTGGTAACAAACTGTTGGGCCCCATTGACTTCCATAGTACATTTTTCCATACAGTGGAAGTCAGTGGGGTCCATCAACTGTTTGGTTACCAACATATTCAGAATATCTTCTTTTATGTTCAGCAGAAAAGAGAAGTTCATACATCTTTAGGATGAGCAAATGATGACAGGATTTTCATTTTTGGGTGAATTATCCCTTTAAAAGAGTCAGGCACAAGAGTTTTGTAAATGCAGCATAATCTATAACCAGCCTAATTTAGATAGAAAGAGAAGTGTTTTGTGGTGAAAAGAAGGGCCGTGGCTTGTGTTAAATACTCTTGGTGCTTTGCTATTATAGTGCATTTAGCGTCAAAATAATGTTTTATGGTGATCTAGTGAAAGCAAGGTTTATTCAGAAGCTAGGTGAATTTTTTTTAACTGTTCAAATACTGAAGAAAGTAATTTACAAAATAAAATTCAAATTGCCATATATATTTAGAATTTATATTTACTTTTATTTAATATTTACTTATAATTTTTATAATGTATATACTTTATTATATTATTATTATAATTTATAATACTATAATTTATTATAAATGTTTTGTTAATATTTATTTATTGTGTGTTTGAATATGTGTGTGTGTGTGTGTGTGTGTGTGTGTGTGTGTGTGTGTGTGTGTGTGTGTGTGTGTGTGTGTGTGTGTGTGTGTGTGTGTGTGTGTGTGTGTGTGTGTGTGTGTGTGTGTGTGTGTGTGTGTGTGTGTGTGTGTGTGTGTGTGTGTGTGTGTGTGCATACAGCTCTGGAAAAAATTAAAGAGACCACTTAACATTGATTTCTCAGTGTTAAGTGGTCTCTTACTTTTTTCCATATAAAGATATACACACACATATATATATATATATATATATATAAAGATTTTTTTATATATTTAACATTTCAGTAAAAATTGTGATATTGTGAAATATAACCTTTTTCTATTTTAATATGTGTTGGCAAAACCAAATCCTTCAGAAATCATTCAAATATTCTGTTTTTGTGCTCAATTATTAATAAATGCTCAGTATTAATAATGGTTCTTAGTATGATCAAACAGTTTTTGCTGCTTAATCGTTTTTTTTTTTTTTTTTTTTTTTTTTGGGGTGATACATTTTTATACAGCAGGGTTCAAATACCTTGAAATTCTCAATATTGCCTCTTTGATATATACTGTGCTTCTGTGTCGTTTAGTGGCATCTCATTTCATGTGAACAGACCTTGACACATTCCACTTGGAAAACAGATTTTGCCTTTGCGGAACTTTTTACTGATAGCATTTTTAAAATAGTTTGGTTCAACTTCATGAGTACCATATTGCTCGCCTCTCCTTCACCTGTGTCATTATTGTAAAAGGCTTCATCAGCACCGTCTGGATTGTCAAGACGGAAGAGTGTAGAAAAATCACAAGCACCATTACTCACAATGTCCCAGAAGTTCCCACTTTATGACCTTTTATGAGTGTAACACTCGCTGATTACAGCAGACGAGAGATTATTTATCCTTGACAGTAATTTGAGCCTGAAATACTAAAGTTTCTCAAACATTAAACAAATCTTCCAGTGTTTACAAGATACCATTTCTCTCTTGTGCCAATATGTTGTCGGCATACTAAAGCTTTTTATGAGCTTTTCCCGTGTGATGATGAACGGCTCTATCTTTATTTCGTTCTCTTTTTCTTTTTTTTTAATTGAAACTTGAAGGAAATGACTCGCCCGTGAACTAGCGGGGGATGGAGCTCACACTACGCAGCCGTATGCCAACATCCCCAGCAGGCACACACCTCATTTTCACTGTGCATTTGAAGATGAGATGACAAAACGCACAGGAGCTCAATGGTCAAACAGTGGAGGACTTTATTTGATGTGGCACACCACAAGGACATTATAGCAAAGAATTCAGTCGACCACATCATGTCTGTATACGAGACATAGACCTATTTGAATGTGCTCCATTGACATTTGGCTGTTTTATATCCAGAAATATTATCAAATATATATTACATACAGTTGTCTGTGTATATATTTGAATGTGCTTTATTGAGCTGTGCTGCTTTGTAATGTAAACCTTTTTTATTTTGCTTTATACATATATATTATATTAACTCTTACCATGCCATTGACGAGTTGACTCGCCATTCAAGAGAAAAAGCTTCCCTGCCGCTAATGAGTTTTTACGGCTTTCCGTGTTTAGGGTTGGGTACCGAAACCCAACCGGTATGTAACCGGACCAAATCAGAACACAGATTTCGGTGCCACTTAAATTCAAACGTGCTTTTGCACTTTGACTGGTGCCGAGCCAGAGACAGATGCGCTCAGCGCTTGCCACATATCACAACTATTCAGTGTTTTCAACCACATGTTTATTTTAGGTTCCAGACATTTAAATGCACATAAGTACTAGCAAAAAATACATTTATAGTTTGTATACACACTGATGTCTATGGAAGCAGCAATAACAATCGTTTCAGTTATAATTTGACTTTGTGACTTATTTATATCAGATACACATTATATAGTTAACTATATAGTTTACTCTATTCTTCCCCCAGTTCACCGGTCACTGACTTTCATGTATTTCGTGAGACGTGGATGAATTTACGTGATGTAAATCCGACAGATCCGATTCTCTGAATTGCAGTGCAAACCAACATGGCGGCACCCATCGTGCATTATAAATCAACTAACATGATCATTATAAAGGGTTTTAAATGACAAAACACATTCACTTACACATATGTGAAAACCAGAATATAAGATAGTTCGTGACATACGAGTTTGTGAATATTTTGAAGAAAAAATAAAATAAAATCTGTCATACAGCACTATTGTGGCTGTGGTGTGTCAAGTGAGAAGCATGACACGTTGCCATGGAAATAATAAGGCGATGCGTTGTAAAATATTTAGCCAGAGAAGGCAATATGGTCATATTTTTGCAAAAGAATTGCTTAAACTTGAAGCTGGTTTGTAGCATACTAAGAATACAGACTACTTAGCTGTTATTTGGTGTTAAATTAGGCCTATTGTAGTTTGGTTATGTGGTAACCCAATTAAGTAAATTGTTGTGATTTGTATTTATTTATTTAAGTATACTTTAAACATTATACATTGTTCAATTTAAAGAATTTTCTTCCATTAAAATAACATACTTTAATGTCATCCACCGTCGTTTTGTGGCTATTTTAAAAATAAAATCGGTTCAGGCACCGGTACTGTTTTAAAACGGTAAAACGGCACCGGTATTGTAAAAAAAAACAAAAAACAATACCCAACCCTAGCTATTACGCATCTCCTGAACGAGTACAGTATCTCCAGATCAAAACACAGGGGAAAAAAAAGCAGAAACGAGCAATCTCATTTGTAAGCAGATGCATATGAAAAATTATGCGATCATCAACAATAAACAGCATATAAATCAAAACGGCCTAAATGTCAAAATGTTGCTTTTATGTTGATAAAAAAGAATGCATGAAGCTAGAATCAAACTATTTTTGGTTTAAAACCAGATGGTCTGTTCTTTCTTTTGATATATTGCATATTCAGATATTCATACAACAAAATATTCTGGGGGCTATGACATTTTTGTGAAAATGATAAAAACGCTGGCAAGAGTTAATATTATGTGATCATTTTATAATATTTATATATTGTATGATGATTTATATCCAAAATATTATAAACTATACATATTACATGTATATTACAGTTGTCTCTATTTGTGTGTGTGTGTGTGTGTGTGTGTGTGTGTGTGTGTGTGTGTGTGTGTGTGTGTGTGTGTGTGTGTGTGTGTGTGTGTGTGTGTGTGTGTGTGTGTGTGTGTGTGTGTGTGTGTGTGTGTGTGTGTGTGTGTGTGTGTGTGTGTGTGTGTGTGTGTGTGTGTGTGTGTGTGTGTGTGTGTGTGTATTACAGTCAGTTGCAAACAAAGGTGAGGAAATGGGTCTAAATGAAGAACTAGAAACAAAACAGTTTTGACTATGAAGCATGAACAAAACAAACCAAACCCAGGTTACCCATAACAGTGTGTGTGTGTGTGTGTATAATATATATATTTTTATTATATACTGTTATATACTTTATTTGATCAAAACAGCTATTACTATATTTCCCAGTATTGCATAATAATGAAATAATATTGAAATACCTTTTTGTTATAGGAATATCTTGATAAGCTACTAACGGTCAAATCCCTTGTGTAAATGTGTCATTTTTTTAATATTTATCAAAGTGTCCTGTGCGTCTGATATGTGATAGCATCATTTCAGAGCTGGCTCTGGAGAGCAGGAGACAGAATGAGAGACAGATGGGATCTGCGGCCCCTACATTTAGATCAGAGTTTTATGAATTCAGCCAGTAAACCAGGGCCATGCTTTCATTACATTCCCTCGGCCAGACAATAAAAACACTGCCCCATCAATAGGGACGATTAGGTTGAGAAAAGAGGGTTGTATTCCACAGTCTTGTGGAGTTTAGACTATACGGCTGTAATATCATGGGAACTTTTTATTATTTATCACAGAGTCAGAGATAACTTCATGATATGGATGGATTTCTCAGCCCAGGGGACGCACACGCTTGTCGTGGTTTGGATGATGCGAGCTATAAACTGGTTTGCACAGACTCTCCTTGAAAATAGCAGGATAAATCTGAAAGCAAATATGAGGCCATTGAGCGGAATTACAAGAATACTGAACGAGAGTTCTGAAGGGTAATTTCAAAACTTAATTACAGGTATACCATGATATCCTGAGCTCATATGATTATATCTGTCTATAACCTGTGTTTACTTGCTCTCTACAGATGAAATGAAATGCAATATCTGCCCAGTGCTTACTACAAAATAGTGGATTCGATCATGTTATATAAAGTAAGCTCTAATAAATCATGATAGGCATCATTAAATGTATCTTTTTCAACGGTAATTTTTTCATGTGCAGAGACAGCTCTATGTAAGCGATTAGTCAAACATTATAGTGACAATTGCTTCTGTTGTTTAAGTGGCTTGATATTCAGGCTCATTTCATTGATTGTGACATTACCTGTTTGTCTGAACAATACAGCGCCAACAGGGTTTTGGAAGTAAACATCCCATTCATTTTTTAAATATTGTGTTTAATAGCCGAATTCCCAGTGAACAGCTATTCTACCCATAATCCAGTGATCACCTGTGTCCATGGAGAATTGCGGATAACATAAATGGTTCTCATTGAACTTTCAAACTATTTATAATTTCGTATACAGTGCATCCGGAAAGTATTCACATTGTTTCACTTTTTCCACATTTTGTTATGTTACAGCCTTATTCCAAAATGGATTAAAATCGTATTTTTTTTCCTCAATTCTGCAAACAATACCCCATAGTGTCAACATGAAAGAAGTTTGTTTGAAATCTTTGCAAAAGTATTAAAAATAAAAAAATCACATGTACATATAAGTATTCACAGCCTTTGCCATGACACTCAAAATTGCTCAGATGCATCCTGTTTCCACTGATCATCCTTGAGATGTTTCTACAACTTGATTGGAGTCCACCTGTGGTAAATTCAGTTGATTGGACATGATTTGGAAAGGCACACACCTGTCTATATAAGGTCCAACAGTTAACAGTCCATGTCAGAGCACAAACCAAGCCATGAAGTTCAAGGAATTGTCTGTAGACCTCCGAGACATGATTGTATCGAGGAACAGATCTGGGGAAGGGTACAGAGAAATTTCTGCAGCATTGAAGGTCTCAATGAGCACAGTGGCCTCCATCATCCGAAAATGGAAGAAGTTTGGAACCACCAGGACTCTTTCTAGAGCTGGCCGCCCGGTCAAACTGAGCGATTGGGGGAGAAGGGCCTTAGTCAGGGAGGTGACCAAGAACCTGATGGTCACTCTGACAGAGCTCCAGCGTTTCTCTGTGGAGAGGAGAACCTTCCAGAAGAACAACCATATCTGCAGCACTCCACCAATCAGGCCTGTATGGTAGAGTGGCCAGACGGAAGACAAAAGGCACCTGAAGGACTCTCAGACCGCGAGAAACAAAATACTCTGGTCTGATGAAACTCTTTGGCCTGAATGGCAAGCGTTATGTCTGGAGGATACCAGGCACCACTCATCGTCTGGCCAATACCATCCCTACGGTGAAGCATGGTGGTGGCAGCATCATGCTGTGGGGATGTTTTTCAGCGTCAAGAACTGGGAGACTAGTCAGGATCGAGGGAAAGAGGAATGCTGCAATGTACAGAGACATCCTTGATGAAAACTTGCTCCAGAGCGCTCTGGACCTCAGACTGGGGCGAAGGTTCATCTTCCAATAAGACAATGACCCTAAGCACCCAGCCAAGACAGCAAAGGAGTGGCTACGGGACAACTCTGTGAATGTCCTTGAGTGGCCCAGCCAGAGCCCAGACTTAAAGGGGTCATAGAATGACATGTTTGTACAAGTTAATATGATTCTTTAGTGTCTAAATGAAAAGTTTGTAATATACTTTAATTAAAAATTCTCATTAGTATTGTAAGAAAACACTCATTTTACCTGGTCAAAACCAGCTCAGTTTTCAGCAAGTCATTTCAGTGCATGTGACTTTAAATTATAATGAGCTTTGCTCACCCCGCCCCCTCTGCTCTGTGGGGCGTCCGGTTCGACCCGACACAACACCACAACACGCGTGGAGTGTTGCCTTGACAACATTTGAGGGTATATTTTCGAGAAATAATGGCAACGGGAGTCTCTGAGGAAACATCTGAGCAACCTTATCATTTTGAACCAGAGTCGGACTAGGAACAAGATGACGAACCCATCGAAGTTCGAACAGGACGTTTCTGAATGGTTGGTTAACGTCATGTCACTTTGATCTATCTTTGTACTGGCAGAGTAGTGTAGTTACTATGTGTTTACTGATGTGTTAGTTAATTGACAGATTGATGTTATGTTATAAGATTTTTTTTTTACATTACTTCTTAATCAGTAACAGACACCGTTATAAACCATGTACAAAAGTAAGCTTAGTGTAGTGTTACCACGTTAACTTTATCACCTGAGTACACAGTTTGTAATAACAAACATAACGCGTTGTTCATTATAAACGTGGGATTATGAATTATATTGAGAACATCATACACAGAAAGCATGCCGTAATGTAACTTAACCTGTAAACTTTAGCCTCATTCATCGTGAAGCGATTTGCAAAGATTAATATAAAGGTTAATAAAACGTTACACTCACATCTTCCTGAGGTGCAGCAGGAACACGATCCTTTTTTCAAGAGCAGCTTATTAGCAAAACCTGCTTTATACTGACGCTCGTTTATAAAGCAGTCTGCTGAGAAATGATTCGCGCAAACATTGACGTCGATCGGGGGGAATATTCCCTTCTAAAACAAAACTCAGCAGCCACTGTGTCTTCAGCAGTTCGGATTTAGGAACATCAAAATGACTGCTGTGTTCGTTATTACACACAACAACAACACAACACCACAATCGCTTAGACGCCATTCTGTTCCAGAGTATCAACAATGGCGGACTGATGACAGCTCGCTCAGGGTGGGTCTGTGTTGAAACGCTGCTGTCAATCAACAATCTTAGGAGGGGCGTACACCGTGTAACGTCACACGGTCAGACGGCTCGATTTGAGACAGGGGAAAATATATAAGGAGATTAAAAAAAAAACACTGGATGTATTTTTATCATTATAGGATGGTTGTGTACAGGCACTGCCAACACACATTTCCGTATAATCAACTTGTAAAAGTGCATGTACCATTCTATGACCCCTTTAAACCCGATTGAAAATCTCTGGAGAGAAAATGGATGTGCACCGACGCTCCCCATCCAACCTGATGGAGCTTGAGAGGTCCTGCAAAGAAGAATGGGAGAAACTGCCCAAAAATAGGCGTGTCAATCTTGTAGCATCATACTGTAATTGTATAATTGGCTGTAATTGGTGCCAAAGGTTCTTCAAAAAAGTATTGAGCAAAGGCTGTGAATATTGGGAATGCACTGTGAATTTATTTTTGTTTTTTATTTTTTAATAAATTTGCAAAGATTTCAATCAAACTTCTTCCACATTGTCATTATGGGGTATTGTTTGTCAATTGATTATGGGGTATTGATCAATTTTGGATTAAGGCTGTAAGATAACAAAATGTGGAAAAAGTGAAGCGCTGAGAATACTTTGCACTGTAGATCTGAATATTTTGAACATTCTTGCTTATAATCGATGAATATATACAATAGTAACATATTAATCAATAGAAGGTATAACTTAATTTCCTAATATAAAACAGCTCTCCAGGGTTCATGTTTTCAGTCGCGGACGTCTGACCTCGATGGACTGAACAGAGGAAATGAACCAGAAAAGATTTCATTGTGAAAGAAGGCGTACACCTACATATTTTTTTAATCGCCTCGGACCACTGATAGTACAAAGGTGTTTAATAGCCGGAGCAAACTTTTGCAGAAAGCTGTTTTGAACTCAACTCCAAACGATTCGGTTTGTTTTGGCCGGATTTTATTCGAAATGACGTCACATCAGTTACGCATCTGTCACTTAGATTTCACTTGAAGTATATTGGGGCATTTAGGGAATGTCTTTATTTTTGCTGTTCCTATAATTGCCACTAGTGGTGCAGAAATCACACTCTTTACCTTTGATCAATAGAAGGCTTATTTCTTCCAGTGACAATGGAATTGCTTAGATGCTACTTAAATCTATCCTCAGGGTCTCTTTGAAGGATGGATAAAGGTTTATTTTGTGGATCCCAAGGTGCCAGCGATCTGACTCGGCAAAAGCCCTGGATCATTAATGAGGTTGTCTGAATCCAGGCCTCCTTAGTCATTATCCCACCTCAGTGCTCCCGAGAAACTAGAACATGGAGAACATAGTGATGCAGCATTAGAGCGAATAGTATGCCACTTTTATAGCATAACTTCCACAGAATGTTACCACTGTGTAACATTGAGTGAGTTTGCATTCTTTTAATCTAAATGTTATATGCAACGAGGTCCAAACGCATTTGCTTTTTCACTGCTGAACCCCTTTGCATATGATGCATTAAATTCAGTGGTTATTCATAGTTTAGTCATCTCTATATTTCTATTGCAAAGTCAGGGCAACATTTTTTTAATTGTTGCATGTTAACTTTCAGGATATATAATTTGTCTCTGGCATAGTACCTGCCATCTCCCTCTCCTCGTTTAGACTGGAGTGCTCACAACTAGGTCACTGCCACGGCTGCAGAGTTGGCAGCACATCTGAGGTGGCAGGAGATCAGTAGCATGCATTCGGGGAAGTAGTTTGCACCTCACTATTCCACTTCAACAGCGTCTTAACACCCATGTTCGGTGTGTCATGAAACCTGGGTTTAGTGAAGGGCAGGTGCCATCTTTTTTTAAACCCATTTGGTCCTTCAGGAGAACTTATTAGTCCAGCCTTATTAGGACTCTTTTGTTAATTATGAGCATAGACTCATTAGAGCAGTTGCTGGGGAGATTGCTCTGCAGTGAGAGGAGCTCACAGCCTTTCTTTCTTTATGACAAACTTTTGGCAAAGACCACTTTCTTTTGTCCTTTTGCTTTGGAAGGTGGGAGGAAGGAAATGTTGACTCATCTGTCAGCCAGACTTTGACATTAATACATGCTGACACTTCCCCTTTTCTCCTGGCAAAATCGCATCTGTTGTCTGCCGCAAAACGCCAGGATGGAAAGATCTAGTTTGACTTTTTTGTGATTGTAGTTATGCCTGACAATTACTTTCTTGTCATTTATTTGATTATTTACTTATGCTTTAACTCTCTCTCTCTGAAAGAAGCTTGAACTCTCTGAGAAGAAATTAAAATGTTGTTGTAATTTACTCAATCTCATGTCATTCCGAACCTGTGACACAAAAAGTTTATATATATATATATAGCAAAATAAAGTAAACTGTGACATATTATACCCAACAAATCTTCATTTACTACTAGTAAAATTGATAAAGATTTGGGACCAAAATTATTCAGACACTTTGACCTGACCATGTTTTGCTTCAGTGTTTTTTCTTTAATTGATAATGTGACCCTTTACACCATAGACTGAACAAAATGAAGCACTGCTTGGTCATTGGTTGACCTAAATTGGTATTATCTAATTGTGTACTTAAATGTAACATCTGACAGCTGATTGGTTAATTGTAATCCATTACATACCTTTCTATCAAAGTTATCTGATATTATCAAGATGTTTTGTTCTGACACAGTTTAACTCTGAGTTCTTGTCATATTTTATTACCATTTTCTAAACTTTCATTATATGATAATGTGAGAAAATGTTGAAGGTGTCTGCAGGGGTGCCACTAGTCATTTTGGGCCCTATGTAAAGATCTACCAATAGAAACCTGCCTACTTCTTCTTTTTTTTCTCTCTTTTTTTTTTTTTTTGGATTATTTGACGTTAAATGCATTATATAATTCACATTTACAAAAGCCAATTATTCTTTTTATTTTCAGTGGTGAAAAACGTAACCTATTGAATAGACTATCAGGTAGTTGTTGGCTTCGCAACTAGCGCTAACATTACAGCAAAGAAAGTACCATGAATAAACATATACCCTTTCTTTTTGAAGAACTGGGTGAGTAATTGCCCCCCTCTCTCTCTCTACCCTCTGTAGCCTCGGTTTTGATGACCGAACTTATACTTCTTTGTCGAACGCGAAGACATCTTTAATTTGACATTTTATCTACTGATCTCACTCAGTGATTCTAGGCTATGTAGGACAGGACCATACAGTGATTTTGGCAGAAATAAAACGTCATTTTGTTTTATTTGTTACTCTGATAGATTATACATTTATAATTTCTATTACGTTACTACTAGTACTGTTGCTAGGCTACTTATAAAACCAATCTTTGAGGGCCCCAGAAGGCCCTTAGAATCATCCTAAACCTCCCCCCCCCCCCCCCCCTGTGGGCTATATTCGCCCCGCGTTAACCAATCAGGAGCTTGCTTTAGTATTGACAACAATGAAGACAAATCATATGTGGATATCTGGAGCTGTACGTATTCTAGTAGCTGTACGTACTACTAGAAACAGGAATAAAAAGGATCTTGCTTGGAAGAAAGTGAGTGAGGAGGTCGGACAATCTGGTAAGTTGAAAAAAACGCTCTTTACTCAATTTGAGATATACATAGGCCTATTGAGACTACAAGCTAGTTAAAGCCGGCAAATTTAGCTTATTCTCCGTATTTTAAAGCAATCCATGTCAGCCATTTCGCAACGAAACGAGCCGGCTGGCAAAAGCCCCTCCCTTGACGCAAATTCACGTCTGTTGTGTAGTGAATGTCACATGCGAATGAAGCGAGTAAACTCAAAATGTTCAAGCGTCCAACTACGCGGGAATAGCGCAATTTATTTGCTTCATTCGCATCGGGTGTGAACGCACCATAAGAGCCTATGATCGGATCATTACATAACATAACATCACAACATTTATTTCCATTAAGAGGGGCATCAATTTTTTGTCAAGATCTTGCACTGAAAATACAAGAGTCCAGCACTCTGTAAAGTCTCCTCCAGCACATCCCAAAGACATTCAATGAATCTGGAGAGGTGCCAATTCATGTGTGAAAATGATTCTTCATACTCCCTCCCAACCATTCTTTCACAGTTTAAGCCTGATGAATCTTGACATTGTCATCCTGGAATATGGCCATTATGTGTCTTCCTACATGTTTTTTTAAGAAATGAAACTAGTGCTACACACTCCATCAGTTAGAGTTAGAAGAACTGTTGCCAAACATATAACATGATAGAAACATAATAATCACTGCAAAATTCAGCCGATCTTCGGATCTGGTGGTTGCACTTTTAGCATAGCTTAGCATAGATCATTGAATCTGATTAGACCGTTAGCATCTCGCTCAAAAATGACCAAAGAGTTTAGATATTTTTCCTCTATAAAACTTGACTCTTCTGTAGTTACATCGTGTACTATTACGTGATATTACACAGCGCCTGCAAATAGTCCCCAGCACGCTCTCTGTGCAAGCAGGTTGTCACGTTGTTTATGTAGGTTAGCATATTTTCAGGTGCTGCGTAATATCATTGTGCCACTGCACCCATGGTACAGCACAAAGTTCCTTGATTATTACGCAGGAATGAGAGTATAGTTCCTAGACATATCGGCCTAGAAAATCACAACTTTTCATTTTCCGTCGGTCTTAGTACACGATGTAACTACAGAAGTGTCAAATTTTAAATAGGAAAAATATCTAAACTCTTTGGTCATTTTTGAGCGAGATGCTAACGGTCTAATCAGATTCAATGATCTATGCTAAGCTATGCTAAAAGTGCAGCCGCCAGACCCGGAGATCGGCTGAATGGATTCGAAAATGGTAAAACTCAACTGTTTAACTCTAGGGGAGACGGAAAATGAGCCTATTTTCAAAAATAGTGGAGTGTTCCTTTAAGCATTTGCCTATTTAAATCCAAACAGCGACTTTATTTTTGGCTGGTCAGTATATATATATCTGGTAAATATATATGATTAAGGCCATTATAATTTATGTAAATGTTGATGTTGCTATTAAATTAGGTCTAAAATAACTTCAGCATTATCTGAACGGTGTTGTTGTAGAACCAGAGATTTATAAATTAAAGCACAATCTTTGGGAAAAGTTCAGTTCACTTGAGTGCAGTATCTTGTGTTTTCCGTCATTTGCATACAAAGATAGTTTTGATGTGTCAGCAAGCAGCGCAATTTTTCCCTTTGGTCTCCTCCTGTTCGATTGTGCTTATTAATCTTTCTCCTTTGATCTATCATCAGTCATTTCCAAAACTGAGCTGTGTTCCAAACTTGGACGCATACTCTGTTGGCGAGATTATTGATGATACGGAGTCTTGCGGAGGAAGCGTGTTTGAATATATCTATGATTAATGAAACCCCCTCAAACAGGAAGCAAATTTCTTTTAAATAATGTTTATGCCATCGATGTCTAGGTCCGGCCTCGATGTGACAAATGGCCCAGGCAGCACTTATTTAAAAGAGTGGCTATCTGTGTCTCTTTATCTGCTAAAATGTTATGGCATGAGACTCTTAACCTCAGTTCATTTCCCTCTATCGTCTCTTAACACGTTTTTAGAGGGATGAAAGTAGACGCCGGGTAGATGTGCAGTCAGTGGGCGCTAATGTGCCTGGTTCCATGCCGTGACATTGGCTGTGTTCGTAATAGCGAACCATACTGCTCTTCATATTTCTGCAGTATGTAGTAGCGGTCTGTATTATGAGCACAGTATTTCTCTGTACGCATAGAATACCTGCTTGACCTGCTACTGTACATTCACCTCATAAACCAGTGTTTACTGTGCGGTTTATGATATCCCACAATGCAATGCACTTGACTTGTCCTTCCATTTACAGTGTGATGCACGATCCAGTAGTAAAATGGTAAGACATTTTTACACAAAATGTATTTCCAAGATGATAACAGAGACAACGTGATGAGGTCATGGAGTGATAATTCACCATGCTACTGTTTGACTTGTGTACATTTTCTGATTAAATGAAATTGAATCTTCCATGGAAGACATGCATGCTCTTTTCCTCCATGTTTCTTTTGGATATACTTGAGCAGTTTTCCAATATATTTGTGCTGTAATATTGAACAGTATGTTATCATTCATGTCTTTTAAAAGCAGGATCGCCATGACCGTTCTTTTAATATTTAAAAAATGTTTGAGTGTCCTTCTTGCTCAAAAAATTCATTTCTTCAATAGCTTGACTTTTCAACTGTATCTAAAATCGCCTACACTCTAAAAAAAAAGGTTCTATATGGCACCAAATATGGTTCTTGGCTCGTAATCATAGGGGAACCTTTTTAAGTGCTAAATAGCACCAATTTTGGTGCTTCAGCGGTTCTTCAGAGGTTCTTTGACTAAGGTGTTATATAGCACCGCTAACTATGGTGCTATATAGCACTGCTACCATATACAGAACATGTTAAGATATGGTGCTATATAGCACCAAAAGTGGTTCCTCTATGATTACGACGAAGAACCATTTTTGGTGACAAATAGAACCTTTTTTTTTAATGTGTGTACAATTATCTTTGTTTTTGGACATACACAGATAAAAAAAAAAATTTTTGTTACTGTGGATATTCGAAATACTAATAATAATACAAAAAATAATAATAACAATAATATATTATAATATATAATATCTATTTTAATTATTATAATTAATGTTGTCGTCTACAATTATCTTTGTTTTGGACATACACAGATGAAAATAAATGTTATGTTACTGTGGATATTAAAAAAAAAAATTGTAATAATACAAAAAAGATTATTACAATAATAATAATAATATATTATAATATATAATAATATGTATTATTATTAATACTAATACTAATAATAATAATAATAATAATAATAATGTTGTATTGAATAACAACATTACTGTCATTAAAATAATAATGATAATAATATCAAAATGTATAATAATAATAATAAATTAACTAATTACATTTACATAATAATAATAATACATTTATTATGAGTGTAATAATTATTTGTTTATTATATTATTATCAATACAATAATAATAATGTTGTATTGAATAACAATATTAATACCTCATTATTAATATAATAATAATAACAATAATTGTAATCTTTTTCTTTACTTATTATAAAATATATAATAATAATAATAATAATAATAATAATAATAATATTGTTGTTTTTTTGGATAAACATATCATTAATAATAATAATAATAACTTTTATTAATTTATAAAATAGGTAGATAATAAAAATAAATAATGTTCAAAATAAGGTTTTTACATGCCCCGAAATTCTGATAAATACAGGATGTCTTACATTTTTGAGTAACTGGAATATTTTTGTTTACAATACAAATTCTGATTAATATCTTGTGCGCAGACTTTGAAACATTCATCATGAAATAACGCCTACTGTTTCACATACAGTTTAAAAAATATGTGGTATACAATGTATACTGTATAGTATTCAGTAAGTTCTGTTCCAAACACAGCCGTTGAAAATGGATAATTCAAGGTGAGTTTTGAAGGGCTGGATCTTTTAATTGGTAGTTAGTTTCCCGCTGCGTTCTTTAATGAAAAGGAAGCACTGTTTAGAGCAGTTGAGATGACTAAGGTCTTGCGTCCTGTTGAGTGTATGCCCAGAGGTTCGAGCCATCGAACAAACGGCTTAGTTAAGGGTTAGAGAAAGGCGTGCATTGTACTTTTGTGGACGTTATGTTTTTTTTTCATGCGTGTGACGTTTTTCTTTTGATGCTGGACAGGCCTTGTAAAGACAGACGTTTAAGTGTTGTTGCTATGGCAGCGTGCCGGAGCGAACCAGTGTGTCGAGAGCTGCGAGTGATAATGTCCCAACCATCCACACAGAAAGTACATAGTGCATCAGCCGTCATCAACTTCAAGCAAGCACGCACACACCAACACACTTAGCTTGCAGTGTTGTCACAGTGACATATGTGCACACACAGACTTGTTAGCGACACACTCTCAAAGAACTTGATGCTTGTTCACACCCCAAAGGAGAGCTTTACGCTTTCATGTGTCACAGGAAGAGGGCTTCACTTTAGGGCTAATTTCTGCTAATCGCCAGCTGAGCTTCCTACATGCCCAAGTGCCACGTTGATTCATGCTATTTGATGTCTGCAACACAAAGACCTGTCCTTGGAGAAAGGCTCAGTTTGCCTCACTCAGAATTAAGTTTTTTTTTTCCCCATTGAGGTGACCTGAGCGGCTCTGCTGATGCAGGCAATAAAGAGAGCTGTCTGGGAAACTCAAACCGAGCGGCTTCCAGACCCATTGGCCGTGAGCCCGCTAAACTGAAGCACTATCAGTGTTGTGCAGCATAGTGCACCTGTTACTTTAATGCAGAACCGAGGACCACATGCTGATACAGAGACTTCATTGTTATCATTGTTTAAGCCAGGCTTTTAGGAAAGGCTAAAGCATTGCATGGAAATGCCAATAAATCATAAAAGCTATTTTTTACATAAAAATATTAAGCAGGAAAAATGGTTTTCAACATTGATAATCATAAGAATCAGCATATTAGAATGATTTCTGAAGGATCATGTGACATTGAAGACTGGAGTAATGAGGAAAACTTTTAATTAAGATTTTTTAAAGGTTTTTGAAAGAAGTCTGTTATGTCTGTTACACACACACACACACACACACACACACACAAACACACATTGAGAACTGTAAGATTTTTTAGTGTTTTTAAAGAAGTCTCTTCTGCTCAGCAAGGCTGCATTTATTTGATCCAAAATACAACTAAAACAGTATTATTGTGAAAAACTTTTTTCTATTTGAATATATTTTTAAAATGCAATTTATTTCTGTGATTCAAAGCGGAATTTTCAGCATCATTACTCCAGTCTTTAGAGTCACATGATTCTTCAGAAATCATTCTAACATGATGATTTGCTGCTCAAGAAACACTTATTATTATTATCAGTGTTGAAACGGTTGTCATTTTTTCCCCCAGGATTATTTAATGAATAGAAAGTTCAAAAGAGCAGCATTTATCTGAAATATAAAGCTTTTGCAACATTATACATTTCTATACTGTCACTTGATCAATGTCATGCATCCTTGCTGAATAAATGTTACAAAAGCTTTCTATTTCAGATAAATACTGTTCTTTAAACTTTCTATTCATCAAAGAATCCTAAACAAATGTTTTACACAACTGCTTGCAACATTGATAATAATCATAAGTGTTTCTTGAGCAGCAAATCATCACATAATAATGATTTCTGAAGATCATGTGACACTGAAGACTGGAGCTAGCCTGACGTCATCATACTCAGATTCTAGTCAGAATAGGAGTCTGCTCCTGCTCCATTGGGCTGTGATTATGGGGCTTTTCGAACCAGGAAAGAAAATGCCTCTGCACTCAATTGGATAGATCTACAACCAATCAGAGCAACGGAGCGACACATAGTTTTAACAGAACTTAACTGCAAGCACGCTGGAAGAAGAAGAAGAAGAAGATGAGTGTAAACAATCTTTGCTGGTGTTGAAAAATAATTTAAGGATACTCTTGAGTATTTACCAACACCATCATCATTTTTTAGAGAAATAGTAAAGGTGAATGCATATACGAACAAGTTCTCTGTTTAGGACTAGAACGAATTCAACCCAAGCGCTCTTTGGTGACGTGGATGATTACGTTACTGTTGATCTGCCAGCAGCCATATCACCCTGTAACCCAAGACTAGTTTTCCACTGAAGCTAAGCAGGGTTGAGCCTGGTCGTACCTGGATGGGAGACCTCCTGGGAAAACTCGGTTGCTGCTGATAGAGGTGTTAGTGAGGCCAGCAGGGGGTGCTCACGCTGTGGTCTGTGTGGGTCCTAACGCCCCAGTATAGTGATGGGGACACACGATACTGTAGCAAGCACCGTCCTTCGGATGAGACGTTTAACCGAGGTCTATCTGAGGTCATTAAAAATCCCCGTCCTTCGATAAAGAGTAGGGGTGTAACCCCGGCATCCTGGCCAAATTTGCCCATTGGCCCCTGTCCATCATGGCTCCTAATCATCCCCATATATATATATATATATATATATATATATATATATATATATATATATATATATATATATATATATATATATATATATATATATATATATATATATATATACGATTGGCTTCATCACTTAGTCTCCTCTCCACCAATCAGCTGGTGTGTGGTGTGTGGTGGGCGTTCTGAGGCAAAAACCTGCTCCTCAACACCACCAAAACACAGGAGCTCATCGTGGACTTGAGGAAGGAGTCAAGAGGCACACACGACACCATCCACATCAATGGAATGGCTGTTGAGCGTGTCTCCAGTTTCAAGTTCCTGGGGATCCACATCTCGGTGGACATGTCGTGGACAACCAACACCTCCAGCCTGGTCAAGAAGGCTCACCAGCGCCTTTTCTTCCTGAGGACACTGAGGAAGAATCAGCTCTCCTCGGCTATCCTGGTGAACTTCTACCGCGCAATAGAAAGCATCCTGACCAACTGTGTGGCAGTATGGTATGGGAGCTGCTCTATTGCGGAGCGCAAGGCACTGCAGCGGGTGGTGAAAACTGCCCAGCGCATCACAGGGACTCCACTACCTGCCATCGAGCACATCCAGAGGAAACGCTGTCTGCATCGAGCTCGCAGCATCCTTAAGGACTCCTCTCACCCGGCCCACAGACTGTTTTCTCTCCTGCCCTCCGGCAGGCGTTTCAGGATCCTCCGGACCAGGACCAGCAGACTAAATAACAGTTTTTTCCCCAGAGCTGTCTCTTTATTGAACTCTAACCCTCGCTGATCCACTCCCCTCATAAACTGCCAACTCTCCTACCTCACATCTGCCTTCACTTGTTATTTGCACTACTGGAAAAACTGTTTACTTATGCATCTTGCACTACCATACCTTAACTGGATTATGCTCATTTGCACTGCCGACTGTATTCACAGTACCAACTGTTTACATTTGCATTTTGCACCGTACTTCTAACTGTAATATGCAATCACTTCCACTGCACTTTACACTTTTTTTTCCGGATAGCTTCTGTCCATACATTGCACTACCTTAATCCACTGCTATATTCCTCATCTTAGCCTAACATATTGTATACCTCTATCTGTAAAATTCTGTTTATAGTAATAGCCATCTGTATATTATATTATACTCGTAGTACATATTAACCTGTAAATTCTGTTTATAGTAATATATATATATATATATATATATATATATATATATATATATATATATATATATATATATATATATATATATATATATATATATATATATATATATATATATATATATATTCAGTACATATCCATGTCCTGCACTTATTCATCCATTGTATATCATGCACTTATGCAACCGTTGTATATCCTGCACTTGCTGCTATTGCACTTCTGGTTAGACCTAAACTGCATTTCGTTGCCTTGTACCTGTACTTGTGTAATGACAATAAAGTTGAATCTAATGTAATCTGATCTAAAATGGCTGCCGTCGCATCATCCAGGTGGTTCTGCACATTGGTGGTGGTTGAGGAGATTCCCCCCTTCTATGTAAAGCGCTTTGAGTGCCTAGAAAAGCGCTATATACAAATGTAAAAACAAACAAATAAAAAACATTTATAAATAATCTGTCCATCATCGTATAAAGCCCGTCCTGACAATTTGATTGGTCCGAACAGCTCTGGTTCGAGCATAGTTGCTCCACAACAGATCAAGTCCAGACCGAACTTCCCGACCTCAAATGTTGTGGGCGGGGCTAAGTTCGGCCGGTATCCAGGCTAGACTGAAGTAGTGATGCTCAAAATTCAGCTTTGCATCACAGGAATAAATTACATTTTAAAATATATTCAAATAGAAAACAGTTATTTTACATTTGAATAATATTTCACAATATTACAGCTTTTTTTTTTGTGTATTTTTAATAACATAAATGCAGCCTTGGTGAGCAGAAGAGACTAAAAATCTTAATGATTCCAAACTTTTGACTGGTTATTTATATTTTAGAAATAGTTTTTGAACATTAAAATTTGTTTATATGTAGTATTAGAATTTTTATATTCAAAAATATATATAAACAGTATTGTAAATATTGTAATAAATATTGGTATTTTTAATTTAGCAATTATTATCATTATTTATATTTATATATTTATATTTTATAAATAAAAAAATTAACATTTGAAGGTTTAAATCTTATTTGCCATATGAAAAGTTCACAAAGCTCTTTTTGCAAAGTGAATCAAAACAAATGTGGCAACTGTGTATCCGCCAGCTGATTCATTGACGCAAGTCTCTTGAGAGATTCAATACAAGAAATGGATCATTTGTGTTATCCTTAAACTTTTCCTTGCTTTCTCTCTTCAGCTGCTGTCAGAGAGTCAGATCAACATGGTGAAAGTGGTGAACTCGGTGAGCGACGCGCTCAGCTCCATGCAGAAGGAAACCGGAAACATCAAGAGCCGTCTCAAGGCAGATCTGCAGAGGGCTCCGGTGCGCAGTGTCCGGCCCAAGGGCTGCGCCGGTGGAGAGGGTAAAAAAACCTCCTCATTAGCGACATATTCTCAACTCTCCAGCCAGCCCTAATGAGCCCTAGAATGGTTTCACACCTATTCCCAATCCCTCATAAGCTTTCTAGCCGTGTGAAAGAGACATGCCACTGCTTAGACAGCAGGTGCGAGATGACAGAAGTCTTGAAGCTTTCTTTTCTCAAACTGTAACGGGTCTCTCAAAAAACTTTAAAACAAATCTGATGCAGTTATGGCCTGCCGCTTAATGTGGATTGATGATGCTGACATGTCCTATCTTCTGCCAGGTTCCAGACCCAGGGACTGCAGTGACATCTACGCCAGCGGGCAAAAAGAGGATGGTATCTACTCCGTGTTCCCCACACATTACCCAGCGGGCTTCCAGGTCTTTTGTGACATGACTACTGATGGAGGCGGATGGACGGTGAGTCGCTCAGGTGTCCGTTCCCAAAGTCAGCGGTCATGTGTGTTTTTTTTGCTAAATATATCTGAATTAACCGAACAGCCGTTGGAATGAAAATGACTAGTAATGAGTCACTCCATTAGGCATCGACTTGTTAAGCGTACGCTCCCACGCATTAGTAAGCAGGTCACAGATACGCGCATGAACGCATTCGCATGCACAAACACGCTTCAAACCGATGTTTCACAAGTGTACAGTTCATTACAGAAGCTGCATACAAAATAGACCGAGCATAATATCTTTTCCGAGAGCATTGCCTCCTCATTCGACGCACGCAGAAGAGTTTTAATTTCATGGTCTTTTGAATAAAAAAAAAAGATAAGACATAGGACTGGCAGTATATATATCATGCAACGATAGAAATGTGTCAACCGGTAAAGATTCTGCTGTGCCGTTTATGCAGCACTGTATGCATTTAAAAGAATCATACAAGCAGAAAAGTATAGAGTACTCTGCAAAAAGGGCGCTTCTGCTTCAGACAGCTTTTTTGATTATAATGTGAGTGGTTTAGTTTTGGTGACTTCTTCAGTTGTTATGAAGGATCTTATTATTTGAGTTATCTCGATTTATAATTGTTGACGATGGGGTCTTGAATTGTTCCCTTCTTTGAAGCTCATCTCAGAGTTGTCATCATAGGTCAGCATCAGGTCTGCCAGCTCAGGTTTATTGAACGTAAACAGGATTAGATCGTGGCTTATAAGCGGAAGTCTGATACTGGAAGTCTGTCCAAGCTACTGATCTGTTCTTAACATAGAAGCCTGTTTAATTGTGGATTCTTCTGTAATAGTCATTTTTAATCAGTTAAAATATATAAATGGCATTTTATGCTATAGCAGTATGATATATCAGAATCTTGTATTCATTGCGAAATTGACATGGTCATTTATCATGACGTTTTATTCATTAAAGGGGGGGTGAAATGCTGTTTCATGCATACTGTTCTTTTTGCACTGTTAAAGACTTGGATTCCCATGCTAAACATGGACACAGTTTCAAAAGCTAAGGTGGACGTTTGATGGGAGTATTTCTTTGCCAAAATTAGTACTTCCTGTTAGTCATAAGTTTCGGAAAGTTTTTTTCGATCATGGGTCCGCTTGACGTCAACAGGGCGGAATTTCCTTGTATGGGCCGTACGGACAATTCTACCGGAAGAGCGCGCGCGAGAGAGAGAGAGAGAGAGAGAGAGCGCGTGAAAGCAATAGGCTACGCCCATCAAAGCGCTGGCTCGTAGCCAAATAACCCCGCGTTAAGGCAAAAGTGGATGGAATTTGCTTTTCCGGATTTTCAAATCACCTAATACATGAAGGATGGAGCGGTCCCAACGATAAAGGTCTCAACGTTGGAACCGCAGGCAGTGAGTAAGACTGCTTCAAATGTCTGTTTTTGCCTATGCACATCAAGTAGCCCAAACATGACCACGTATTGATCAATGGAGCATGCGCTGTATAGTGTGTACATTTGTTTAGCTGGCCACTATATGTGTATGTTTGTGTATTGTAAAAGCACTCCAAACAACAATACACAAAGAATGGGGAAATATGTTGAGCTAAATAAGCGCGCTTCTTCATTCAAATGCGCTACTATTCCATGTCTTTCTATGTAAACACTAGCCTGACGCGCAAAACCAGTCCGCTTACTACAAATCATGTCTACACAAACCACGCGTAAACACACACACACACACACACACACACACACACACACACACACACACACACACACACACACACACACACGATATAATTAAAGTATAAATGTGTAAATAACACAAGCCGCTAAGCATATTATATAGTTAGTGTAACTTATACCACATAGAGATGTCCTGCTCTAGTCGTTTTTGCTGCTGCTCCTGTTCAACTTCAGCCTCTGGGTCTGATTCCGGATCATAGATGTATGGCTGTATCTGATTAAAAGCCATTTTTTATGTTGAATAAAGTTTTTTCCCACTTTTAGGGATGACGCAGCTTTCAGACGCACTCAACACAGTAACAGCGGCGCGCGCTCGACATTCTTTAGCTCCGCCCACACGATACGCCCCCAGCCGCACGGCTTTTTTCGGAAAGACTCGGAACAGCGCATCTTCCTTTTATAATTATAATAAAAATAAAGACTTTTCGGAGATATGCAGGATGCAATGCTACTCTATAGGTACTCAAGATTGACATGAGACTGACTGAAACTGAGTGTGTCCCCCCCCCTTTAAGAAGTTGTCTTCGGTGCACTTTCTGTGTAGGTGTAGGAGATGCAGATGTAGAACTTTTACTAAGTTTATTGGCTTCATTTGTTTCCGGAGCATGTCAGAATGCTGAGACCTTTGTGACTGAATTACTGAAAAATGATTAGTTTGTTTATATGAAAAGTTTATTTAGGTTCAGTAACAGTGCTGCTGACGTTGAGATATCATGGAAAAATAACTTTTAGTGTGCATTTTCTTCTTATTTTGTCTGTTTTGACAGGCTTTCTTTGCTCTTATAATCCCTTTCTGGTAGTTTTAAATGACTTGTTTACTTTCAGTAAATAACACTGAGTGTAATTTAGTGATATGATTTTGTCATTTTATAACATTTACATATATATATATATCTTTAATTTCTTTTTATTTCAGTTTAAGTAATTTTACATCTTCATCTTCATCTTAAACTTGCAAAGTTGCAAGGCAGCATTTATCTTTTTCATTTCAGTTTTTTAAGGTTTTCATCTAGGCTAATATATTTATTTACCGATAAGGCATAACATTATTAATATTGTGTTAGTCCCTGTTTTGCTGCCCAAACAGCCCTGACCCATCGAGGCATGGACTCCACTAGACCCCTCAAGGTGTGCTTTGGTATCTGGCACCAATATGTTAGCAGCAGATCCTTTAATTCCTGTAAGTTGCGAGGTGGGGCCTCCATGGATCGGACTTGTTTGTTCAGCACATCCCACAGATGCTCGATTGGATTGAGATCTGGGGAATTTGGAGGCCAAGTCAACACCTCAAACTCGTTGTTGTGCTCCTCAAACCATTCCTGAACCATTTTTGCTTTGAGGCAGGCGCATTATCCTGCTGAAAGAGACCATAGCCACTAGGGAATACCGTTTCCATGAAAGGGTGTACATGGTCTGCAACAATGCTTAGGTAGGTGGTATGTGTCAAAGTAACATCCACATGGATGGCAGGACCCAAGGTTTCCCAGCAGAACATTGCCCAAAGCATCACACTGCCTCCGCCAGCTTGCCTTCTTCCCATAGTGCATCCTGGTGCCATGTGTTCCCCAGGTAAGCGACGCACTCGTACCCGGCCATCCACGTGATGTAAAAGAAAACGTGATTCCTTAGACCAGGCCACCTTTTTCCATTGCTCCGTGGTCCAGTCCAAGGCAAGGCAAGGCAAGGCAAGTTTATTTGTATAGAACATTTCATACACAGGGGCAATTCAAAGTGCTTTACAGAAATTAAGTTAAAATATTCATAAGTGAATAAAATAAAATTAAAAATATACATAGTATAACAGTTATAATAGGAATTAAAAGAAAATATAAAATGGCCCCCTGTCTGAGTTGGAAGAGACGGAGAAGGTTTGCGGTGGTCACTGTTTTCCCTTATCAGTGCCGTCTGCCCTGTAGGAGTGGTGTGGTCACCAAGCCCCCCTTGGGCTCTCTCCTCTGTTAGGGCAGACTCGATTGCACCCACGGTACCACCCTGGTTACCTGGGCAACTTTTTTTTTATACCCCTTTATGTTTCTTAAAGCTTTACCTCTTAACTCAAGATGTCTCAGCCGAAACACGACCAATGATATAATTAATCCCTATTCCCGTCGGAATAGAGCTTTCCCGTTTCCCCTTACCCAGTCTCTTCCAGTCAGACAAGTCTAATAAAGCCCTATTAGGGACAGCACACAACTCCGTCCCTTGGACTGCACACAACTCAGTCCCTCGGACCGCACCCAACTCGGTCCCCCAAAATAAAGTTAATAAAATAAAAAGTAAAATTAACACAGTAAAAGCATAAGATACGGTGCAATCAGTCGGACGTACAGTAGCACAGCTCATTCAGGAAATGCACAGCTAAACGGATGTGTTTTGAGTCTGGATTTGAAAGTGGCTACTGTTGGAGCACATCTGATCTGTTCAGGAAGCTGGTTCCAGCTGCGCTGGCATAATAGCTAAAAGCAGACTCTCCTTGCTTTGAGTGAACCCTTGGTATTTCTAATTGACTTGATCCCGATGATCGGAGTGATCTGTTGGGTTTGTATTTAATCAGCATGTCTGCTATGTATTGAGGTCCTAGGTCATTGAGTGACTTATATACAAGTAATAGTACTTTAAAATCGATCCTAAATGTAACTGGAAGCCAGTGTAAAGACCTGAGGACTGGTGTGATATGGTCATATTTTCTGGTTCTGCTCAGGATCCTGGCAGCAGCGTTCTGTATGAGCTGCAGCTGTCTAATGGTCTTTTTGGGAAGGCCGGTGAGAAGACCATTACAGTCCAGGCGATTGACTGATGAAAAAACACATTGTATTATCGATTCACCTCTGTTTCATGAGATGGCATTTTCAAGCTGATTTTAGTCAGCAAGTTCCCTATTTATTTTATTATTTATTAATCATGGATACTCATGGATAGAATGAGCTTTTGTATTTGAATGTATTTGAAGTCCATGGGTTTCTCTCCGAGATTTATTCATCATGCGCACCGAACAGAAAAAAACAACAGTAGCTTATTCTTGAAAAACAAACTGTAGGCTATAATTAATTACGGAGTAATGAGAATTGTAAAATGTTTTAAGAGTCATTTGTTGCGTATGATATAATGAGCCCAATTACCATTTGCTCATGGAAACAGAGGTGAATAAAAATGTAATTTATATTGGTTGGGAATGTATTTTTGCACAAGGTTGTTTGATGTTGTATGGAATGTGGGCACTCACCGGAAACAAATCGACATCTATGATAACAACACGTTTGGGATTTTGTCTGTAGCACACTGTCCAATATTACTCAAACAGTGATATGAGGTTTTGATAAGTCTGCACACTGCAAATATGACAGTTATTTAATAACGTGGACAGTGTTTTTCTATCATCATTATTAAAGACAGCCCACTTTGTGAATTTGCAATTATAGTGGAACACTGTGATTGCTTCAAAGTGGCACGTTTCCAGGTCTTTCAGATAGCATTCAGTCATCTTAAGGATGCTGTAATCAGTTCACAGGGATGACTTTGTATTGTGTTGTTCTTCTATATAAACAAGTCGCTTCAGATCTATTCAACATTTTCAATCCTTTAAGCGTATGAAACAAAAAACAGCACTTTGTTGGAATTCAATTTAGTGGCATTATTTGTAAGACTAACTGATTGGACTGTGAAACGCATCTGATGATGAATAATTGAAAGAACACTGTTACCGCCGTATCCTCATTTGTTCGGTGGCCTCTGAGAAGATTCTTTGGGGAACATCACAAGCTTTATCTAAGTCTGTCTTTGTCTATGCAAGGCTATTGCAATGAAAGAAGATATTTCAAATAACAGATGGTGTACTAAGACTTTAAAATCATCAACTAAGCGGTAAAAGGAAAGAAGATATTTGACGAAAAACATCGTCTTTATGGTCATCAGTCTCTGAATGCGTTTAGTTAATGTCAGTGGTAGAAGCGGACAGGATGCCACACAGGACGTTGTCCTTGTGTTATGAACACAGACATGCTGTTTTCTCTGTTTTGATACAAGTGGCAGGATATGTATTTTCATATTTTCTCTCGCTGGATAACATACAGTACATAGTGTGTTGAAAAGGGTGACATATTGTATTCCCTGATTACAGTCAAAGCTGCTTTGCGGCTGCGAGAGCATTAGCTTAGCATCGCTAAGCGTGCCGGGAGCACTGGGAATCTGAAGAGGCAGAAAGGAACTGTTACACGGAATTAATAGATCCAGCGCCCCTATTCATCATCCAAGGCCTCCAGCGGTTTTTGATGAGGATGTGGGGCTTTTCTGCTGGTACCGGAGTTCAGGCGGGTCATGGAGAGGGATGCTGGGGGAGGGGGTTGTAATTTCACATGCTCGGACATGCACACAATCCCTGCCATGGACATTCCCTGTTAGAGGTTGAATGAGCTGTCCTCTCTCTGCCTCTCCAAACACTTGGTCTCTGGTGTTTTATTAAAGGAATAGTTCAGCCAGAAACAAGATTCTGTCATTATTTACTGACCCTCATGTCGTTCCAAACGCACATGGTGTTACTTTTTTCTGTTGAACAAAAATGAAGAAAAATTTGAAGTTTTTTTTATGTAGCTTTTTATACAACAACAGTTCATAGTGACTATGTGTGTCAAGCTCTGAAAGGACCAAAAAGCACCAAAAACTTTGTGTGCACTGTAGACTTAAATTTCAGTATTTTTCTTGAATAAAGTTATTTTATGAATTAAGATTTTGAATATATCGTTATTGATATAGTCCTTATTCTACTTCAAACCAATCATTTCCATGTTTTTCTAACAAATTCATATAAAAGATCTAGCCCTGAAGAATCATTTGATCGCAGTATGATTGTTACTCTGATTCATTTTTTTTGCCAATTCAATGTAAAAGGTCTGGCCCAGAAGCATCATCCCTTTACAATGAGTATTTACACCGATTCTGACCAATAACTGATTGTTGCTCGTTTTAACCAATTCATTTATAAGAATCATATGAATCGTTACTTTACATGATGCAAGTTTTTACATGGATTCAAATCCATGTTTAAGACTTAAGACATTTAAATGTTTTATTGTTTTAATTGTACCACTTTTAAGTATCATTTGTTCACATGATTGAAATCTGTAATTTGCATGTTTAAGACTGAGGTCCCTATTTTAACAATCTAAGCTCATGGTCTAAAGTGCACTTAGGGCCTGTCCGAATCCACTTTTGCTAGTTTAACGACAGGAAAAATGGTCGGCGGTCCAAAAGGGTTGTCCCTATTCTCTTAGTGAGTCATGTGCAATAAATCAGAGTCTCATCTCCCATTCCCTTTAAAAGTCAGTTGCACTCCCACCATGGTGGATTCGCTATTTACATGGCGGAATTTGCAAGCGGAAAAACTGAACGTTTTAATAGCGAGGAAACAGATCTGCAACACGCCAACAATGCAACTGAACACACCTCGTTCTCAGACCAGCACGCCCATGGACACACAAATGGGCACAAATGCATTTTCTTATTAAAACACACGCCGCAGGATGTGAAAATGATAACTGCGTTGGGCTGAAATGAACAAAAATCACCCGCGTCGCACCTGGTGCCGCATTGTGCCGGGTGTGTGATAGGGCCCTGAGTCGTTTTGATTCTTGTATCATATAAAAGACCTGGCCCAGAAAAATCATCCTTTCACAGTGAGTCTTTACACTGATTCAGACCAGTAACTCATATGTTCATGACGGTTTTGACTCTTTTTAACCAGTTCAATAGTAGGAATCATATGTTTGCATAGGTTTAGACTGATTCAGAGCAATAAATAAGCTAAAATTTCAAGACTGAATTTGAGTCTTTTTAGCCAATTCAGTATAAAAGACATGGCCCAGAAGCCTCATCCATTTGCAGTATTTACAGTATTTACACTGATTCATTTATAACAACTGCTCACAAGTATCATCTGTTCACACTGATTAAAATTGGTAAATGTTCAAGACTGAGTCTTTCCAGTATCATTTAAAAGTCCTGGCTCAGATTTTTTTAAACTGATGTATTTCAAATATCTTCCTCATAAGAAGCATATGTTTGTTGTGAGTCTTTATATTGATTAAAATACATATGTTTAAGACCAATTTTTTTAATTCATTTTAAAAAACGGCTCAGAATCATTCCATGTGATTCATATGGACCAATTTTATAATACTTTTATGTTGCTTGAAAGCTAAAAAATAAACCTTCAAATAACGATGGCAAACTGGTTAATTGGAGCAGATACTTCATTTATGCTGTAATCAGATGTATAAACATCTGGAAGGCAGCTGTGTCTGTCAGCCATGTCTGGAATAATGTCCCTGTGCTATACCGCCGTCAGCACACAGGTGTATTCCGCCCCCATACAGCACGTTCCTGAACAACACTTTGCTAAATACTCTGTAAAATTGACCAACAGCAAAGAAGCTGAAAATTACAGCATTGAGCTTTTATTTCGGTTTGTATGTTTTCATCAGCCTAACACGAATCTAATCTTCACCCCAAAAGTCTTTCTCTCAGCATACTGATTGCAAAAAAAAAAAAAAAGTGTGACATGAGTCAGGGTGATGTGAACCACTGTTAGAAGCTTGTGAACAGAATGTTAATTTCTACTCGGATGCGAGGAAACAGCGTGAAGAAAAGTGACATGAACTTCACGTTAGGGTTGTGACAATAGCCCATGGCAATATTATCAAGACGATAATTGGCACCTTTTCTCATTAATGCATTCAATTATTATTATTATTATTATTATTATAAGGCTAGCATTATTATTAAATGTATATTAGGCAATTAATTTGCCTTCCCTAATTTCATAACGACATAGCCACTCTTGCGACATCACCGACACGCGTGTATGAAGATTGAGAACTCCTCAATGAAAATGTTTTTAAAACCAACTACAAAACTACATCAAAATTGAATTGCAAGGTGATTTATTCACAAATTGCCAAGAGTGCTTGTTATAAAAGAGACGCATCATTTTTAAATGGTTGTTGTTTGATCCAAGATGAAAACGGCACTGTTGTTCATCAGCATTTTGTTTTGTTTCCATAGCACTTTAAAAAGAAAACATTTAATGACACTAAAAAGAATACAATTACAAATGAATAATAATATTAATATCATTAAAATGATATTGGCCTAATAACAGTCTTAAGGTCCGAACACAGCACAAATCAGTCATATGTGAAAATCAAAAGCAGCGTCAAACACTGACTTAAAATTAGTTTAACAAGAAATATTGATTCTTGTTTTGTCATTAATGTATGGCCCACAAGAGAAATATGTGCTGTTAATGCTACGACAGATGCCAAAAGCTCAGTCAGTATTTGCTTCCAATTTCGCTTTCAGGGAATAAGTGAGCGCATTTACATGCACGTTCTTAACCCGAGTATGCTGAATAAGCCGTCAATGCATGTGGTCATGTAAACACGTTAGCTCGTTTTCTTTTATTGGAAGAAAGCCCTGTGTACACCTGGTATTAAGATGTGGTTTTGTCCATCGGATCACAAGTTGACTAGGGAGACACATACCTGTTTAGACCTGGTGTTTCAATCCATCTCGCATCCACCTTCAACCACTTCTGACCTGATTCTTCGAGGGGAGGGTTAACGTATGGGTTTTTCAGATCTTTTGATATAAAGGACAAAATAAGCGTGTGCAATTTTCATATGAAAGTGCACTGAGATGAAGGAAAAACATACCGTTTAGTTTCTGCTCTGGCAGCCGCAAGACCACGGCGAACGTGGTCGAGTGCATGTTAGAAATCAGGCATGGTGAGAGAACAATGTGCTTGGTAAGTTTTTCATCTTCACACCAAATTTGGGTCTTCAGCCGACAAAAGTTGAAGTCTGGCTAGCACGCTTCCTATAATGTTTACGCATTAGGTCAGTAGACGGAGGAGTAGGCGATCTTTTGTGGCTGTTCAAACACATTCGACCACATGAGCGTTTACACTACGTAAGCAATCTGGTCGAATTCGTTTTCAACTACCTCTGGAAGTGCTCGAAAGTGGACAAGCTCAAAGTGTTTTAGACCCCATTTACACCTGTATTTAGCGCCATCCACTAGTGTTCTGATCGACCAAAACGCATCTTAATACCAGGTATTGTAAGCATAAACATAAGCATAAACCAACCGACTTATATAGATTTTTACCTCTTACCCCGATTTCTCCTGGCATGCAAACATATTAACCTGCATTCTTTGGGCTTATTGAAGTGTGCATAAGTGATAAGCGTCTTTATACGGTGCATTTAATCACATCCAGACAGAGCGAGCTTTTCAAGGTAGCTATAGGCCCCGTCCACACTGAGACGCGTTTAGCTGTATACCTAAAAATTTTGTATTGTATCAGTGTTTCGTCCAGATGGATCCGGCGTTTTAGGAGCCTGAAACCGGTATTTTTTAAAACCGGGTCCCAGAGTGGATAAATCTGAAACTGACACCCTTGCTTTTCCGTGTGTACAGCCAATCCGTATATTTTTGTGAAACGATGATTTCATCACCCCACGTCCCGCACGGTAAAGACTAGAAAGGGACACAGCTACGGCCACAGAAATACACTAAAAAAAGGAGAAGAAGAGTTGTGGCTCGAAGGGGTACAGCAATGGTAAGAAGTGAGGCAAAATCTCCCAATAAAATAACAATAAATAAATGTGCTACTTACCAGATTGTGTTTTATTAACGCATACACCTACCCTAACCCTAAACCTACCTAATTACCTACAGTAATTAAAGCAGCACTAGGTAACTTTTCAACCTTCATAATATATTTTCAAGACTCTTGTGATGATACATCGACTTACAATAGGTTGAATGACACGTCTGCCATAGCCTGACGGGGTCTGTATCGTTTTTAATCGTACTTTTAAACTTCGGGTTTCAGGTAGTAACCCGAGAAAAAAAAGAACTACAAAATTCGACTGCTTTATGGCATATACGTCACTTCCACCATCACCCCCACTTCCTTAAATTCGGACGTGCGAGGGTTAGGGTTAGCCTATGTAAGCCTATGTGTAAACGGCGTGTACAAGTTTGGTAGGGGCTACATTCTCGCAAGTAAATACATAAGACGTACAAAAATCATATTTTAGGATACTGTAACGCGTGTGTCCGGGTGAAAAAATACGGATAGCTCACTCAACGCAACTGGAGTCGATGCAAACACGGAGGCGATTGACATCAAACAGCCCGTACTTTATTCCCCGCGGAACCCCCACAAGAGTCCGGCACAAACTCCACTTCCGTCCACAGCATTACCCAACAAAACAAAAATAAATGAATGTTTGCAACAGAAGACAGAAAATAATCCGCACACATGGGAGCTCGAGGCGCAGTGTTCACACACACACACACACACACACACACACACACACATACACACACACACACACACACACACACACACACACACAGAACGCAGGTGCTCCAACCGGGGGCGAACGCTCTTAAAGGGGCCACACTATTTTCCTACTCGTTACAATACCTAACATGTCTGTGATATTTGTTTATTTGTCTTGCCTCAAGCTATAATGCAAATCGACTTTTCAAATTTGAAGATTCATCTATGGTAGCTTGATATTATATTGACGATATATGGTTATTACCTACCACTCAAACATTGAATTGAAGTATCATATAGATTCTGTAAAACGGTAACCAATAGACTAGACTACTATAATGACGCTGGCTTGTAAACGTGAGCATCGCGATCATTTGGCGTTTGAAAAAATAAATAAAACCCATGAAATTATATTCATATGACATGCTGAAACATATGCCACTGTACCTGGGATGAAGACATTTCACACGGGACGCAAGCAGAACACCTGCATGTGAACTCCTCCTGCAGTGTTCAGGGCTATCATAGTTGTCATGTCAACAAATGCATGTGCTATATGCATCCCCTGATGCAGGATGACAGAGTTTACGACAGTAGTAGAGGACAATACTGTTTCCCAACTGTAGGGGGAGCCCGAGAGCAAAAGTTACCTAGTGCTGCTTTAATAAAACACATCTGGTATGTAGCAAATTTATTTATTGTTATTTTATCGTGAGATTTTGCTTCACTTCTGACCGTTGCTCTTCTTCTCCGTTTTTAGTGTATTTCTGTGGCAGAATTACAGCACCCCATACTGGTCTGGCATGTATACTACATCGTTTTGAGTCTGTTTCAGTGGTTTTGTGTGTACACAAGGGAAAGCTCTGGCTTCGTGTGGATGTGGCCATAGGGAGGAGGAAATATATCTCAAACTCCGACTCTTTCTTGACCCAAGATTTATAAAAACGTGCAGAAGTACAGTCAAAATGCTGCATCTGTAATGGTATGAGAGGATAATATGTGTCCATACATTTCCTGCTGGCTTGTTGAAATACTCAGACATAATAAATGGAATACTCCCAGTCAGATACACAAATGATGAGGCTATGTTTTACCTCACTACCGGGAAATGACCTGATTTATTAATAAACACTCCAAAATGAAAATATTCTGATATATAAAATGAGCAAATTAATGAGTAAAGAAATAAGCAATTAAATAATTTGCTTATACACGATAATATTGTGTATCAACGATCTGTGCATATCGCCCAGCACGTCCTTGCACATTTCATCTGCTTGCAAAATAACACCTGTCTGCATGCCCGGTATTTCTTACACCCTTTTGTTTTCATTTGAATGAACTGTGATTGAACTGTTTTGACACTTGAAAGAATTCACACTGAGGTTGTGAATTATACGACTGTGTTTAAAGGAATTTCTATAGGCAGTTTTCACGTACAGTCTGTTCAGATTCACCTCACTTGTCTTTGAAGTTCTACATTTACAATGTTACTAAAAAATTATTTTGAATAAATGCTCTTCTTTTGAAGTTTCTATTCATCAAAGTACCCTGACATAAGAGCACAACTGTTTTCAACATTGATATATTAGCATTTTAGAATGAATTCTGAAGGATCATGTGACACTGAAGACTGGAGTAATGAGGCTGAAAATTTTACTTTGCCATCACAGGAATAAATTACATTTGAAAATATATTTAAATAGAAACAGTTATTTTAAATTGTAATAACATTTCACAATATTACTCCATACTTTTACTGTGTTTTTGATCAAATGCAGCCTTGGAAACACTTTAAAACGTAAAAAAAAAAAAAATACTGCAGACCCCAAACTATAGCATGTTCAGGACAGATTTTAGAGTCTTTACTACCGATTCATTCAAACTAACTGCTCATAAGGATCATCTGTTCACAGTGAGCTATTATACTGATTCAAACTATAACTTGCATGTACAGGACTGAATTTTGAGTCTGTTTAACCGATTCATTTAAGCCAAACGACTTTTTTGTTGTAGAATGGTTGCACTGCATTATTTTGCAGCACCCAGTCTTTCTCTCTTATCACAATCAATTCAAACCGCTATCTAAAACTTACAGCACAGCCAAAATGTCATTTCTTTTGCCACAGCACTGTAGATACATAAAGTAGCAGTGAAGGAAACGCTGTCAAGAGTAGTGTAGTAGAGTGTTGGTCCACATAAAGATAAGCAAGGACCATAAACCGAACTGAAAGTCATAAAAATCATTAAGTTCCAGTATTGCTTTTTTTTTTTTTTTTAAATGGACCCGATTTGGGATTCCCAACGATCAGCCCCTCACCTCTGCATTCCTATTAGCTAGTGATCTCATTTGCACTGTCAGATGGCACAGCTGACATTTGGATCTTCAAAGCTCATTTAACACCAAAGGTTGCATACTGTTTCCTCCACAATTACCCCCCAGCACTTTTTCAAGAAATTCTGATTATTTTGCGCTTGAATGCATTGATTTGCTTCTTTGTGTAATATTTTTTTCTCTGTCAAAAGCTTTGTCGTAGTACTATTCGTCAAAAATAACAATGCACTTTCAGACAAAAAAAAAAACCCTCAAATATTGGAAACCAGAGTCTCCTGAGGCATTTTAATAAGTAGTGCTGTCCTCTATGTTTTGTTCTTTGTATTTTGGGACACAACGAATTGCTTTTATTTTTAGGAGACCCATAAAATGCTCCAGCTGCATTTCTGTTGCTTTCGATTATTATTTTATTTGCCTTTTTAATCAAGACTTTTAAGTTGCTTTTAAGAAGATAGTTCACCCCAACCCGCCAGTTGCGGGTGGATTTCAGCCGTGGCGTGTAACACAGTCACTCCCACTAGTCGCTTTGGTGGGTCTTCTCAAAAGGCATCTGTTATAATCGCAATGCACATTTTAACCAATCACACGCAAGTCTGTTGAGCTTATAAATGCAATGTCATAATCAGAGATGATCAGATTAGTCAACGCTGAAATGCTGAATTTTAGGGACTGTCTCTACAGTTACATACCGCATTGGTACACACGCTTCTAACTTTAATAGCATTTGAAAAAAATGGCTTACAGTCATAAAACCAACTGTAAAGTGTTCATCTAGGTGTCAGGTATGATGCACACCTTTTAGATTTTTTAAATTTAATCAAATATACTTTCAAATCACATGAAAATATGGATTTTTATTCCCTACTGTATGGGCTCATACACAAAATATGCTAGATTTAAATAGGCCTATGTCTTGGCTGATAAAAAACTCTCAGACCAACGGCTGTTGATGACCTGTCATGTTATACATATCATGTAGACTTGATTTGGATGTCTACAGTGGTAATTTACATGTAGCCAACAACAAATTTCCTAACAACAAAATTGTAGCCAGTGAAAATGCTGAGTGGCTAGTAACTTTGGAAAACCACTAGCCACAGTGGCTGGTGAGCAAAAAAGCCCTGTATAGAAGTAATATGTTGTCCATTCAATCACAATGAATGGGTTCTGGAGCTTTCACACTTGCAAACGCATCATAAAAGTGGTCCATATAACTTATGCGCTATATTCACAGTCTTTTGAAGCTATATGATTCAGAAGACATAAAAATTATATCATTATTTACAGATAATCTTCTCCAGTGAGCTATTAACTCAGATTTGTAAAAGAATCAGATCATCTTTGTGATCTGGGTCAATGAACGATTCATTCACCAATCCAGCATCGCTACCTCTCTCATGAACTCTCCTATGGGTTTGAAATGACTTGAGGGTGTGTATACAATGATTTTTTTCTGTTGCTAGATTAAATTTTGAGTTTGCTTGAACCCGAGGCAGCATATCGGACATTAGTTGTTTTTTATTTAACCATGTTAGAGTTAGAGCACACCACCAGAGTGATTGAAGAAACTAGAGCAAACCTAGAAGCAGTCTCGGCGCGGTCCATGAATCGTTTTTTTTTTCTTCTAAAGACAGACTTCAGTTGAGCGAGTCCATCAAGAGAAAGCTCTTTGAAAGATGGCCTGACACGGGCGGCAATCAAAGCATCTGAGAGGAAATTGCACCAGCAATGGCATCTTACTTTGTTGGCATGGCAGGGGAATGAAATATATCAATCTAATTTCAATTTAAACCCAGAAAAGTTTCAACCGGAGCACCACCGCCTACTCCCAAACTCTTGCAGATTAATCGTTCTTTCTCTGCCGTATCTGGTCCTGCCCCGGATCTCCGCTAATTGCTGTATTTTTCTCCCCTTGTAACTCTTGAGAAGCAACTCTGGAGATGTGGAGGGAGAGGAAAGGGGGTTGGTTTTTGATGGCAGATCTTAAAAGGTGATGAAAGTTGAAAGTAACATTATTGCCAGAGGGGGAAAAGTCTCAGCATATCTGTCTTTTTTCTTTTTCCATCTTGACGGTTTGAATTTTGCATGACCACTAAAGGTCTGGAGGTCCAAACGATTCTTGTGGTTGCTCTATTTATATTCAGGCAGCTAGTGCTACCCCTAGGTTGTTTCAAAATGGCCGAGTGCCGCACGCCACAGCGGCAGACGGTTTCTCGCTGGCATTGATCTTAGCAGAGAGTAATGATTTCTCATGATTACAGACAGGCTGGAATTGTAAGGCTGGTCTCAACGGAGAACGAAAAAATGCATTATTCCTCGAGCAGATTGCGCTGGCCTTTTCTGGAAATTTCAAGTGTAATCACAACACTCTTGAAAAAGCATTATTTGCTGTATAATTTCCTATTTTTCAAAAGTGGCCAGGTGAAATGAAATGCGTTATCTATTATACATGGTCAGAGGATGGCACATGAAGTGGCTCCGTTGAAATATTTACCTCTTCTGTAAAGCGAATCAGACGGCATGCTGTTTGTGTGTGGTTTTTTTTTCTGGGTTAAGGTTATTACATGGGCCACTCTCAAAGAGAACGTAAATTTCCATGCAAATAATTGGCTTCCTTCAAGCTCTGAATGTGTTCCCAGTGGGACCGATGTTTTATAAAATAGATGAATAGGCCATGGCGTGTTTTTATTTCCTGAAAAACCTTTGCTGTTTATTATTGTGGAAAGCAGGACAAGGCCGAGGCCGAGAGCCGTGAGAGCATGCAATTGCTAATGAGAGTCATCTGCGCGCCGCTCGAGTCTCAAGAAAGGAGATATGGATGACTAAATGGAGGAGCGACAACAGTGAAGAACGAGAGAGGACCAGGCCTGGACTTTACATCTGATTTGATTCTGACACACCGAGCATCATATGAATAGAGCACAAATTATACAGCACATATACAGTATATATATATATATATATATATATATATATATATATATATATATATATATATATATATATATATATATATATATATATATATATATATATTTGAATAATAGAAATTTTGAAAAATAGAAATAGAATAAATTTACATAAGTATGCTGTTACCATGACAAAATTATCTCGTGGCCACAACATATCCCGTTCCCACAAGTTCCCACGAATTAAAGGTGCACTATGTAAAATAAATTCAGTAAATATCCAAAAACCACTAGGCCAGTGTTATATATTTTGTTTAGTTGAGTACTTACAATATCCACAATGTTTCCAACTATTTGTAAATCGTGAGAAAATTGCTTTTTTAACCAAAGAACCGGGACGTGTGAGGGAGTCGCCTGTCAATTGCGACATATCTGCGTTACCCTCGGTTTCCGGTGTTATTTTGCAGAAACGCTTTACTCTCACTGCAGTGTGCAACAAGTGTCATAGCAGCCGCCGCGTGAACGGACAGAGTAACGTCATAACATACTTTTCAACACATTCAGATGCATCTAATATGATAAACAGAGCTGCGTTACCTCATACTCATGACCGGAAAAGCGGAAGTGTCAACTATGCCATAATAAAAGTCCCGCTGCTCTCGAGGCGTGTGTTCCACTCTTCTTATTAACAATCGCTCCAGCGGCCTTGCTCAGCTCTACAACACTCGGTCCTGCTCTGCTTCAGGCTACAGTAACATTAATAATCGCATCCATGAACATGATTTCTGCCCGAGTCCTATCCCGATTCTTTTCCACCGTCTGTGAGGTGAAGACCACATGTCCCAAGATTCTGCGCTCAAACGTCGCGTCATCACACTATGCCTTTGTTTTGAATAGGCGACCTCTAGCAGACGGAAAAGTTACACGGTGCAGCTTTAATATCTCGTGGCCACAACATACAGTATTATCATGCTCCCACGACAAAACTAAATGAATAGAATGATTTGAATCATTAATTTAACCGATTCGTTCAACAACACTGATTCATTTAGGAACAAAGCAGTTGGATTTATTTATGAGTGAGCTATTGAAACATTCAATCAACCGATTTTTGTCAATTTCTGTCATCTATCTGTCTGTATGTAAATACTATATGGAGGTTTAATATGGAAATTGTGATGCTAAATAAGAAGAGTGTTCATTAAAATTAATGGTACCATCTGCAATCCACCAGCAGTTTTACACACTCTAATGTGGTTCTAATATGGCCAAGCGTACACCCAAACACCATGCAGTATGTGCTTGTTGTCCACACGTATTTAGCGTGCACTCAAAAAAAAACCAAGCTGTTGAACGAACTTAATTAAATGAAGGAAAACTTTTCCACAAAATTGAATTACGTTTTTCCAACAAAATCGAATTGGTTTGAAATGATTTGTTGTAATCTTGTTGTATGAACTTAAATTTATTTAGTCAAGACTACAAAAAAAATCATGTCATTCTAACTATAAAGTAGGATAAAGAGAACTGATGTCCATATTTAGATTGTGGGATCTGTGTCAAACAAATGTATTTTCTTTATTTCTATAAAAACTAATAGTCAACACAACACTTTTTCACATGCTAAATGTAACATTTGTAGCATGCAAGTAATGACCAAGTAAAACATTTCACATCACTGGCATTAGCACAGTTACAGCTCATTGAGAACAGCATAGCCTAACCACAAGGTCTATACTTCACACTGAAAAAAGAAAAAAAAAGATTTTTACTGCTTGTTCAAATTGCTTAGTTAAAATGAGCTAAAGCAACACAATTGCTATACATTTTGTCCTAACTTAATTTGATGGTGTTCAATCCACCTAAATATAAGTCAAATTGAAGTTTACTTAATCCGTTTGTGTTGAGATTACATGAATGATTTGTGTTGCATTAACTGAAACTGGGCTTGTTAGTTCCCAGCATGCTTTGCATATGGCTAAATCAAGAGAGAGTAAATGTTGTTATTTTATATGTAAAAGTGTTATTTTATGTATTTTTGAGCATGATGAGAAAGGGGGAGCCTTGATTGTGTTTATTCAATTATGTTGGAATTATTAGAACAATTTAAATTACAGTGGGTTACCATTGTGGAGAAGACTGGAGCATTTGTTTAGGCTGTGGACTAAAAGAACTAAAGTCATTTAAGATGCTAATGTATGCTGTATTATGATTCAGTTGTGTAACATTAAAATATATGAATTTGAAGTGGATGAATATATGATATTGAATGCCTGAATCATGTCAGGGAGCCATATAAATTTCAATTTGAGACTCAAAATACTTAAAATGTATTCATTCTATGATGCTGAAGTCACATTAACAAATTATGTTTGTTTAACTTGATTCATGTGGGACCGATTTACACAATTAAATCATGTAAATCCATGATTTAAATCATTAAATCATATAGAGATGGTGGTCCAGTGTGTTAAACCATGGAACTGATACACAGAAGGTTGCTGGTTCAATCCCAGCGGTCACCACCAGTGTGTCCTTGAGCAAGGCACTTTACTCCATGTTGCTCCAGGGGGATTGTCCCTGTAATAAGGGCACTGTAAGTCGCTTTGGATAAAAGCTTCTGCCAAATGTAAATGTAAATCCAACACACTTTTTTTTTTCAGTGCACGATAATGGTAACCTCAAAAATCGACACAACACATTTACTCTCCTGATCCATCCCAATGCAAAGCATGCTGGGATCTAGAAATGCACTGCTCAGTTTCAGTCAGTGCAACATAAACGATTCATGTAGTCCCAACACAAATGGTTTAGGTTAACTTGACATTTTACAGATTTTATTTAATTTAATGTAATAAAATTGAGTAAAATGGCAATTAAGTAAAAAAAAAAAAACTAAAGATTTGTGTTGTTTCAGCTTATTTCATTTAAATAAACTGAGCAAACAGCTAGAATAATTGTTTTAGTTGTAAACACAGTGATAAATGACATAAATACAGTAACTTGTATATATTTCAACCATTATCCCTATATATATTCTGGCCTTTTCATGTGATTCTCACAAAACTTAATCCAATGTTAATCCCAGTTGTATTTGCCTCTCTCATTCATATATAACAAAATAAGAAAAATATTTTACACCCTTGCGATAGTGTTCAAGCACACAGTGATTCTCCTAATATAGCTCACATCTCATATAATGATTAATGTGGTCCAGATAACAGGAGAACGCCTATGTTAACCTTGAGAATTAGAGGGTAAACCCTTGAAATCTGGCCCCATTCGCTGTGCTTTACAGATGCCCTGTTTGGCTACACAACCTTCACCTCAGATATATAGTCTTAGAAGACATTTTAGGCTTATCAAACTCCTCGGCTGCACTGCTCCCACTATTTATGTGCCATATACGGTGCTTCTGTATATAGCGCACACATATTGCGGTAGTTGTGGTACTGTATTAAGCTGTGCGTGGCACAGCTGGAATCCTAACAAGAGTTTGTCACAGATGCTATCTGTGCAATCCTTCACGGCACGACTGCCGTTTATTGATTCGCTGGTGTTGGAAGTCTGAATGTCCAGTGCCACAGTTCAATTTGAATCACATTAGAGGGTGTAAAATCGCTGATGGATTGCAGATGGTCCCATTGATTTTAATGGAGACTTCACTCTCTTCTGATTTAACCACACAATCTGCATATTAAACATCATTAATGTGTATTTGCAAAATTATGCCTGGAGTTTATCAAGCTTTCAGCTATTTAATAGATGTTTACTGCCAAAGTTGTAAACTGAAAATCAGTTTGAAATGACAACATGTCTGGCTCTTAAAGATTGAACCATTTATTAGCCCTATCTTGTATTAATATTCCAGCTTTGGTGATCACAAACGGAAATCACCAAATACAGGGTTAAACTGATATAGTGTGTCACAGTTTGATCCAAATTAAAACCTTTTTCAGAGGTTGTCAGCTCTAACATGCGAGGGAAAGGTCTCTGATTTCATATGTAGTCACAGGAGACACGTTTGAGAAGCACGCCTGATTGGCTGACCAGTGTAATTAGATCACCCGTGACTGATGTTAATGCCTTGTGTAAACAGGGCCGAAATGAAACTGCGGTTTTGTTTAGAATAGTTTGAAATTTGAAAAAAAAAAGGACATTTCAATGATGACACTGCAGAGCCTGACAAACTTGAACCATGAAGCAAAGCGGAATAAGCACATATGAGCCTGAATGAAGGAATCCTTTTTTCAGACTTGTGAGTTTTCCCGTCAGTGGACCTCCTTACTTCAAAGTGTGTTATCTGCACAGTCCCAGCCCGGATTAAGGGCTGCCTTGATTAGGTGTGAAATGGCTCTTTGGTCTCTGAGAGCCCGGCCCTTTGAAGTGTCAGTGTATTTTCTGGACAGTATTGTGTGTTTGGATCAATTTACACTCACAGTGAAAGACAATGGGACAAGAATAGCTGACTTTACTCTGTCTGGTATTACATCTTAGATGCCAGGAACTTTTTTTTTATTCTGTGGTTTACAATAGATGGAGTGTCATGACCCTCTAGAAGTGTAAAAGTTGTTTGTAGCCATCTTAATTTTGTCCCTTTGTGGCATTTTCAGGACATTTTAATTGGGTGTCAGATTTGACAATGAAACTCTGAGGTTGTGGGATTGATTGATATATTTGATTGGTTGGTTGGTTGGTTGGTTGGTTGGTTGGTTGGTTGATTGATTGATTGATTGATTGATTGATTGATTGATTGATTGATTGATTGATTGATTGATTGATTTAAGAGTATTTTAATTAGGGCTGCACGATTTGGGGAAAATATCTAATTGTGATTATTCTGGTTAAAATTGCGATTGCGATTTTAAATGTGATTATTATTATTATTATTATTATTTTACAAATAAAAAGTGTGTATATAACATTTTGTGTTTATATATTAATATGGCTAATAATAATTATGATTATTATTATTGCTAAATAAAATTAAGAAATATTACTATTACAATAACATTTTCATTATTAAAAATGTAAAATAGCATTTAAGAATAAATATAACAGTATAATAATAATAATAATAATAATAATTATTATTATTATTATATATGTTACAGAACTTACTTTACAAAAATAAATATGGGTTACCTGTTAGTATGCAGACAGCCTATGACAAAAAATAATTAGAAAGGTCTAAGGATTTATTGTTAAAAAAAAAAATTATAATAATCTGTGCTTTTTATCTGTGATATCAACTTCTTAAAGTCTATGTCTTTAATATGAAATATGAGCCTCTTATGCATCCACTGTGGGGATTAAAACTCCTGTACATTGAAGAAAAACATGGATTGTCATATACATTTAATTAGAAGTATTATTTTTCTTATTTTCTACCCAAAAGTTTACTTCATACTGGAAGCCAGAGGGCGCCCTCGAGCAGAAACTCCACATTTTCCTCAGAGAAGTAATCGTTTTCAGGAAATCCCTAACGTGAAGCTGTGCTGTAAGCTGAATAAAACGAAGATAGAAACGCTTTGACTGATTAAACATGAAGACAATACTTCTGCGACAAGATATGGTGTATTGAGTTCTTCAAGCCTTCTCGGGTATTTTCATAATAATAAAGTATTTAAGATTAGATTAGATTAGATTCAACTTTATTGTCATTACACAAGTACAAGTACATGGCAACAAGCAGAATGTCAACAATTCAGTGCTGATTGACATTCTGTGATCAGCCCGACTGACGTTATGAAGTGAGTTAAAACCGGTTATTAAACGTTGTATTTTGTTGGACAACAGGTTTATGAACGCTTCACAAATTGGTAAAGATGTTTTTTCAAACGCACGTTATAAGCGTCTCAAACTCGCAGTGCTTTCAGATCACAGAGCCGCTCTTCACTGACACGCTGGGCATATATTTATTTCATTAAAATCGCAGCCGTTGCGCTTTCATAATTGCACATAACCCAAATCGCGATTATGGTTCGATTTCGATTAATCGTGCAGCCCTAATTTTAATTCATGGTGCTTGCCAAAGGCAACGCATCACTATTGTTATTCGTCATACTTATTCTTCTGCTTCTTCTTCTGGACAAAACGTTGTTGTTCGAGCAGTGGGCAAAAAACCGATCAAAACAAATTGTATTGACTTGCAATGGCAGGATTTTGAAGTCATTTTCACACGCGCAGGGCCTTAGAGCCCTTCCTCTCACTCATTTGACTCATCTTATCAAGCAGCCAATCAGTAATGACCTAAAATCTTCATAGCCACACCCTAGCAACCAGTTACAGGTCCCTAGCAACCACTCCATAGACTTCCATTGAAAAATAGATGAGAGGGATTTAAATGAATCAGAACATCATAGAGACACGTGAGTTTGGCTCTTTTGATTTGGGCAGACTTGCAGTCTATTAGTTTGACACTGTGTCCTAACTAGACGAGATGCGATAAGATTCAAGCTATTTGTCTGTCACCAGACACGGCGCGGCTACGACATGCGACAAAATTAAAAACCATAGCCAATCAGAACAGCGTGTGGGCGGGCTCTTGCGGCAAGTGTAGGCTATGGCACCAGAGATTAATCTTGACGGTACTCGCAAGGAAATGGATAATTACATTATAAATATTACACAATTTAAACATTACTAAAATACATACTGAGTTACTAATACAATCTTTGTCATAGAATATACTTGTTTGATCACTGTTTGAACGTTCTTGTTTCCATTTGTTTAATTTCAAGATCTCAGGTGAATTATCCATTGTTGCTTTCAGTACGACTACATTACAAAGCTGGGAGCACTAAATGATATTCAAAGTCACATTACATGCTTTTACCATTAAATAAAGCACATGACCTGAGATTACCATTGCCATGTTTTGTGCTGTTGTTCCAGCCGTGATGTAGCAGAAATAGAAACCGTTTCTAAAATAGAATCATCGCGTTGCGGCTGGTTAGGACAAAAACTCAAATGAACATGTAAAAGATACCTTTTATTGCGTGTCACGCATCACATCACGTGTAGTTAGGACACAGTGTAACCCTTCTAACTGTAGCCATGCCCTAGCAACCATTTAGAGCAACCTAGCAACCGTTTAACTTCTTGAATAAGCCATATTTCAGCACCAGAACATCGTACAGACATGGTGGTTGGCTCTCTTGCAGTCGTGATAGAACACAGCACATCTGCCCAGTGCTGAGTTTTGCCACTCACATTTTCTTCAGGAAATGTACATTCTACTTTTTAAAATAATGTTGGTTTGAACTGATTTTGTCAGCTCACCCAGTAGATCACGGCGCTAGCAACACTGAAGTTATAGATTTGATTCTATTGCAAAGTGTATACTTTGGATGCACAGTAAGCTACTGCTTTGGCAATTTATTAAGAAAGATAATACAAGATTGTATAATACAAGCACTATTAGTCTGTTTAGATTTAATATTAGTTGGGGTTTTTTGGATCATTTTCTAAACCTCATTATCACCACATCAACATTTGTGGTATGCAATGTTAAAGTTGTATTTCATATTTCCTCTCCCTATTTTCAGAATTATTATTCCCAATCAGTGCGCTGTTTTATTATTTATTTGTGTTTATTAACTTGTGATAACAGGATAACTTGTGAAGAATATTTGTGCAGCAAACACATTTCAGTTTGTCCTTTACACAGTTGTACACTGCAAAAACAAAAATATATTTTTATTTCAAAATAAACAAAAACAGCCAAAAATATATAGCTAATATAGACTTTAAAATACATATTTTAGTTATATTTCCTCCAATATATTTTTTGGACATTTTAAATTATATTTTTATATTATCCAAAATACATTTGAAAAAGATATATACATTTTGCTTTTGCCAAAAATTTATTTAAATATTGGAAATTGTATTTTCATGCTCCTTAAAGTACATTTTCTAATATTATTTTGCATATGAAGGTTTAAACAGAATATATTCAATTTGAAAAAAAAAAAAAAAAAATCCTTAAACTGCAATATTTACAACATATATATTTTAGAATTATTGCTGATGTTCATGCTGTTGTTTTCCCACCAAAACCATGTCATTGATTTCCAACATCTCCCCAAACCAAAGAAGTGAAATGATTTAAAATTCACCCTGTATGTTTATTTAATGGTGAAATTGTGATGAAAGAAATCCAAGTAGTATGCTTTCCATCTTTTAAAAATGTGAATTCAATATTTCATCCGGTATATTAACTTTATATGATAGGGACATAAAAATATACTGTATAATTGGAGTGAGCCTAATACGAGTTGACATTAAACCAAAATCCCAAAAAAAGAAAAGAATGTTCTCCCTCACTTGAAGGGCATTTTCCAATGCGTGTCTCAAAAGAGAATAGGAATCTGACTTAAAAAGCCATGTCAGGCATTGCAGTAGAGAACCTTTTTTTCACTGTTTCAGTCTAAAAGAGACTGCAGCACAGGTCAAATCCTGACTGCTAGCAAAAGGTAGCTGAAAGCTTTTCCTGAGTCTTTTCTTCATTATGTACTGCAGGTTCTTTGCCAGAACACAATGTGTCAAAGTGAACATTCTCAGTCATGTGGCAACAACCCTGATCTCATGAGCAACAGTGAAACAGTTGGCACACGGCGCGAGCTACCAGATTGATAATAACCTTAGCAGCCAATCAGAAGTGAGCATTTGGTCTTTAAAGGAACACAACACTATTTTTAAAAATAGGCTCATTTTCCAAATCCCCTAGAGTTACACAGTTGAGTTTTACCACTTTCGAATCCATTCAGCCGATCTCCGGGTCTGGCGGTTGCATAGCTTTTAGCATAGCTTAGCATAGATCATTGAATCTGATTAGACCGTTAGCATTTAGCTCAAAAAATGACCAAAGAGTTTAGATATTTTTCCTATTTAAAAGTTGACTCTTCTGTACATCGTGTACTAAGACCGACGGAAAATGAAAAGTTGTGATTTTCTAGGCCGATATGTCTAGGAACTATACTCTCATTCCTGCGTAATAATCCAGGAACTTTGTGCCGTACCATGAGTGCAGCGGCGCAATGATATTACACAGCGCCTGAAAATATGCTAACTTCCATCAACATAACCAACGTGACTGCTTGCACAGGAAGCGTGCCTTGTAACCATGGAGACATTTTTTTATTATTACATTTATTTATTATTATTTTCAAAAATAGTGGCATGTTCCTTTAAGTACAGCTTGGCTCTGGTCGGGTTAGAGGTGTTTGTTAGTGAGTTTATCAGCATTGACAGGATTACATGGCTGTGAATTATGGAGGTAAGAAGCGTGGTCCTTCACAGGTGGCGTAGATCGTTTAAGTAGCGTAGTTCATTCCATGTGCTTAAACTTCAGGACATGAAGGGTAATCCAAACAGCTTAACTGTTGACCTTAAGCCTCTGAACAAGGATCAGGGTCACAAGCAACCTGTGGCACCGATTGGACACCGAAGTCTATGTTTTATGTTGATAATATTGATAATAGCCACATATTTTTATGGCTATGTGTTTTTATTTTGTGTGTGCATGTGTGTGTGTGTGTGTGTGTGTGTGTGTGTGTGTGTGTGTGTGTGCGTGCGTGCGTGCGTGCGTGCGTGCGTGCGTGCGTGCGTGCGTGCGTGCGTGCGTGCGTGGAATACAAAAGGAGAAAATCTGGGGATTCATATGAATAAAGCGAATACATTTCAGAATTTATTGATAACAAAGATTTTTAAAATACATAAATAAAATAAGTATATATCAGGGCTCCAGACTACAACTAAATAGTTGCATTTTGTGACCTTTTTTCCTGCTGGTGCGTTGGTAGAGGCTGCACTGGTAGGACCACCATGGTGCCCAACTGATAAGAGTTGGCATTTCTGTTACATATGAGAAACATCAAACTGCAAATGAAACGAAAGTGGAACAGAACCACGCTACTCGGTTGAGATATGCGTGAGCTGAGCTCATACACAGGCCGTGCTGACGTGGAAACCAGGAGAACATTGAGCCATGAACGAAGTTCAGGGGTTTCAGTCACAAATCACCAATTTTACACCACATGGTATTGTGACATATGTATACCGTATTTCCTCAAATAAAAGTCTGTAGTCAATTAAACGCCGGGCCTCTGATAGTGGCCGGGGGCATGGCCAGCACGAACAAATAAAGGCCGGTCTCAAATTAAGGCCGGGGAAAAATGATTTCCTTTCATTTCATGTGCATTCAAGTTCAGCGTAATGTACAGTAGAGTTGTGCCGAAGGAGCGAAACCATCGTGACCATCGCTGTAAGTCTTGCGAGTGCGACACACAATCCTGGTCTCTTCTATACTTAACCTAAATACTTAGCAGGGATTGCTCTGTAAATTAAATAGAGAATATAACTGATGCATATCTGCTATTTTAAATACTGTAGTCTATGAGAGATGTGACGTGTGTTGGTCTGTGAAAATACATCAGTCAGGCAGGCTACACAAATATTGATCTTGACCATCTTTTAGCCTCTTGTCTTTTTTACACATCTTACTCTGCATTTAACTTAAACTATTTTATTATGTACAAGAAAACAGCATAGGCTTCAAAATAAATTATGTTATTGAAATATTGTAAAGTGATCATTTGAAATACTCGAACAAACATTTAAAAAATAATATGCAAAATCAAAATGGAATAGCTCCATAACGGATTGAGAAAAGTGCGCGCATTAGTTGGGTTAGAAAAATAACGAAATTATAGTTTTTTTTTAAGTAGAAAATAATATTTATGTAAACAGATATATATATTAAAATAAAAAGTGCTTAAAGGAACACAACTCGTCTTAAGTGTAAGGAAGCTTTTTCCCTCACGTGGAATATAGAAAGCACAGTTGGGTTGAAATTGTACATTTAATAAGAATAGAATATTTTAAAATTGTAGGTTTTTGCACATTTCTGTTGTTTAATACAAGTTAATTGTATCAATTCAGGCTCAGTGCTTCACTGTTAAATTCTAATGTAATTACATTAGTGTAATACAAACATGTAATATTATTAGTAACTGCACTTATTAACAAAAAAATAGTAATTTATTAAATTAACTTTGATACATTTTTCTTCAGCTCCACCATCTGATCTCTCTCAAATGTTAGTCTGGAGCGCTGACTTTATTATGGATTATTATATTATGGAAATTACATTGTAGTTAGTTATATGTTCCCAAACACTAGGCTACTTATTGAGCTTGTTTTATCTTCACCACCAGCAATCATAATTCATGTCATAATTTTCAGTTTTCAATGCAGTTTCAAACCCATGTGCTGTTTTATTTAATTTAATTTATTTTATTTTATTTTATACATGGAATACAAAAGGAGAAAATCTGGAGAGAAAAAAATCATGCAGCGAATACATTTTTTCATTGATTGGTAACATATATTTTAAAATACTTTTAAGATTTTTAAGATTAAATTAGATTTAATTTTAAGATTGGAAATTGTATTTTCTTGTTCCTTGAAGTACATTTTGTAATATCCATTTTGCATTTGAATGTTTAAATATATGTTCAATTTAAAATACATATTTCATTAAACTGCAATGTTTACAGCATATATTCAGCATTTATTTTAGTTATGTTTTAGCTAGAAAAAAGTATATATTATTTGCGTATTATATGTCTTCAGAAGAGTTGGAATATTGCGCTCTAGTCATATGAACTATTTCTACGGTATTTTGATGTTTTGCTTTTTTTTTCCTATCGTGTTCCACAAAAAAAAAACAAAAAAAAACATGCAGTGCTTGGAATGACATAGGAGTGAGCAATTTTAGTTTTTTTACGAGCCATTTCACAGCAACTTCACAAACTGAAGCGATTCAAAAAAATGTTCAGTCTAAGTCTGCAATAAAAAAATGCCAGAATACACAAGAAGATTACAAGATTAACAGTCTTGGTTAAATCCTCAGAGTATCAGTAAGAACATGTAAAGGTCTCAAATCCACCCCTTCAATTAGCTAAATAATGTCTTTTGTGGTGCATAAAGAAATGCTACATTTTGTTTGTCTTTTATTCTTTTTTTTTTCTCAGGACTATGGGAGCCAGGCTGTGTATCTGCCTTGATAAAGAATAAAACGGTTGTTCAGTATAAATACTGAGTGATCTATCTGAAAATGACAGTGCGGCTGGTTTTCATTACTGGTGTTTTCGCTGTAATTTGGAGAGCTGGTGTTAGTGAGAAGCAAAGAAGAAAAGGGTCAGCACTCAAGAGTGTGACCTGCACTCACTCTTGACGTCATCTCAAATGACATGGTGTCAGACTGTTGCGAGCCTTTTATAGAGAAGTGTCTCAAAGACACTGTACTTCAGTTGGCTTTCGGTTAGAGAAACCGGTTTGTTTTCATGGTAAATTCTAGCTATGCAGCAGACATCATGCGCCATTTTAACTCTGCATGACTCCAGAAAGGGGCAGAATCTGCTCCATAAACCAAATACATTTAGGTATTTTTAGCATTCATCCTGTTATGTCTCTTTTTATTAATGTAATCTCTTTATTTAGTTGCACATGTGAACTAGATCATATTTTGCACTTTCAAATACTGCAGTGCATTTGGAGAGATTGTAAGTTTTGAACGCTTATATCTTCTAAATGCGAATTTTGTCATGATTGGATCAAACTAGCTTATAGATAACCTTAAAGTCCCCTGTAGTCAATAATAATCCTTAGTCCTTAAAAAATCATCTTTGATCACCAAAATGACATTTAAAATATTTTTTTTCCTATCAAAAAATAAATTCTTCATGCCTTAAAGGGGTCATGAACTGCGTTTTTTTATTTTTTTATTTTTTTATGATGTTTCCTGGGGTGCACTTATAATATTAGAATGCTTTTTACGTAAAAATGTGTCATAATTTATAAATAAAAGGCATTTTTCCTACCCTGATTTTAGCCCTTTGCTCTGAACGCTCTGTTTTAAGGGGCGTGTCTGCTGAGACTTCAGTGTAAACGCCCACTGCTTTGATTGGCTAACGCCTTTCCATTTGAAATAGTATTACTCTCTCTTTTAGCGCGTTGTTACTATTAAAGCTCTCATGGTTAACTAATTGTGAAAAGTATTGCATCCCATTTAGATCTATGGCATTATATTTAGATCTATGGCATTATATTAAGATCTATGGCATTATATTTAGATCTGTGGCATTATATTTAGATCTGTGGCATTATATTTAGATCTATGGCATTATATTAAGATCTATGGCATTATATTAAGATCTATGGCATTATATTAAGATCTATAGCATTATATTAAGATCTATAGCATTATATTTAGATCAATGGCATTATATTTAGATCTGTGGCATTATATTTCGATCTGTGGCATTATATTTAGATCTGTGGCATTATATTTAGATCTGTGGCATTATATTTAGATCTATGGCATTATATTAAGATCTATGGCATTATATTAAGATCTATAGCATTATATTTAGATCAATGGCATTATATTTAGATCTGTGGCATTATATTTAGATCTGTGGCATTATATTTAGATCTGTGGCATTATATTTAGATCTGTGGCATTATATTTAGATCTGTGGCATTATATTAAGATCTATGGCATTATATTTAGATCTGTGGCATTATATTTAGATCTGTGGCATTATATTTAGATCAATGGCATTATATTTAGATCTGTGGCATTATATTAAGATCTATGGCATTATATTTAGATCTGTGGCATTATATTTAGATCTGTGGCATTATATTTAGATCTGTGGCATTATATTTAGATCTGTGGCATTATATTTAGATCTGTGGCATTATATTTAGATCTATGGCATTATATTTAGATCTGTGGCATTATATTTAGATCTATGGCATTATATTTAGATCTGTGGCATTATATTTAGATCTGTGGCATTATATTTAGATCAATGGCATTATATTTAGATCAATGGCATTATATTTAGATCTGTGGCATTATATTAAGATCTATGGCATTATATTTAGATCAATGGCATTATATTAAGATCTGTGGCATTATATTTAGATCTGTGGCATTATATTAAGATCTATGGCATTATATTTAGATCAATGGCATTATATTTAGATCTGTGGCATTATATTAAGATCTATGGCATTATATTTAGATCAATGGCATTATATTAAGATCTGTGGCATTATATTTAGATCTGTGGCATTATATTAAGATCTATGGCATTATATTTAGATCAATGGCATTATATTAAGATCTGTGGCATTATATTTAGATCTGTGGCATTATATTAAGATCTATGGCATTATATTTAGATCAATGGCATTATATTTAGATCTATGGCATTATATTTAGATCTGTGGCATTATATTTAGATCTGTGGCATTATATTTAGATCTGTGGCATTATATTAAGATCTATGGCATTATATTTAGATCTGTGGCATTATATTTAGATCTGTGACATTATATTTAGATCAATGGCATTATATTTAGATCTGTGGCATTATATTTAGATCTGTGGCATTATATTTAGATCTGTGGCATTATATTTAGATCTATGGCATTATATTTAGATCTGTGGCATTATATTTAGATCTGTGGCATTATATTTAGATCTGTGGGTTTATATTTAGATCTGTGGCATTATATTTAGATCTGTGGCATTATATTTAGATCTGTGGCATTATATTTAGATCTATGGTATTATATTTAGATCTATGGCATTATATTTAGATCTGTGGCATTATATTTAGATCTATGGCATTATATTTAGATCTGTGGCATTATATTTAGATCTATGGTATTATATTTAGATCTATGGCATTATATTTAGATCTGTGGCATTATATTTAGATCTGTGGCATTATATTAAGATCTATGGCATTATATTTAGATCTATGGCATTATATTTAGATCTATGGCATTATATTTAGATCTGTGGCATTATATTTAGATCTATGGTATTATATTAAGATCTATGGCATTATATTTAGATATGTGGCATTATATTAAGATCTATGGCATTATATTTAGATCAATGGCATTATATTTAGATCTGTGGCATTATATTTAGATCTGTGGCATTATATTAAGATCTATGGCATTATATTTAGATCAATGGCATTATATTTAGATCTGTGGCATTATATTAAGATCTATGGCATTATATTTAGATCAATGGCATTATATTTAGATCTATGGCATTATATTAAGATCAATGGCATTATATTTAGATCTGTGGGTTTATATTTAGATCTATGGCATTATATTTCGATCTGTGGCATTATATTTCGATCTATGACATTATATTTAGATCTATGGCATTATATTTAGATCTGTGGCATTATATTAAGATCTATGGCATTATATTTAGATCTGTGGCATTATATTAAGATCTATGGCATTTTATTAAAATCGTGGCATGAAAGGTTGCAGTGATGATCATTGTAGCCGATCACACACATGTTGAGCGCATGAAAGCAGTGATCTCATCATTGCAATTAACGTATGCTTTCATCTTCACTAACAGTGCAAACGTGATATAGTTAAGAAATTCGTTGATTAAAACGGGAGTCACTGATAAACGCGTCACTGATAAACTCTCTTGTTTGATTGACAGCTCCAGCGCGTGCTGCTCCAACGATTGCAAAGGGAACTTTCTTTGGTCACTTTCTTTATAGAATTCAATAACAGATTATTTGCATCCTACTAAGAGAAACAGCGCAAGTTGACGTTTAGTCACTGGTCTGATTTACTGACACACAGACAAAGAACATCTGACTGTACTGAATCATCACATTTCAGATCAGGCATTAGAATGAACACAGTTACTCAAATGTTGCATTACTGTTGAACCCAGTCCCTGCACAATATTTTGTAATCCTCAACGGCATGTTTGTAGCTCGGTCTGCTTTAACCCCTCTGGCCTATATACCATGCGCAAATCGGTGGGCGGGGCTAAACAGGCAGTGATGAAGTAGGCGTTGTTCTTTTTCTGCTGAGGCGGTGTTTCACCACACGATGACGTCAAGGTGAGGCATATTCTGATATCGATCGTTTGCTAGGTCTGGGGTCAATAAAAGCTTTTCTTTGACTAACAAGGAAGTTCTCAGCTCTGAAACTTACAGGATATTCTTATATTACCATGACCTTTTATATATCAAAAGCTCAAGGGAAAGTTGATTTCTCAATTCATGACCCCTTTAAAATAGTTTGAATTTAACTCGACACCCTTGCTTCATTTAGTATACGTGGCCCATTGATCCCCGACTCCACTCACACCAGCTCAGAGACCCTTTCTGTCAACTTTTACTCAAGTTACCATAGTAAACGCCACACAAAGGTATTGCTCTTTACAACTTTGGACACATAACGGTAACAGATTCATACTAAAACCCCAAAAACGTACATTTTGATTTCATGGGGACTTTAATTATTCAACTGCTCTGCTCAATTGTGTCATGGAATGCACCCCAACCAATTTAATGTTGGATCAATATAGGAGACAACATCGCTGTTCTAAAAAGAGGGCACATCTGTGGAGCTCCAAGCGAGCTCAATCACCATGACCCTCCTCCGGTGCAACCAGAGGTGTAGACGCCATAAATTTATAGCTCAGTTGATTGACAGCCCTCGGGGAAACCATTGTCAAATCCTCCACCCCTTTGCCCTGTGTGTGGTCAGACTCTGTTTTCTGTCACAGTGACAGGAGGAGGTCGTGTTTTTTGGCACTGAATGTCTTCTCTTCTTCCAGCCCAGCAGATTGTTACCAACAGTCTGTTGTGCAACTGCTGGCTGCGGGAGAAGTCTCAATGGGGAATATGAGCGAACAACATGATTTGATTTCAGTTATTTTTGCAGCAGGGTTGTTTTCTCTGCTCTCAGCAATATGAAACCAAACCTGCCAGTACCTTGCGACTCTCCAGTGAAAAACAGCCCACACTGCTGCAGCATTTATAGCCTACAATGCTTCACTATAAGCTCGGAGAGGCTGTTTACCTAAAGGAGTGACATTAGTCTTGTATTTTGCAGCATGTGCGGTAAATAGATGTGAACAAAGCATGTCTTTGAAGTTTAAGGTATTTTTAACTGCAGGTGTTTTCTGCTCTTCAAAAGAAAGGCCATTGATTTCTTTCTGTTTTTGCTGTCACTCAGTGGATATTAAAGATCAAATTTTGCATGCAAAGTATTTTTATGCATTTCACTTAGGCGGCTAAATTATACATGGCCCATGTTGTTGCTGTTTATTTTAAATGCTGCTCGTCATTGGCTGTGATCTTGTTCAAATATAGTGCCAAGGCAATTGGGCAAAAAGTTTTTTATATGCATTGATGTTTGCTTTCTGCAGATGCTGATGAAACCGCTACACGTTTAATGGGGGAAATCAATTGCATTCAGAATTCTATCATTTTTTTAACAATCCAGATTGGCGTCACAAATGGAAGTGTTCTCAACTATTTTTATTAAGAACTATTTTTAAGTCTTACGTTTTTTTAGTGATTTATAATTGTAAAAATAAATTATTATTATTGTTTTTAATTAAAAAAAATATTTACATATTTAAGTTTTTTAGTGATTTATAATTTTTAAAATAAATTATTATTAGCATTATTTTACTATTCATTATATTATTATGTATTATATATATATATATATATATATATATATATATATATATATATATATATATATATATTACATTTATTATTTTTATTATCAATAGCTATAACAGCTATAGAAGTTAAATATAATTTTGATAATTTTATTATCAACCACAACTGATAAGATAAGAGTCAACTATTTCATGTCAGGTAATTATTGGGGCAAGTTATCTTATGTGTTTTATGTGTTTTATGTGTTGTAATTTCATTCATTACAATATTTTTATGTTAAAGGCCCACTGAAGTGCCTTGAAACTAATTTATTTCACCATGTTGAAGCCGGTGTAAGAAAAGGAAAAGAAGTGAGTTTATTGGTCTAACAACAGTTCTATAATAACTGATTTATCTTTTGGTGTGCAGGTAATGACCTCTGTAATTTCTCAGGAGATATCCTTTGTAATATTCCTTATTTTTCATTGTTTTGCAAGATTCAGATTCTTGACGTAATTTCCCCTGAAACAGCTCCAGCTGTTAGCAGCCCCTCCCCTTTTTTAAAACAGCCAATAGCGTTTCGTTAATACCACAGTATGACCTTTCAGTTTGGTAAAGCCACAGTTTCCTCCTAATCGCTAACCGTTTATCATCATAATCTCCTCCATATCGCTTTGAAATACAGCATTCTGTGCAGAATTTAAAAGGGTCCGATATGTTTTGTTGTCTGCGCCGACTCGCGCATATGATCCACTCTGCGCTTTCGTGTCTCACTTTAGACCAGAGCCGTTGGTGTGTGTGTGTATGTGTGTCAAGTCAAGTCAAGTCAACTTTATTTATATAGCGCTTTTAACAATGCAGATTGTTTCAAAGCCGCTTCACAGTGTTAAACAGGAAAATAATGCAACAGAATTTTATTCAGCCGTATAGCCGTTCTGGAGAAAACGGTGATGTCATCAGTTCATTTCAATTATCATACAGTGACAGTGTGGGCTTTTAGTAATTAGATCAGTAATTTAGTTTATATGGTTAATTTAGTTTAATAATTAGATTTATTTGGATATTTAGTTGAAAAAATTCAGGAAAATTTAGTGAAATTTAGTGTCCCCAACTGAGCAAGCCAAGCCAGAGGCAACAGTGGCAATGAAACCAAAACCCCATTAGGTGACCTAATGGAGAAAAATAAACCTTGGGAGAAACCAGGCTCAGTCGGGGTGCCAGTTCTCCTCGGTTTATTGAAGATGCCGTGTCGACGAGGCAATTTCAGGGGGAGTCTAATTGACACTTCAGGGTCATGCGTTGGTCATGTCTAGGCGCAGGGCCACCATCTGATCTGGATATGGCCCGGATCCGGCTTACTGTAGTAGACCTTGGGATAAAATAGAGAGACTAACATTGGCGTAGATGCCATTCTTCTGATGATGTCACGAGTACACCAGGTGTTATGGGAAGTGTTCCCGGTTCCGGCTGACCTAATTAATGCAGCCTAACAATCATTTAATTGAGAAGGTGATTTATATGTATGCCATAGTAAAGAGATGTGTTTTTAGTCTAGATTTAAACTGACAGAGTGTGTCTCCTTCCCGTACAATGTTAGGAAGACTGTTCCAGAGTTTAGGAGCTAAATAGGAAAAGGATCGACCGCCTGCCGTTGATTTCGATATTCTCGGTATCATCAACTTGCCAGAATTTTGAGACCGCAGTAGACGTGATGGAGTATAATGTGTTAAGAGCTCGCTCAAGTACTGGGGAGCTAAACCATTTAGTGCTTTGTAAGTAATAAGCAAGATTTTCAAATGTATGCGGTGTTTAATAGGCAGCCAGTGCAGTGTTGACAGAACTGGGCTAATATGGTCATACTTCCTGTGTTCTAGTAAGAACTGGAGCTGTTGTGTTTTGGACCAGCTGGAGTTTGTTTATTGAGCGAGCAGGGCAACCACCCAGTAGAGCATTACAATAATCTAGCCTTGAGGTCATGAACCCATTAACTAACTGTTCAGCATTTTGCATTGAGAGCATGTGCCGTAATTTAGATATATTTTTAAGATGGTAGAATGCAATTTTACAGATGCTAGAAACGTGGCTTTCAAGCGAAAGATTGGTATCAAAGAGCACACCCAGGCTGAGAGCACACTCACTGATGACGAGGACTTGACAGAGCAGCCAACAAGTGTTAGACAGTATTCTAGGTTACTACTTGTGGAGCTTTTTGTCCAATAATTAAAAATTACGTTTTTTTCTGAATTGAGTTGCAGGAAATTACTGGTCATCCAATGTTTTATATCAGCTATGTATTCCGTTAATCTTGTAAATTGTTAAGTTTCGTCAGGGCGTGAAGAAATATAGAGCTGAGTATCGTCAGCATAACAATGAAAACTAATGCCATGCTTCCTAATGATATCTCCCAGTGGTAGCATGTACAGGGTGAAGAGCAACGGTCCTAGCACTGAGCCCTGCGGTACTCCATACTGAACTTGTGATCGGTGCGACATGTCTTCATTTACTGCTTTTCCAATTGTCTATGAACCCTATGTTATTTTGCAGACACCACTTAGACAACCAGCCATTGAGTGATGATAGTCTGCTAACTATCTCATCACTTCCTTTTAACAGGGAGCAGTCCAGAACAATAAACAGCCTCTGACATCGTACTAGCAAGTTCACACACCTCTTTAATGTTAATTTTGGTGATCTCCGACTGGCGAAGTCGAACATCATTAGTGCCGACGTGAATAATAATCTTAGAGAATTTCCGATTAGCTTTAGCCAGCACTTTTAAATTTGCTTAGATGTCCGGCGCTCTGGCTCCCGGTAAACATGTGACTATGGTGGCTGGTGTCTCTATCTTCACGTTCAGTGTAATAGAATCGCCAATGACTAGGGCACTTTCAACAGGATACTCAGTGGGTGCTTCACTGAGAGGGGAGAACCTGTTTGATTTTCTAACCAGAACGGAAAAGCTGTTTTTAGATCCACGACTATGCCATCTCACTGTCACCCAGTTTCCCTGCTGCAGGGGCCCTGCAGCCGGAACCGAAGAATGTACAGAGTTCATTAAGCTATTCGCATCCAAATTAGTGTCTAAAGCTGTTACATCCTCACTACTCTTCTGTAGTTACATCGTGTACTAAGTCAGACGGAAAATGAAAAGTTGTGATTTTCTAGGCCGATATGGCTTGGAACTATACTCTCATTCCTGCGTAATATCAAGGAACTTTGCTGCCACACTCATGGTACAGCAGGAAAGTTCCTTGATTATTACGCAGGAATGAGAGGTATTCAATGATCTATGCTAAGCTATGCTAAAAGTGCTACCACCAGATCCGGAGATCAGCTGAATGGATTAAAAAACGGTAAAACTCAACTGTTTAACTCTAGGGGAGTTGGAAAATGAGCCTATTTTCAAAAAAAGTGGATTGTTCCTTTAAGGCTAGCATAGTCATACTAAAAGCTAAAAAACTTCAATTTTGATTTCAGGGGGCCTTTAAAATAGCAGACGTGTATCAGAGTTATTGTACTGCTTTAATTTAGCCTGAAAGCCTATAATAGTCTATTTAAAGGGTTAGTTCACCCAAAAATGAAAATTCTGTCATTAATTACTTACCCTCATGTCGTTCGACACACGTAAGACCTTTGTTCATCTTCAGAACACAAATTAAGATATTTGTGTTGAAATTGTGTTTATGATGCGACGAGAATAGTTGTTGTGCTAAAAAAAAAATCTTTATTCAACAAGTTGTTGTCTTCTGTCTGGGCCTCTGACGTGAACTCAAGAAGCACCACGACGCATGTGTGAGAATATGACGTAGAGCCGGCTTAGATAAGGCACTTTTACGTGCACTTATTTGTTTCTTACGGTTCGGGCATCCAAGAAATGCACACTTTAGCGCTATTTTGAGCCCTACGCCAAGACCTAAAACACGATCAATGTAGAATTCAACATATACCTATCTATGAGAACGGCGGCTCTACGTCATATTCTCGTGCATGAGTTGAGTATATATATATATATATACACTCACCTAAAGGATTATTAGGAACACCATACTAATACTGTGTTTGACCCCCTTTCGCCTTCAGAGCTGCCTTAATTCTATATGGCATTGATTCAACAAGGTGCTGAAAGCATTCTTTAGAAATGTTGGCCCATATTGATAGGATAGCATCTTGCAGTTGATGGAGATTTGTGGGATGCACATCCAGGGCACGAAGCTCCCGTTCCACCACATCCCAAAGATGCTCTATTGGGTTGAGATCTGGTGACTGTGGGGGCCATTTTAGTACAGTGAACTCATTGTCATGTTCAAGAAACCAATTTGAAATGATTTGAGTTTTGTGACACGGTGTATTATCCTGCTGGAAGTAGCCATCAGAGGATGGGTACATGGTGGTCATAAAGGGATGGACATGGTCAGAAACAATGCTCAGGTAGGCCGTGGCATTTAAACGATGCCCAATTGGCTCTAAGGGGCCTAAAGTGTGCCAAGAAAACATCCCCCACACCATTACACCACCACCACCAGCCTGCACAGTGGAAACAAGGCATGATGGATCCATGTTCTCATTCTGTTTACGCCAAATTCTGACTCTAACATCGATTAATGAACGATTAATACAAGATGGCTCCGCGGTTGGCAGCCTCGGTATGGAGCTCTTCAGCTATTGTGTTGTTTTTGTTCGTTCGTTCTGCGTTTAGTCATTCTTTTCCGATCAGTTTCACCAAAGACGAACTACTGGGCATTAGGAAACACACACCAGACAACATTTCTGCAGTTTTTGATTATTCAGATGTTTTTTTTTATATTACAAGTCTGCTTACAGACTGGAGGTTGAACAGCTGCCTGTCTGGTGCAGTTATAACAACCTTGAGTTCAACACGCTCAAAACGGTGGAGACGATAGTGGACTTCAGGAGGAACAGCCCAGCTCTCCCCCACTCACCATCATGAACAGCACTGTGGAAGCAGTGGAGTCATTCAGGTTCCTGGGCACTACCATCTCTCAGGACCTGAAGTGGGACAACCACATTGACTCCATTGTGAAAAAGGCCCAGCAGAGACTGTACTTCCTTCGTCAGCTGAGGAAGTTCAACCTCCTACAGGAGCTGCTGATTCAGTTCTACTCGGCTGCCATTGAGTCTGTATTATGCACTTCCATCACTGTCTGGTCTGGTTCAGCTACCAAATCTGACATCAAGAGACTACAACGCACAATTCGGACTGCGGAGAGGATTATTGGTGCTCCCCTGCCAACCCTCCAGGACCTGTACTCTTCCAGAGTGAGGAAGAGAGCAGGGAAAATCATCACAGACTCCACTCACCCTGGACACCACCTGTTTAAACTGTTACCATCAGGACGGCGACTCCGATCACTGGCCACTAGAACATCTAGGCACAGGAACCATTTCTTCCCACAGGCCATTTCCCTCTTGAACAGTTAAAATACACCCCCCAAAGTGCAATACTCTGACTGTTTAGTGCAATCTTTTAAACTCAGGAGATTATTTATGTTTATACTGTATATTCATACTACTCAAATACTGTAAATATGTTCATTATCTGAAAATGTTTATTCTGACTAAACGTAACTGTGACCTTATATTTTTTATACTATTTTTCATATTTTTATTCTTAGAATTTGTATTACTATGTTCTTGTTGTGTTTGTATTGTATATGTGCACTGGAAGCTTCAGCACCAAGAAAAAATCCTTGTGTGTGCAAGCACACTTGGCAATAAAGCTCTTTCTGATTCTGATTCTGAATGTCTCAACAGAAATTGAGACTCATCAGACCAGGCAACATTTTTCCAGTCTTCAACTGTCCAATTTTGGTGAGCTTGTGCAAATTGTAGCCTCTTTTTCCTATTTGTAGTGGAGATGAGTGGTACCCGGTGGGGTCTTCTGCTGTTGTAGCCCATCCGCCTCAAGGTTGTGTGTGTTGTGGCTTCACAAATGCTTTGCTGCATACCTCGGTTGTAACGAGTGGTTATTTCAGTCAAAGTTGCTCTTCTATCAGCTTGAATCAGTCGGCCCTTTCTCCTCTGACCTCTAGCATCAAAAAGGCATTTTCGCCCACAGGATTGCCACATACTGGATGTTTTTCCCTTTTCACACCATTCTTTGTTAACCCTAGAAATGGTTGTGCGTGAAAATCCCAGTAACTGAGCAGATTGTGAAATACTCAGACCGGCCCGTCTGGCACCAACAACCATGCCACGCTCAAAATTGCTTAAATCCCCTTTCTTTCCCATTCTGACATTCAGTTTTGAGTTCAGGAGATTGTCTTGACCAGGACCACACCCCTAAATGCTTTGAAGCAACTGCCATGTGATTGGTTGATTAGATAATTGCATTAATGAGAAATTGAACAGGTGTTCCTAATAATCCTTTAGGTGAGTGTATAACTTACCAGACTTACCTCCTCACTCCCTTTCTCCCAGGCAAGATCCTTTTTATTCCTGTTTCTATAAAGTAGGAAGATATATTTTACAGCTCCGGTATCCACATATGATTTTGCCCTTATTGTTGTCACTACTAGAGCAAGCTCCTGATTGGTTAACGCGGTGTGAATATCCGCCAAAGTTCCCATTTTTCAACTTGTGCGAATCACGCGTTATGCGCATCAAACGCCTGAAACACTCAATTCATTGACGCTCACGCCTCATTTGCACGAATCGCGCCGCAGATTGTCTATTCGCATCTTTGCATTTACATGTAAATCACTCACGCTTAACGTTTCATTCACGTCTGGTGTGAACGCACCATTACGCGTGTCGAACGACATGAGGGTGAGTAATAATTAATGACAGAATTTTCATTTTTGGGTGAACTAACCCTTTAATGGCAGGTTCTTTTGTGACAACATGCCCCACTGTTAAATGTCTTTTTCCCCCTAGGCAATAATAACAGCGTAAATGTTCAGATGTGCAGCCAAGACTTTAATGTATGTGCCTAAACAGGAACTGGCTTTCTAAAATGAGCCTACCCTAAAAAATATTCATCGGCGAGGAAATTGTGACAGCAAGCCCTGGTCTTATTTGGCCTGTGGTTATATTGTGAACAATTGAATTAGTTCTCACCTCGAACCAGACTAGCAAAACAATGAAAAATGAGGAAGATTACAACGGATATCTCCTGAGAAATTACAGAGGTCATTACCTGCACACCAAAAGATAAATCAGTTATTATAGAACTGTTGTTAGACCAATAAACTCACTTCTTTTCCTTTTCTTTAGAATTAAACCTAGCCACCGGCTTCAAAACGGTGAAATAAATTCGTAATCTAATTCGCTCAAGGGAGCCAAAACACTCCATCATTTCTGAATATTCAACACAATTCTCATTTTCCTTTTAATCTTTCACACACTCCCTCTCTTACATGGATTGAAAATAAAATACTTCAGCTAATATGAGGGAGGTTTAGCCTTTGAGAACAATTATTAATTTTTACCAGCTCGCTAGAGGTGTTTCAGAAATCCCCCGGGCCTCTCTGTGTGCCGTCTGCCGTAGTGCCGCAAATCAAAGCAGAGATAATTAAGAGATAACAAGACGATTCTTAAGGCTGCTTTTCCTTCTGAGCACATGACTCAAATGAACTGTCTTAGAGAGGTAAGATTGTCCGGCTCGTTTTCTCTTCGAATTGCACATATGGAGTCTTCTTTGGCAAACATCTCGCCTCTTGTTGAACAAGGTCATCCGTCTGTGTTAGTCGGTCAGACAAAGTGCGTGACCGCTCGAGACCCGATGCGGCGACCTGAAGCTGAGCCTCATCTGCGTTGAAGGTCTCACGTATGCTGTTGTGTGCTCTGCTGGCATTGGAGATTCATTGTATCAGGAGAAATTGCTTTTGGGACACATCAGCTGGAGTGTGGCTCCAGAATTAGGAAATAGATGCACAGAGGAACACAACTGCAAGAGTAGAACACAGTTCTCATGATGAAAATAATATTGATTTATTTACATCTTTACTAGGGCTGTCAATCAATTCATTTAATGATCCGTCAATGATCTTGGGTCATATTTAATAATACAATTGTTTAATATTAATATTCATTAATAATAATATGCAATATATATCAGGCATAACATTATGACCTAATATTGTGTAAGTCCCACCATTGCTGCTAAAACAGCCCTGACCTGTTGAGGCATGGACTCCACTAGACCTCTGAAGGTGTGCCGTGGTATCAGGCACCAAGATGTTAGCAGCAGATCCTTTAAGCCCTGTAAGTTGCGAGGTGGGGCCTCCATGGATCGGACTTGTTTGTTCAGCACATCCCACAGATGCTCGATTGGATTGAGATCTGAGGAATTTGGAGGCCAAGTCAACACCTCAAACTCGTTGTTGTGCTCCTCAAACCATTCCTGAACCATTTTTGCTTTGAGGCAGGTGCATTATCCTGCTGAAAGAGACCACAGCCACTAGGGAATACCGTTTCCATGAAAGGGTGTATATGGTCTGCAACAATGCTTAGGTAGGTGGTATGTGTCAAAGTAACATCCACATGGATGGCAGGACCCAAGGTTTCCCAGCAGAACATTGCCCAAAGCATCACACTGCCTCCGCCGGCACCCCTTTTTCCCATAGTGCATCCTGGTGTCATGTGTTCTTCAGGTTAGCGACGCACTTGCACCCGGCCATCCACGTGATGTTAAAAAAAACTTGATTCATCAGACCAGGCCACCTTCTTCCATTGCTCCGAGGTCAAGTTCTGATGCTCACATGCCCACTGTTGGTGCTTTCGGCGGTGGACAGAGATAATCAGTGTTATTTACATTACCTCTCAGTGGTCATAATGTTATGCCTTATCAGTGGTATATATATATATATGCACAATAATATATTTTAACTGATACATAGGCTGTTATTGAGACAATGGCTCCATCATTTCTCCCCCTAGTATCGTCTCTCTGTACCCTGGGAATGGCCCGGGATGTGCCCACCTGAAATATGCAACTGATTTTCCAACACCTAAATGCTGCCTCGATTGAAGTCGGCTCATGCTGCGCCGGTGGGAATATTCAAAGCAGGTCTTATGAAATATTTATCGGAACATGAAAATTTCCCTGTATTTTAATTACCTGTTTTATACTCGAGGTACAATAAAGATTAAGTGAGCCCACTGCTGAACGGTGACTCAGTGTTCATTTACAGAGATTATGGTGAATAATTAAAATCTTTTTGGTTGCTCTGTGGGGTTGGAAGAAGAACCAATGAAAGGATTTATTCAGAGTCAAGCCACATCCATTAATTTTGAATGCAGCCCAAAGCACCTGCACAGAGTGTTGGCATGTTTTATTGAGAGAGCGGCTGTGTTCTCCAAGATCACATGCCCGGGAGGTCTCACCGGTCTTTTTTTCGGAATCTATATGTTGTGTGTCATCGCACATAAAACCCCTTAGCTAAACAAACTCTTCTAACGAGGAAAAAAACACCTTCAGTACATTCAGGGCTGAAACATACTCCTACGCAAGTACATCAATGCATGCGCTTCAAGCGGCACAAACTTGATTTTCACGCGTCATAGCAATTCATTTCACAGTGCACATTGCATTTCATAGTTCAGAGGTCAGGTGGAATTGTTAATTCTGTTTATTTGTTTATATTTAAAAAATACAAATAATCGGATACATTTATGAAAAGCTTAATCTGTGTCTACTATCTCGCAATAATGAATAAAAATTATAATATTTAAAAATACAACAAATCGGATACATTTATGAAAAGGTTAATCTGTGTTTATTTATTATTATCTTGCAATAATTTATAAAAAAATATGATATTTAAAAATACTAAAAATGATACATTTATGAAATATTTATTATTAAAAAATATATATTTGTACACAAAATGTAATTGCTAGGTAAAAAAAATCACCCTTTTGTTTCCGTAGAAAATATTAAATATTTATACTTAAAAATATGATTTAACACACACACACACATACATATATATATATATATATTTTTTTTTAAAAACACTAAAATATCTTAAAATCATAAAATCTATATAAAAAATATTGCAGATTGAGCAAAAAAATGCAAAATTGTAATGAATGATGATTGTAATATTTCTTTATATGTATTACGTTTTTTAATATTTAAATAATTATAAAATCTATATAAAAATATATCAGATTGAGACAAAAAAAATGCTAAATTGTTCACATAAAGAAATTGTTTGGGGGAAAAAATCACCTTTTGTATTCTGCTAAGAAGGAAAGTCATAGGAACGGCATGAAGTTGATTAAATTGCGATTTAATTTTTGAGTAAACTATTGTTTGTAAGTAACATGAGAACACTTATGTGCTTGAAACAAGCACATCGACATCTCTGTCATCTCATAAACAGGTAAATTATTGTAATATTTAGAATTGATGTTGGAAGGTGGATTTCCTCGAGTGTGGCATCATTCCTGTCTTGTTTAGGTGTGGATGTTCCTCTGGGAACCGTCCCTCGAGGCATGCGTGTTTTCATCTTGGCAAGCACTGGTGAGCATGTGAAGAGGGTGCTGTGCTTGGCTCATTTACATTGATGGCAAGACTTCTCCTTTTCTGGCATTTTCAACAGCCATTGATCCACTGCCTGCCTGATTAATCTTCTATAAAGGGATCAGGAGTCAATTAGTGTCTGAGTTTCACTTTGAATTCCACATGTGCGTCACCTTTCCCTTGAGGACTCCGACCCCTCTACACACGTCCTCTGTACAGCACTCCTGAAATATCCATCTCCAGTCAATTTACATGTTTCCCTTTCATTCCTCTCAGAGTAAAGAATACATCTGCATACCAAAGACAAAGGATCTACCTGCAGGAAAGAGACACTGTGTTAGCTACCTAGAGACTGAAACAATGGGATTCATTATCTTTCTGTTTTTAAGTAGAAGTTAACAGAGGGTTGACATAATATAATGATAAGATCCTGTACTCGCCTGCCTGGTAACGGTCACCAAACCGTTTTATGTTCCAAAACCTAGTGTACTACATGCCTAGACAGCATTTTAAAGGGGTGATGAACTGAGAAATCAACTTTCCCTTGAGCCTTCGATACATAAAAGTTCATGTTGATATAAGAATATCCTGTAAGTTTCAGAGCTGAAAACTTCCTTGTTAGTCAAAGAAAAGCTTTTATTGACACCAGGCACATCAAACGAGAGCTCTCAGAATATGTCGACCACTGACGCCTCTACAGATAAATATGTACACCTGCTTCTGTAGCCCCGCCCACCGACTCGTGGAGCTAAACGGATCGCGCTACTGAGCTATAAACATGCCGAAGAGAGTAATACATTGCGCTGTGCCTGGTTGTGGAAGAACACAGTCGCTGCATAAGCTTCCTTCGGATTATAATATTAGGAATGAGTGGTTAAACTTTATTTTTAATGAAGTTCCAGCTCACGTGATGTGGGGAAGACATTGCACGTTTGTTCATTTCACCGTGGATTCGTTTGTAAACAAGAGATTTGCAGACAGGATGAGATTACATGAATGCATGGAGCTAATCTCTAATGTGAATAAAAAGGTTTTATATGTGATAGTATTGCATTGTTACAGATCAAATACAATGTTACATTGTGTACATGTCTAACTAAACATAACTTACCACTGTTACAGGGCAGCTCAACGTCCCGGGGCTATGTGTTTTCCAGACGGGATACCAATAAATATCATCATAAATAGTGAAATAACATTCCTCTCTTGATGTGCGTTGTTCACTCACTTGACTTGATGTTTGAAGGAAAAAGACAATCGCAGAAGTTTTGATCATGCTGTCTGCAACGTTGGCGCGTATATCCACCGATGGGGTGGGCCAAGTAATATAAAATAACATTCATATTAATTGTGGGTGGATGAGAGATAAATCATTGTATTTGTTCCGCACTTTCAAAGCAATGCCTCACGCGTACTCATGTGGGAGCCGAAGCTCATTAAATATGCAAAGCTTATCCAATCCTAGCCGTGGGCGTTTACTTCCAAGTCTTCAGTGCGGCACGCCCATCAAAACCGACCGTGCCTTGAGAGAGCCTCGAAACCATGGCAGAAAATAGCCTATTACTTATTCATTATGATGTTTTTGAATGTAAAAACCACGCAAACGTCACAAGTAGACCTCAGACAACAGTATAAATTTTTTTAAAAGCCAGTACATGGCATCATACTGTAGGTGCATTCACATAATCACACAAAACTGACTTTGATGAATAAAAAAAATATAACTAATATCAGCCAATAACTGATATCCCTCATAAAAGCAGTTTAATCTAATGGGTTAGGGTTTACCCGTAGACTGTAAAAAAATATGGACGTAGTGTCCGTGACGTCACCCATAGGATTCTGAAGAGCAGTTTTGAAGCGTAAAGTAGGGTCGAGATGGCTGTTGCCATCTTGGCAGCGCGTCATCGCGTGTCACTCCCGGATAACAGAAAATGGGCAAAGAGGCGGGACGTGGGTAGAGCTGAGGTGACGCGATGACTAACAGACAGCAGACAAATGGCGATCCACCTGTCACTCAAAGTGGCCACGCCCTTAATTATACAGAACTTTTAGGCTTTATATCATTTAAACGAATGAGTTATAAAAAAAATCACCCCCCTCACAGTTGTCATGAAGGGCAAAATTAGCCATATAGACCAAAACCACAACTTGTACCAGACTGTAAACATGTTTTTTTCTGCTGTAAAGTTGGGCATTTTAACATGGAGCTCAATGAGATTCTGCTCACTTCTGGAGCCTGTCCCTAGTGGCCAGTCGATGAACTGCAGTTTAAGTCACTTCCATATTGGCTTCAAGAGAAACTGCGGGAGTTGCCGCTTGGGTTTACCTGGTTAGCATTAGTTAGTTGATATTGTAACTACAACATTACGAAGGCAAATCAGGGGAGGTTCCAGTTTGCATTAATGCTGTGGAAATAATCATCATTCATTTTTCTGTTGTAGGGGGCTAATGCATGAATCACCGCTGCAAGGATATAGTGTTGATTAAAAAAAAGAGTTTAACTGTACAACAATGACATTTGAACTTATCTTGTTATAGGTGATTCAACGCAGAGAAGATGGCTCTGTTAACTTTTTCCGTGACTGGGAAGCCTATCGTGAAGGATTTGGCAAGATAACAGGCGAGCATTGGCTTGGTAAGGCATCCATGTCTCTATCTGTAATACAATCTGTCTGGGAAAAAAAAGCTTTAGTAATATCATTGTCACAAAAAGATCTCAAACAGTTTTTCTCCTCATTCCTGAGTCATTACACATTTGCAAAACAATGTTTAGTTGTATGCATTTGTAATATGCAATGTCTATTAAAATAGATTTTTCTGTAACATATAGTCTAGACTCTATAATAAGTACTACTATATAATATTCATTATACCAATAGTTTGTTTCACTCCCACTAATTTAATTGTGCAAGTGACTTTCCATAAGTGATGATTTCATCTTGCCTGTATTCGCTACATAAAATAAATGCATAAAAACTATTTTCGTTTGATGAACTAACCAGAAGAGCTGTCCATGTTGTGTATAAATGTAAATTACTCTATATATTTTTTGTTTGTACAGAAGTTCTGTTGTGTAAAAGTGCACCCGCAACCGTGAATCACAGTTTCACAGTTTTTGGTTTTGAATGGCAGTAATGTCTTTAAAAGCAGGCTGAGTTATTCTACTTTTGTCATAACACCCAAACACGCTTGTCGTGATTGTCACTCTTATATATATATATATATATATATATATATATATATATATATATATATATATATATATATATATATATATATATATTTCTGACAACTGTAAGGAACAGGGGCACATTTGGTTATTGCCACGGTGAGCTGCCAGCCCGGACAAAATGCCAAGCTGTGTGTCCAAAGCCGAGCGTAGCAGATGGCAGTGGGTGGACAGGGAGCAAGGCTTTATAAAGAGACTGAATGTAGTGAGGAAACTCATAGCGTCTTCTGATAAAGCAATGGAAATGTTGGTTCCACCCCATACTGGAATTATGGATTAGTGCTGATCGATTCAGCTCACTGTTTTTTTAAAGGGATGGTTCAAACAAAATGTATTATTTACTCAACCTCATGTTGTTCCAAAGGATGTTATTTTTTCCATGGACAAATAAAATAAAATTAAATTAAATAAAAAAACCCATCCATCTACCCATCCATCTACCCAGCCATCTACCCATCCATCTACCCATCCATCTACCCAGCCATCTACCCATCCATCTACCCAGTCATATACCCAGCCATTCATCCATCTTTCCATCCATCCATCCATACACAAACCCACCCACCCACCCAACCATCCATCCATAGACAAACCCACCCACCCACCCAACCATCCATCCATACACTCATCCATCCACCCAGCCATCCATCCATCTACCCATCCATCCATCCACCCAGCCATCCATCTACCTAGCCATCTACCCATCCATCTACCCAGTCATCTACCCAGCCATCCATCCATTCACCAATCCATCCATACACCCATCCATCCATCCACCCATCCATCCATACACTCATCCATCCACCCAGCCATCCATCCATCTACCCATCCATCCATCCACCATCCATCCATCCACCCAGCCATCCATCCATCTACCCATCCATCTACCCAGCCATCTACCCATCCATCTACCCAGTCATATACCCAGCCATTCATCCATCTTTCCATCCATCCATCCATCCATCCATCCATCCATACACTCATCCATCCACCCAGCCATCCATCCATCTACCCATCCATCCATCCATCCATCCATCCATCCACCCAGCCATCCATCTACCCAGCCATCTACCCATCCATCTACCCAGCCATCCATCCATCTTTCCACCCATCCATCCATCCATCCACCCATCCATCCACCCAACCATCCACCCATCCATCTACCCAGTCATCTACCCAGCCATCCATCCATCTTTCCATCCATCCATCCACCCATCCATCTATCCATCCAGCCACCCATACACCCACCCACCCATCAATCTTTCCATCCATCCATCCATCCATCCATCTATCCATCCACCCATTCAGCCACCAATTCATCCAGCCACCCATCCACCCACCCGTCTATCTTTCTTTCCATCCATCTAACCACCCACCCATCCATCCATCCATCCATCCATCCACCCATCTATCCATCCACAATTCATCCATCCACCCATCCAACTTGGAACTGTCTTATGGGAAAAAAAGCTTAAAGATTCTGAACGGAAAAGCAGCATACAGGTTTGAAACGACGTGAAGCAAATAATGACAGAATTTTCATTTTTTGGATGAACTATTCTTTTAAACCTGAGAGATGGAATAAGGAAAACATTGTGGTTTGTTTGTGTTTTTCCATGACAGTTGGTTGCTCTCCAATGTGTTGAACACGAAGAAGATAAATTGCATTTTCTTTTATTTACTGCAAGGTCGCTCCTCTTTCGAGGAAAAAAAAATGGAAATATTTTTTTGTGATGAAAGCGCTTATGGGCTGCGTCTTGTTTCTTTTTTCGCCTTTGCCTGACAAACATTTTAGGTCTAGACTTGTTCTTGGACTTGTTGTCTGTAACGTGCGCTCAGGGTCTTGTGTCTCAATCAGCGATGATGAACTATGACAGGCCCGTCACGGAGTGTCATCTTGGAGAGATTGACAGCTTCACAGTGAGAGCAGGACAGCACTGGCTAGCAGCGTCTCTCACGCCCGCTGTGGCTGAGAATGACTTTTCCCATGGCCTGCTCCTTTTTCTTCACAGTGAGTAAGACCGGCCTAGAGCAATTCCACAGGCTGTTCAACACAGGATATTGCTTGTGTCGGTGGTGGTCAGGGGTTTGGGTCCCTGTGGGCAAGCCCAGGATGGAACAGTCCTCCCTGGAGTGAAGAGGTTCAAGGCCCTGCCTTGTGGTGAAGATGTGCATCGGTGCCAATGAGTTGAGCTGCTCCTGCCCACGCTCTTAATCAATAAGAGACATGAGGGAGCTAGAGACAATTAACCTCCAGGGCTGGCGAAATGAGTTCCAGAAGACATCAACAACACAGACTCGTCAGGAATGAGGGGACAGGGAAACCAGGGAGGCCAGAAGATACGTAGTGAGAGACAATCTAGCCTCTCACCTCCAACAAATAGGATACAGAGCACAGTTCACATTATCTCTGTTGCAAAACTTACTTGTGCGCCATTCTGAATTGAATTAAGAATGAAATTCTAGTTCAGTCAACAAATTTCAATTGAATATGATTAAATAAATAAAAAATAGTTTTCTGTAGTATACTTAATTAATTAACCTTTGTGGACTAGGGTGGACTATAGGTATAAGAACAATTTTCCAGACTACATTAACAATGATGATATATTTTTGTAGGCCTACCTGGAAGTTCTCATCACCCTGGTTCCTTGACAAATGTCAGTAGGATTTTTCCACTGGCTTTTGGATATTGCAGAAAATAAGCTATCCAACAAAAGTTTACGATTCTTAAGACCTGTTCACACCAAGGACAATAACTTCCCACAATCTTTCCACCCATCCATCCATATATCCACCCACCCATCCAAAACCATCCATCCATCCATCTACCCACCCATCTTTCCATCCATCCATCCATCCATCCATCCATCCACCATCTATCCATCCATCCATCTTTCCATCCATCCATTCATCTTTCCATTCAATCCATCCATCCATCCATCCATCCACCATCTATCCATCCATCCATCCATTCATCATTCCATTCAATCCATCCATTCATCCATCCACCCATTCAAATGCATCCACCCATCCATCCAAATTCATCCATCCATCCATCCATCCAACCAAAAGATTGTCAGCCAATCAGAATCCATCTGATTTTAAAGAGCTTTAGCAGTGGCAGGTGACAACAGAAATGGAAGCTTTAGCGCAAGTTCTGCCAGGAAGACTTAATTGTCATGTCACTTTAATTTTATCTATCCAATCACATGCTAAATACCTGGGTATAAAAGATCGGTACTTACGCATGTCTGAGTTCGCAGATGCTGACGCTCCAGTTCACCGCCATCCTCCCCACCACCTCCAAGTCAAATCCTTCCCTACATCCACCCCACCACCACCAGGATGGTCCCTTCCATACCTCACGGGGGGTCGGCTGCGCCTCTGCCTTCGTCTTCAGGCAGGATATGCAGAGTCCGGACCCTCAGATTGCGAGCTACGGACGGGGCCTATGCCAATATACTTTATTGCTTGCTGGATTGTTAATAAATGGATAATTGTCACAGTATTTATTCTCCCGAGTCTTTCTGGCAGAACTTTATACGTGGGGTGGATGCTAATATAGTTATCGTTATAGTTCTTTATAGTTATAGTTTTTGGTGTGAACAGGTCTTTAAACATTTTGTTCATCAGGATACAATCACAAATGAACACAACTTTAATGAATTTTGAAGACTAAATACGAACACAAGGAGTAAAAAGCTAAACATAGGCTATAAACAATCTACACCACGGTCACATGACATAAACTCTTTCAGTCTTTATTGAAAAAACATTTTCCCTGAACGTTTGAGATTATAAATACAACAAGGCTATGAAACAGACAGTTTTCCTGTTCTGTGTAAAGACGTTCAATGTCTTTGACAACCACTGCAGTCCTATTCAGCCACTTGTTAGCATCTGCCTTTTTCAAGAAAAGTAAAAAGATCCACAAGGGGGAAATTCTGGTGCATTTTATGTTGTAGAATAAACCGTGAAAATATCTTGTGCTTGTGTTCACCACAGACCTTATTTCAGGCATTTAACCAGAAACCCATTCAAAAAATCCATTGATTTCGGGACGAAGGAACTGGAAGTGCTAAAATGTTAACTTCCTGTGGAATGTGGTCAATTCAGTTCAAATTCATACTCAAAAATTGCAATAAATTTCAATAGAGATTGACGTTTGCATGTTGCTAAAAGTGAATGGTTTGATTACAAAAATGAATTACAAAGAAGTATAAACCAATATTTTAGGTTTCTGAACAGAGCAAATGACAGACAAAGTTTCTCAGAGCTCACAGAAACTTGTGAGCTACTTTTGCCGTGCATGCATCGTTTTAGTGCCACATTACCAATTAGCATGAAATGCTTGCGCATAAATATAAGTAGAATATTAAGGGAGCAATATGAATATTAATGCACAAGAGTGTATTTTTGTGTCATCAAAGGAGAGGTTTGAATCATCATTCCATAATTTCCTTTTGTAGTGTATTAGCATATCCATTCATGATCAGCCTCCCAGAGCACTATAAATAAGTCTTTTATCAGTCATTTTCACATAATTCTGTTGAATTGCTTATAATAAGTTGGTCTCACTCCCTCATCACGAGCTCATGCATACATACTTGTTAGGAACTCCAGTGAACTGCTATTGTTCTTAAATTAAGCTAATTATAATGATTACATTCTTGAGAGCGATGAGTGTTGGAACTCGGGATGTGCCATCTATTTAACTAATGAAATGAGTTAGAGGGGGGAAATCGCTATCATACTTGAACACCACCCATCTGAGGTGATAGTAGAAGTGATAAAAGTCTCTAGAATGTACAGGATTTTAACGTAAAGTGCATTTTTATGTTTTTCAGTTTTGCAAGTTAAATGATAATGAATTGGGTTCATCTGAATCAGCAGGTTTGATTTAAATGGGTCCTTTTATACTTTTTCAACTTTAGTTAGTGTGTAATGTTACTGTTTAAGCATAAAAAAGATCTGCCGGGTTACAAAGCTCAAAGTCCACTCATATTTAACAGAATCCACTTTCCAAGAACTACAACGAACAACTCATTTGGACTACAACGTGTCTTTTGAAGTCACAGTGTTACTCATTTAAATAATCTCCGCTCACTGAATACAAGAAAAAAAATGGCGAGGCCTGGCTAGAGAAGACAGTAGGCTTGTTCGACTTGATACAGCGATGCACAGACGATCGGCGGCTGACTTGAAGCAGTGCATGCCGGTTAGAAATTTTGTCCGACTTGAGATAGCAGCAACGCCACGTGACCGTGACGCATGACATCAAAGTACCGCAAGAGCGATTCGAGAGCAGTCAGCTAATACAGCCGGTGCAGTTTCTCTAGAGCGGCTGCACCAGACTGCACAGACTCTGATGACGACACAGCTGTTCCACGATTGGCCGCATGACAGCGATCACTTGTGTTTCGTGTTTATTCTAGAACCTTCAGTTCCACTAATGCTCACAAATCAGTTTTTTTAACAGCAAAACCTCCTTTCATGTAGTCACGAAGTTATATTGTCATGTTTATCAAAATAAAACTGATAAAAAACTTAGACCCCACTTCATTGATAGTGTATGCTTATATGTTTATTCTTGTACAAACACACACTGTATTAAGCAGTGCATAAAGTATTACATGACAATAATGTCTCTGAAACATCTCTGTATTGACAAATATTGCATTTATTTCACTTCAGCTGTGATAAAGTATGCAAACACAGCGCGAGCGTCACTGCGGGAAGCAGAAAGTGTCCGACTTCACGTCTCTGTTTGCAGCTCCTCCCCGCCTGTACGCGGCTACTCTCGCCGATAGGTTGTATCCAGCCCCAGCCGATGTCGAACACACCTTTTGATGTCGCTATGTCACTATTTCCACCCCGTTTCCAAAACTCATTTGTTTGACCTTCCTAAGGGCTCGTACCCACACACGTGGGCAGTGGAATGGGGAAAAACTGCAAGGTCTCGAGATGCATTTTTTTAAAGTTGAACTGATTTTAACTTGACCGCCGCGTTTTTAGAACGCTATGTCATGTGCGAGATGCTGCAAAAGACGCGAGCGCAATGGTTATACACATCCGTCTAGTGCGTGTTTACATAGAAAACAATGGAAAAGTAGCGTATTGGAATGGAAAAACACGTTCTGACAAACGTATGGATCGTTTCCACTGAGCAGTACGGTCCAGTACAGTTCGGTACGGTGCGCAATTTTTGTTGTTTCCATTGTCAGAAGTTGTGAATGGTACCATCATTCCGAACCATATCAAACCACTTTTTTGAGACCCTTCCTTTGGGGTACCTAGCACAGTAGTCCGGTACTAATGGGTGGAGCTATACTCACTGCAGAACACCGATTGGTTGACAGAGAATCGTCACTTGCACATGCTTTTTCGGCCATTATTTTTGAACACCATTCCTTAAAATTATAACCCCAAAGTTTATCTGTGCGCTACACGTTCTATGGATAACAGCTTCCAGAAATGAAGAGAGTATGATGGAGGCTACGCACAAAAGCTTCCCACTTTCTCGGGACAATCTGTTTTTAACATTTGTTTTGAGCTTTCTATTAACAGTTCCAATTGTACATTTTATGTTGTTGCTATGATGTAAACCAGGGGTGTCTAAAATTTTTCTTTTTCTTTTTATTCTTTTTATTCTTTTTATCTTTTCTATTATATATATCACTAACATGTTTTGTTTCTTGGAAACATGACAAAAGCTTGAGCTGACAGTAAAGTAGCTTGTGATAGGACATAGATGTAAATGTATAGATATTTAACAACCTTTCATCAACAAAAAAGTTTTAATGAGTGAAATTTAAATATTATTACTGAGTTAGAACTTTATTCTTATTTAAATTAATGAGAACTCTATTTAGATCACCACAGTAAAACCACACTGCAAAAAAGGCTTTTCTTTCTTACTATTTCTGTCTTTTTTCCAGTCCAAATATCTAAAAAAATCTTCAATCAAGATGCTTTTACTAAGGAATTATTTATGGGGGGAATCTAAATGAAGTGAGTTTTTGCTTAAAACAAGAAAAATGATCTGCTAAATGGGGTAAGAAAAAGAATTTTGTTTCTGTTCGGGACCGGAACAAGAAACAAGATTGCAAACAGAAACAAGATTTATTTTCTATACCCCATTGGCAGATTATATTGCTTGTTTTAAAAACAAGAAAAAATATATTATGTCAATAATTTTTAGATATATTTAGACTAGAAACAAGACAAAATACTAAATAAGAGCATTTTTTGTAGTGCACACATGGCAAAAATCTAAAAAATATTATTTCTATATCTAGAATGGCTTTATGGTCTATAAACATATAAATACAAATTCGCAAAACTGCAAGTTTATGACAAAAATAGCCTGTAATTTGGCCTTTATTACTCATTTAATACATGTCTACATTAAAAATGAAATAAAATGAGATTAACAGAAATAACATTTCTGACAAATTACCACGGTTACAGTGTTACCACAGTAAACCCATGATAAATGTTGGTGAATTGTTGGTTGAAACTGGATCGGCTCAGTGTTTCGCCTGATTTGCATGTTAGTGTTGTTGATTAAGTCAGCGCAGTTTCAACTAGCTTTAAATTAAATTAAATCATCAAGAGATTTGCAGCTCATACCAGAGACCTCTTTGTTGATCTCGAACGCTTCTGATTGGCTGTTTAGTGGTCGTGTGATCGAAACGCTCAGCAAATAAACACATTTGTTCAGAGTCAGAGCTTGCGAGTTGCGCTACGCACAAGTAGCGCTGTTTCGTTCTGCTTTTGGTGTGTTGTTTCCCTGGCCTAAAATCTAGTATTGCCACCTTGTGTTGACATTGTGAAACTGCACGATTTGTAAATTATGCGTCATGGGCCACATATAATACATTTTAATAGACACGCTGCGGGCCGTTTGAAATTCCTCCCCGGGCCGGACTTTGGACACCCATGATGTAAACAAAGGGGGAAAGCTTTGCCTCCGCTTGCGTGCTAGCCAACAGTGTTGATATAGTATTTACTGTAGCTTTTGCTTTTGTAAGGCTGTTCACCGCCCCTTAGGAAAATTATTTTTATTTAACTATGTACCATAGTTTTCTGACAAGTATCATAGTTAAATGGTATATAAGATCATATCTAAAATGTATACAAAATTAAAAAAAAAACTCCTATGAAATCCGTGCTCGCAAAGTCCATGCATGAAATCCATTCTGCGCAATCCACTTGTTTGTTTACATTCTTAAGTCTGAATCAGGCTTGAATTGATTTGAAATTGACGCCATCCTAAATATTTACATCTGAGTAGAGCTCGCTGTTATGGTAAGGGGCGTGACATTTCCCGAAAGCCAATCACAACACATTGGGCCATCTAGCCAATCACAGTACATTTTATATTTTGGAAGGAAGGGCTTCATAGAAACAGGAACTAAACTGGGAGACTGGCCAGACTGGGGAGAGAGGTGCTGTAATGATGTAAAATATGTGAAAAATGTTTTTCGAATAATCAAGCATGAAAGCATATTCTAGTACACCCCAAAAACAAACTCAAGACTTCGTAAAAGGGCATAATTGGACCCCTTTATATAACATCCACACAAGCTTTTGATCATGTTCCTGACATGAATTTGTATGATGAGCTTTTTGTCAGAATCCTATTGGCCAGTTCCTTTGTCTTCTTTTGATGACCTGCCCAAAATAATGAACTTAACCATTTTCCTACATCCTTTCAAGGAAGAAAAGGGTGTATTTAATCGTGTTTACTTTATCCCTGCTATATCCCCGCAGTCATCACATAGTGTTCCCGAAAGTCTGTCCAGCTCCACATCAGCAGAAGAGGAGGATCGTAGCCTATAATCTCATCAATCCTCACAAAACTCGCCTCGTCACAAATGTTCCCTGGACAGAAGTCAAAAGATTGGCACAACTGTTTACAATACAAAAGATTTGACCATTTGTCATGTTTTTTGGGTAACAAGACAGGGCAGACAAATGATTTTTTTGATGACTTAATCTCACTGGAGAGACCCTGAGAAACTATGTGAGAAACTTTTCGCGAAGTGGTGCACAGCGCGTGTGGTGTTAACAGTGTCAGTCGTCACTCATTAAAGCTGAAGGGTGTAATTTATGCACAATTGGAAAAATGATATACTCCCACCTTTTCAAGGAAGTCGGCCTATAAATAAGGAAGGCATAACATTATGACCACCTTCCAGGGCTGGACTGGGGATAAAATTCGGCCCTGGCAAACCCAGCTCATCCGGCCCATGAGTTCCTCGTGAATGTTTTTGCTGGGGTTAGGGCCTTACATTGGAGTAAATAAATAAAACTAGGACAGGGACAAATAATGATGGATATTATTGAATTTACTGCAAATGCAGATATCAAACTTGATATTGCACTTTTGTCACACAGAAATGCACTTGACAGTAAAGGACTGACTTTGAGCTAGGATGCAATAAAGTAAATTTACTGCTTTTAAATTCTGTTGTGTAAAGTTGTTCCAAACCTGTATGATGTTGTCTCTTTTAACCGAGTTTAACTGTTGGCCAATTTTGGCCAAACCATGCCCCTCATTACCATAGGTATATGGTTTCTAAAATAAATAAATAAATAATAAACTATTGAATTTGTAATAAAAAAAATAATATTGTAAACACATAGAAAATACAAAAACAGCCTCTATAAAAGTGATTTATATTGCGCAATATTTAATGTAGCCTATAATAATAGCAACATTTTTAATAAATACATTTGTGCCAATACACCATATTTCTTCACTGTTAGTAGCTGCAAGGTAAATTGTGGTTGTGCTAGGGTGAGAAGTTTGTAGTGTGCATTACCATTTTCCAATTTACCTCGTTGTGTACATGCTCACGGCTGTTTTCAGCTGATTCACCAAAGAACCGTTATGTTACCATATCACACGATTGTATAAAACAAAATTCAGAGTCAAAGTGCCATTCATCACTTAATAGAGCAGCAGAAACGCAGAGCATGTTCGTCAGCGGCAGCGCTGTGCGGATATTCGCCTTTTGCAGTTTCATGCGCCCAAATAAAAAATAAAAAAACACAATAAAAAAACCAGCGCCTAATATGGACACAGTCTATGAATATGGAAGAAGGAAGGTCTCTCTCGCTGTGGCCTGTCAATTCAGAAGACAAACCAATGGGCCGCTGTCCCTGCATGATGGGCCAGTACGTGGCAAAAAACCCCGAAATAAATAAATAAATAACCTTGTATCGGCCCCAAAGTGCGTCGGCCCCCCAGGAAAATGCCCGGTATGCCAGATTACCAGTCCAGCCCTGCCACCTTCCTAATATTGTGTTGGTCCCCCTTTTGCTGCCAAAACAGCCCTGACCCGTCGAGGCGTGGACTCCTCTAGACCCCTGAAGGTGTGCTGTGGTATCTGGCACCAAGATGTTAGCAGCAGATCCTTTAAGTCCTGTAAGTTGCGAGGTGGGGCCTCCATGGATCGGACTTGTTGTTCGGCACATCCCACAGATGCTCGATTGGATTGTGATATGGGGAATTTAGAGGCCAAGTCAACACATCAAACTCGTTGTGCTCCTCAAACCATTCTGTGAACCTACCTGTGTATTCTGACACCTTTCTATCAAAACCAGCATTAACTTCTTGAGCAATTTGAGCTACCAGCCTTCGCTCCCCATGTGCATCAATGAGCCTTGGCCACCCATGATCCTGTCGCCGGTTCACCACAGTTCCTTGCTTGGACCACTTTTGATAGATACGGGATCGGGAACACCCCACAAGAGCTGCAGTTTTGGAGATGCTCTGACCCAGTCGTCTATCCATCACAATTTGGCCCTTGTCAAACTCGCTCAAATCCTTACGCTTGCCCATTTTTCCTGCTTCTAACACATTAACTTTGAGGACAAAATGTTCACTTGCTACCTAATATATCCCACCCACTAACAGGTGCCGTGATGAAGAGACCATCAGTGTTATTCTCTTCACCTGTCATAATGTTATGCCTGATCTGTGTATTTTGACAATTACATTTTTTAATAGATTACTTTTATCAAATGCTCTGAATTTTGTCATTGTGTGCCCTTCAGTCCTTATCTATAGAGCAGATACTGTCGCAATATCTTGGCAGAGATAGAGTTAGACTGTGAATGTGCTTTGTAAAGTACACAATGACAGATAGTTTAGACTGACCCTGTGAACTTCCCTCTGGCAAGCAAACTTTGCAGAAGTTGGTCAGGCCAAAAGCTGTGGTCGATATTTAAAGACTATGCGGAGCTTAAAAACAAGAAGCATTATTTCATTCATTGATTTTTTTTTTCTTAAGATATCATATTTCAGGGCTCAACAATAAGGATCGATTGCCCGAGGGCCAGTATGAGAGTGTTTCTGTCACTTAATCTCTAGTATGCACACATACATCTCCAAGACGTCTGTTAAAAAGTGCTTTATCTGGAAAGCAAAACTTCATGCATGCATGTATTCTGATAAATTCCTAAATGTATTCATAAGATACCTTATAAATACATGAATGAACCATAAGATTTTTTAGGTTTAAAATACACATCAAATAGATTTCTAAGTGATGCATATGTGATGTTAGTTCCAGTGCATTTTCAAATTTTCATTTGTTGATCATCTACATGTTTTTATGAATTGCAAACTTAATAATTTGATTTGCTGAACATTATTGTGCTTTTTTTGGACCACATTAAATTTGTCTAGCTGATTAGCATAGATGTCTATCTATCTATCTATCTATCTATCTATCTATCTATCTATCTATCTATCTATCTATCTATCTATCTATCTATCTATCTATCTATCTATCTATCTATCTATCTATCTATCTATCTATCTATCTATCTATCTATCTATCTATCTATCTATCTATCTATCTATCTATCTATCTATCTATCTATCTATCTATCTATCTATCTATCATCTGTCTGTCTATCTATCTATCTATCTATCTATCTATCTATCTATCTATCTATCTATCTATCTATCTATCTATCTATCATCCACCCATCCACCCCCACACATCCACCCATCCATCCTATCTGCTTCTTTAACACAAGACTTGTTGTACTTGTTGAATCCCTAGCTGTGTTAGTAAAGAAAACATTCATCAGTCAACTTCACTGTCTTGCGCTTTTGCAATTTATTCACAGATATGTGCTCTTGCTTCAGCTAGCGATGAATGAAGATGTTATTTCAAGGGCTTTTTGACCCATTACATTCCCTTTTTTTCTGGCGGAGCTTGTAAACAGCGTGAACGCATCTTGTAAGTGAAAAAAAGCGAGGTTGGATAGATGCTGTTGATGTGAAGAGACTTAGTTACCAGCAGAACATCACAGAAAAGCGTGCCGCTGGCTTTTAGCTCTTACAGCTTGACATACGAGTGTAACTTCCATTTTCCACACATGCATAAACTAGCTGTGCCTCAAGCGCTTGTGCTGGTCACGAGAGAAAGAAGTCATTAAGTGCTTTTTCGTCTCTCACAACATATTGCTGACTGTCGGAAAACCGTAATCCCACTCAAATCTCAGCTTTCTCACTTTCTGGTGCTGCTTTGTTTTCTTATTCAGATGTCGAAGTCCTACTGATTTCATTAAGACATTTTCTCACCACTGATGTCTGCTCCATGCAGGCTCCCCACGTCTGGCCAAGTGAATTTTAAAAAGTGGGTTAAAAAGATGGCCGCCTCTCCTGGGTGTTTCTCCCCTGTCTCTGCACTCATTACTCAACACAGAACCTCCATTAATAGACTGCTATGCATTCTAACAGCCCGTGCGGCTTCAAAAATGAGCCACGCTGTGATAGGAGCCTGTGAAGACTGCTTTTGGCGAGCTGGTCTGCTTTATTGTCATTCCATCATTGGCATTCTTATAAAGGGACAGTTCATATAATATAGTTAAAAAGAATATTCCTTCATCATTCCCTTGAAGTTTGAGTGACTTCATTTATTCTGTGGAATATCCTGGCCGGTGTTACTTTTTACACAGTTTTTGTTATAATTTTTAAAGAAAATATCTATTAAATTCAGCTCATATTTTTATCATTAGTCATTTTAATTGAAAATTAAACATTTTATATTAAACGTATATAATATTTGTGTATATTTACACTACCGTTTAAATGCTTGGGGTCAGTAATATTTTTATGAAAGAAATCAATTCATATTTTTATTCAGTGACACTAAAGACTGGATTATTGGTTGCTGAAAAATTCAGCTTTGCCATCACAGGAATGAATTACATTTTTAAATACATTAAAATATAAAGCAGTTGTTTTAGATTGTAAGAATATTTGACAATAACAGTTTTTACCATCAAATAAATGTAGGATTGGTGAGCGTAAGAGATTTCTTTCAAAAACAAACAAAAAATCATATTGACCCCAAACCTTTGAAATGTAATATATATATATGGTTTTTGTGCAAGTATGTTATGCATTCATTTATCAACATTTAAAAACAATGTTGATAAATGAATGTCATTCCATCAAAAAAAAAATTTGCTATATTTTGCTGATTTTTTTGTCATTTTCATCTAAAGTATGTTTTAATTAAAATTGTTTATCGTCACAATGCAATCTTGTAGTGCAATGCAAATCTTTGTTATTGTTTAAAAAAATTGCTAACAACCATTGTTGATCGGCACTCTTTTTAATGACAGATGGAATAATGACAGAATTTTCCTTTTATTAAGAACCACCCAAAACAAAACAACAACAAAATAGCCTTCCGAATCTATACACGCTACATCAAGGCTCTGCTGGTTTTCTCTCTTTTTCTTCGCATCCTCATCTTCCCTTGTCTTTTTGAAATTCATGGTTTGTTCTCTCACTCGCTCATTTCCAATCCGTATCCTGCTATTACACTCTCAAAACCCCCTGGATGTTACACAGAGAAATATGGCCGAGATACTGCTGACAAACATATTTTCCTTTCGCCACTTGTCTCCACTGGATCCTGTTTTTGTGTGTGTGTATGTGTGTGTGTTTGTGCAAGTTCCCTTCTGAGCTCCCTTCTGAATCACACTATTATTGTTTACTTCCACAAGATGGAAGAATCCACTACATTGACCTCCTCAATATTTAAAAACCAGTGGATTTCAAAGAACACGAGTCGATATTGTGACTCTCCATTGTACAGATGCTCAAGCAAGATGTTTCTGTCAGAAAGTGTTAATTCAGAATAAATTTTTAAACAGTCTAAAGTGCAGCTGATGCTGTAGTGTGTTCGATCACAGCTGGAGGAAAGAAATCTCACAAGGCAATAGAAGTTTGACATTTTTGTTGATCTTCTACTGAACACACGACTCAGCAAGGTGCAGTTAATGGTTCAATAAACTGCATTTGTGTTTAACCGTGCAATGGCATATTAATGAGAGCAGTAACAGCCTATAGTGAAGCTATACCCTTTTAAGAAGTAGCTAAGTAATTAACAAATGTAACTAAAGGGTTTAGTCAAACACTGGGTAGGTCAATACAGTCTGTAACATGGGTGGATGTGAAAATCATCAGTCAATAGACTTTAATTTCACCTTGAGTAACCTTTCCTTATGTATTTAGACCTTTTTGACAATTTTGAATGTCAAGTTGAATGTCAAAGTTGGTAGTTCAAATACTGTATTGGCATCCCATCCAATGTTTTATATATATATATATATATATATATATATATATATATATATATATATATATATATATATATATATATATATATATATATATATATATATATATATATATATATATATATATATATATATATATATATATATATATATATATATATATATATATATATATATGTATATATATATATATATATATATATATATATATATATATATATATATATATATTAGGGGTGTAACGGTACACAAAACTGACGGTTCGGTACATACCTCGGTTTTGAAGTCCCGTTTCGGTATGGATTCGGTACAGCAGTTTTACAAAATTGCAAGACATCACTAACAGGCTAAGTAGTATATAATGAATATATAGGCTAATATAATGAATATAACGGCTAATATAGTGCATGTATTCAGTGAAAGAGTTGATTTCTCTAGTGAGCTAACAGCTGTGGACACTGAAGGACTTCTGAGTAAACGTGATTCTGCATGACATTGTTCACAAGCAGTTTTATTGTCTTTCCGCGGTTGAAACACAGATGGAGCGATTACACAACATATGATACATTTCAATAAGTTGTAATGTATCCTCAACATACCTTAAGATGTATTCATTTATGTTTATTTTTTAGGAAGAGATGATCGCATTGACTCGCGCGCCGTGCGCTGCCGCTTTAAGTTGAACTGATAGGCTACGCGTCTATCAGTCACGTCACCCCTAGTAAACACAGATGGAGCGATTACACGACATATGATACATTTCAGTAAGTTGTAATGTATCCTCAACATACTTTAGGTTTGTATTCATTTATGTTTATTCTTTAGGAAGAGATGATCGCATTGACTCGCGCGCCGCGCGCTGCCTGCAAGTTGAATTGATACGCATCTATGATTGCATTGACTCGCGCGCCACGCGCTGCCGCTTTAAGTTGAACTGATACGGGTCTATCAGTCACATCACATTAAAGAGGGTTAAAACGGCATTTATCGTTTGAATTTCGTGATAAAATGGACTGAATACTTAATATGTTCGTGTGGGAACTCGGATTGAAGTGTGTTCCGCGCTTACAACAAGCCGACTGTTAACTGTTAAAGATTACATTCAGAAGCGTTCGGTACACGCGTGCACCGTACCGGAAGCCCTGTACCGAAACGGTTCAATACGAATACGTGTACCGTTACACCCCTAATATATATATATATATATTTATTTATTTATTTATGCTAAATATTTATTTTGCTACAACAAAGATGATGAAAAATTTCAGATTGATGACTCATGAACTGGTGAGTCATATTTTGAAATGATTCATTGAAATGAACCATAAGACGAACTGATTTACTACAACAACGAAAAAAATCAATTTGGACAGCAGTATTTGTGTAAATTCTTACATTTCTTAAGTGTGTATTATTCCATTGTTTTATTTTGTTTTAAGCGTAAACCTAACAAATTATGACACCAGGCTATTTTACAATAACAACGTCTATGACATTTTATGTTGCAGCAGGATTAATATTTAAACAGTCTTTTGCTGTTTAATATTCACAAACACTATAATAAACTTACCTCACAAAACCCCCCACGGTTTTCTTCTTAAATCGCCATTCCTCCTCACCGCATCTCAAAACGATGTAAAGTGTCGGTGTGTTTATTTGAGTTGATGTGGGCGTTGTGGGCTCTCATGGATCGATCGCGTCAGTATTGGAATCTCAAAAGAACGCACGCTCCATGGGCGTGGTCGCATTAGCGGATAATGAGACACTCGTGAATGACGGACATGTCTCTCTTTTCAAACGGATTACATGAACACAGAATATTTGTTTTTGTTTTGATTTACATTATTTGAAACCTGAAATTTCAACATTTCTTTAGACATATGTCTCATGTTTGTGTGATAAGTTTTCACTAAGCTACAGGTCATTTTCTGAAGAGGGGCTGTTCAGAGAGGCTGCAGATCGCGCATCATGTTTGTTTTCTTTATTTTGCAAAAAGCACAACATTTTGTTTTTATTGTGACTGTACACAAATAAGAGTAGAACATTTATAATGATGTATAACACTTGCCTGAATGATAAAAAGCATTATTTGAGTCTCTTTGGCACTGATGGCGCCGCCGCGACGGCCGACTCGAGAGGGTTAAAACATGAATCATTTGCCAAAAAAAATTACTTAATTGGATAAATGTTCTCCAAAAATAAGTGTTGATGAATTATTTTGCTTTTTCAAGTTTCAAAATTCTGAGTAAAGGCCCGTTCACACCAAGGACGTTAACTATGAAGATAATAATTAAGATATAGTTCTAAAAATCATTCTCTATATTAAAGAATAGTCCACACCATAAGGTTATCGGCACTGAGAAACAATATCATTGGAATCACTTTCAGAGCGATTTTATCCAGCTGATGAACGATAGAAACATTGACAGCCAATCAGAATCCATCCAGCTGTAACAAGCTTGAGCATTTAAAGTGACAGACGCGTTTAGAAATAAACAGAATATCATCCACTGGTGCTGACGCTAATATAGTTATCTTTATAGTTTTTGGTGTGAGCAGGCCTTTAGACCATGTGGGCAACTGTCACTACTGAAAAATGTATTGCTGCTAGTTTTAGTTAGTTACTGGCCGGCACAACTGCTGTGATGCCTGATTTAACAATGCTTTTTCTCACAATGGATCTGGTCCTCCCTTTACTTTACAATTAAGTCTTCTTGACAGGTCAACAAAGCAGGTTTCCTCCAGGATTATGTGCATTTTCATGCATCTCATGTAAAGAAATAGAGAACAGCCTTGTGTCCACATCTGGTAATAGGTCTGTAGGTGAATTCCCAGATGATTCAGAGAGCTAAAAATAAAGGATGGATAAAATAAATAGGGTAGATCTTTCATGAGACAGCCATCGCCCCTTCGATGGAGTGATGCAATGTGTCTACAGGCTGGTGGAATGAATGTACGCTGCGAAAGAGATGGATATCAAACCAACGTGGTCCCCACTGACTTGTTTGGCACTATGAAAATATTGGCAATTTTCACTGGGTCTTTATCTGTGATTTATCTGTGAGTATAGCCCTCCAGAGGCTCTGAATAAAACATGGACTTGCTCAGCATCCACAAAGCGTTCCATTAATCGCTATTCGGATTGTTTTAGACTGACTACTTATCTTGGATGAACCACGTGGCGCTCGCTGGCCATGCACGGATGGCCTTGAATTTTATGGGGGAGATGCGAGGTAAAATTGAAAATTCCTCTGATCTTCTTCTCCCCTGTCCTTGCCCTTCTGCATTATTTTCTATTTCTTTCACTCTCTCTATCTTTCTTCTTCCTTGTGTGGAAATGAGATGCTATCACAGCTTTCGGCTTCGCTTTTAAACACCGTAATCCATTATAAATGTTATCAATCCAAGTGTTTTCCTCTTGGAAAGGAAAAAAATCAGAGCCAACACGGTCATGACAGACACTGGTAATGCTTCTCCAAGCGTGCACACGTGTGTTATCATTGCATATTTTCACAGTTCTTCCCAACCTTGTTTATCTTAATCGACACCAGACCCGAAAAGGGTTGCTTTGAAGCCTTTTAATGAGACATAAAAAACTTTTTTTTTAACATACTGTGGACATTTTAGCCACACTTATAAATGTTTGCCATTCACACAAATGTCTTTGCATTATATAACAAAATATCAAATCAAGTAGCACTTATTATAATAAGTGGCAATAAGTGTAAATAGTCATTCGATTCTATTTACACTAAGTGAAAATAGTGATATATTCTATTATTTACACCATGTAAAAGTTGCAGTTCTTTGCAAAATGTGTAAATAGTAATTAGATGCAGTTTATACTTTATTTTGGCAGATAAATAGGCTACTATTTGCACCTCAGTATTGTTGTACATTAACAGGATGCAATAACAACATAGAGTGTAAATTATTATATTTATAAAAATTGTTAAATGGATGCTGCCTTAATGGGACAATAAAAGCCCTCCCTACACCTACCCAATAAATACTTTTATACTATTATTATTAAACAGTCATTAAGCACTTTATTTCCACTTTTAGAACATTTTCTTCATTTTTATTGAAAGTAAATGTCTTTCCGATGTGATATGTGATGGGAAAAGGGAGAAGAGCGAGCGTGGCAAAAGGCGAATTCAAACCCGGGTCGATCGCATCAAAACCTAGTTTCATGAACCTTACACTCTACTGACTACGCCACTGCAGACGATACAACACCTGCGTCTTTTTTAATCTTGTTTGGCCCAACCAGTCATTGCTGGGCGGAGCTAGTGTAAATAAAGTGTAAATGTTCCTTGAGGTTCACTTGTAATGTTAAAGTTTTTTGCATAAAAATGTGGAAAAAGTATTATTTTCGACCCTTTTTCTAACCCTCTGTCTTAAATGATCAGTTTTTAAGGGCGGCTCCTTTAAAGGGGTGGTTGCATGCGATTTCACTTTTTTAACTTTAGTTAGTGTGTAATGTTACAGCGCTGAAAGTTCAATGCAAACGGAGATATTGTCTTTTAAAGTTATGGCAGTTTATTGCCTACAAAAAAGGCCGGTTTGGACTACAACAAGCTTCTTCCTGGATTGGTGACATCATAAACCCTTCACATTCTTTATTCATGTGGGGACTGTCACAACAAATAACATTTCATCCGTGGCTAAGGTAAAAACTTAATTACCATGTTGGGATATTGTGGCGCACACACAAGCTGCCATCTCACATCTATACATAGAGAAAATTAAATAAAACAGAACGTCTTAAATAATGCATTTCCAAGTGTCTTTATAATGGATATTGTATGGTTTCAAACTACTTGGAATATAGTGCACTAGTCGTATGGACTAATTTTATGATACATTTATGATGCTTTTGCTTCCTTTATGAAGCTCCAAAGCTTCCTTATACATGTATTAAAGGGGTGGTTCCGTGGGTTTTTTCTAGGCTTTGTTGTGTTTATGGGGCACAGTATAACATGTCTTTATATATATATATTTTTTTTAAACGGCATATTTTTCTTATATTTTACCTTTATTCCACACCGCTGTCTCCACTGTCCTTTGAACGGCTTGTTTGCTTCCTGATTCTGTGAAGCCCATCCCTCCGAAAAACGCAATGGTCTTAGATTGGTTAGATTGCCAAATGTAGTTTGTAGTACTGCAACAGTTCTCTCTCTTTCCAGTCCCTCCAGAAAAACAACGCATAATCAGCCAAAGTCTGCATATTTATGCTTGGGCCGCATTTTTTCAAATACGCCACACTTTTGCCGCATAAATGGCCTATTTCCACGTGCAAAATATGCAGGGCTAGCATGATTTCATAATCCCCGCATTTTCGTTGCAAAAAAAGTCATATATATATATATATATATATATATTAGCAGAAAGTTGAAAAATGTTCGTTTACTCCACACAAGAGCCGCCATTTCCGAAGCTTTGAAGCGTTATGAATCAATGAGTCGATTCAGCAGTTCGGATCGCCAAAGTCACGTATTTCAGCAGTTTGACACGCGATCCGAATCATGAATCGACTCGCTGATTCATAGCATCATGATGCTGTGTTTTGAAATCGGTCATCACTATATAAGTCGTTATTTAGAGACGAACGGAGGTCTTACGGGTGTCCAACGACATGAGGGGACGTCATTAATTACAGAATTAAAATTTTTGGATGAACTAACCCTTTAAGAGATTGCACTTTGTGCATTGGAAGCACTCAAATGTCTGTTTTGTAAAACCACCTCTGTAAAACAGGAAGTTATTTATTCATTTTTCAAGTTGTAGCATATTCCTTTTGTAAAGCTACAGAACTTGTTTGACTCAATGTTTTGTAAATTTGAGCCATGTGTTTATTAAGGTCTTCAATAAAACAAGATGAGAACTTAAATATTCCCAGCACTTTCTGTGATGTAGTGCTTTTTTTCTCTTTTTCATCAAACCGCAGTTTTTGCAAGTTCCCGCAATTTCATTGCATAAATATCCCGCAATTTCCCGCATTTTTCATTGCATTTTTTAAGAAAACATGCCGCATAATCAAGGACTGTCTTTCCTAATAACTGTGACGTGGCCTCGCCCACTTTTTTGCAGTGTTTATGTTAATAGAAAGGGTTTATGATGTCACCAACCCAGGAAGAAGCCTGTTGTAGTCCAAACCGGCCGTTTTTGTAGGCAATAACCTGCCATAACTTTAAAAGACAATATCTCCGTTTGCATTGAACTTTCAGCGCTGTAATTTTGCAGATACTGTTTATGCTCAAGCAGCAACATTACACACTAACTAAAGTTAAAAAAGTGAAATCACATGCAACCACCCCTTTAATTGCATTGAAATGAGTAACTATGATATTCAAAATCATGCTACTGCAATGACATGAAGGCAAGTAAATGATGACTATTTTATAGTTCCCCGATGTGGCATATGCATTATCAGTATTAATAAGACAAGAAGTCCAGGTCTGTTCCCCCTCATAAAGTTATGGGGTCTTAATGGTCATTCAGTTAGCACTGTGAAATTACCTGGAGTGCTTTCACTGATAGCATCATAGCGGTTTTTTTCGTTGCCATCAGCTGAAGTCTTATCAGAGACATCAGCATCCTATCTGTGTGCTGACCCGGTTTCGTGTCTACAGCTTGCCGCCTGTCTATTCCTCAGAAACGCTTCACAAAACACATATTACAGTTCATTACTGCGTCAGGTTTGGCTAAATGAATGGATGCCGCGAGACAGAAAAATATGCAGAGCATCCCAAAGGTTACAGACACTAGAAAAATAATGCTCTTTGAAAAATAACTCCCATTAGGAATCTGAAGCATTCAATGAAGCATTGCTATTTAACTCTTTTTTTTTAAATGCACCATCTCCGAGATCTCCGGTAAAGCTCTGCATCCGTCTTAATAAACACAAGAATCCTTGGCCAGACGCAACATTTACACAATCATGAATATATTTTGGGGCCACATCAAAAGAGAGGATGAATTCATTTTTTATGCGTTTTGTTCGGTAGGTTGTACAAGTTAGATCACACAGTTTGCCCAAGTGAAATAGATCGCTGATCAGTGATTCATAACCTTTGGGAACTTGGTTTTGTTAAAAAGGATTCAGACAATGGCTATCACCAGACCAAGCACAATTTAAGATTGACATTGGTCTGGGGAGTCTGCACTGTATTTTCCACACAAGAGGCGTGATAAACGAGCATAATTCAAATGACTCTGTATGCAATTGGATAGTCCTTCAACCAATCAGACCACAAGAGGCGTGACCCATCGCTTCTCTATCCGTCATCGTGTTAAACCCGCCAATAGCGCACCAGGTGGATAAGCCAGTCTGTGATTGGTTCCCGCAAAAGTATAACAGAATCAGTAGAAATGAATGTACAGGTTTCCAGACTGAGCTGCAGGGCGAAATCAAATCACCGGCAGATCAGGCTGGGTTTACCCAGTCTAACAATGGACTTGAAACATGTCAGAATTTCATTGCATAAACTACAATTCAAAACTTTGGGTTTGGTAAGATTTTTTTAAAGGGTACATAACACACACAGTTTCTGCCAATCTCATGTTAATCTTGAGTACCTATAGAGTAGTACTGCAACCTTCATATCTCTGAAAAGTCTTTAGTTTTATCAGATTTATAAAAGACAGATGCGCTGTACCGATTATTTCCGAAAACAGCCGAGCTTGTGCAGTGGGCGGAGCTAAAGAATCACGAGCACACACGCACACACGCACACAAAATACATCATGGCATTATCCCTGGATAACTTTTGTGCTGTTTACATTATGTGCACTTATGTGCCGATTGCCAAAAAAACACAACCAAGCCTAGAAAAAACCCACGGAACCACCCCTTTAATACATGGATAAGGAAGCTTTGGAGCTTCATAAAGGAAGCAAAAGCATCATAAATGTATCATAAAATTAGTCCATACGACTAGTGCACTATATTCCAAGTAGTTTGAAACCATACAATATCCATTATAAAGACACTTGGAAATGCATTATTTAAGACGTTCTGTTTTATTTAATTTTCTCTATGTATAGATGTGAGATGGCAGCTTGTGTGTGTGCCACAATATCCCAACATGGTAATTAAGTTTTTACCTTAGCCACGGATGAAATGTTATTTGTTGTGACAGTCCCCACATGAATAAAGAATGTGAAATGCGCTGGATCCGACAACAGTCATGTTCAACCTCATTTTTGTCAGTGCCAGTTCAAACATGTTCTGTTGGCACATATTAAATTACAATGAATTAATTTCTGTCATGATGCTGTAGTTAGTAGATGTGTTCCTGCCATTGAGCTCTCACAGGTTCTAGTCCAAACCAAAGTCTCATGAACAAAGTTGTTGTATGTGTATGCGCATTAAAGACATGGTATTATTTACAGTATTGTGACCCAGTTATACTATTATTAACTTTCTGGAGCATACTATGCAATGCATACTACTTCGTCATCTTAACGGACTCTGTCGCTTAGTTACGTGCATCCCATCACAGTTTAAACTGCCCTGTCAATCATCGTCACAGTTCAAATCCTCCACATAGAGATTAAATTCCTACTGTATCGGAGAGAATTGTTGATCTGCCCTTTGTGGGTCTTTAATACAGAGACTTTCCTCATGTGTTCGCAGTTTAAATATAATGATGCATTTGAAAGTTAATGGCCAAACGTATCAGTACAAAAGTTCTCAATGCTGCTGCAGATGAAATATAATGTGGATAACATAGAATAAATATCTTTTCGTTAGGTTAAATACGGATGTAACGGGGTTCGGACGTTCAGGGAAGAAGGAGGCGGGAACCGGCGAACAATAAACAACAAACTTTAATAAAATAAATGAACAAAGTGAAAGTGAAATCGGCAGCCCCTCATGGACGACTGCCGCGCACATGCATAAACAAAACATAAATAAAACACAACTTAAAATCCAGGCCTGGTCCTCTCTCGTCCTTCACTGTTGTCGCTCCCGTCACTCCTCCGTGAGACCCTCGTCCCGCTCTCACGGTCCCTCAGCCTCGCTGCTCGCCACAACGAATAATTGATCACTCAAGCCCCTTAATCTAAACCTCTCTTCTTAACCGTCCGGCTCGCACATCCGTCATGTTTGTAGTTTTTTTACTTTTTATCCATGTTTGTAGTTTTATTCGAATCCTCGTCCATTTCGCAATGGGTTGTGGGCAATATCAGCCGTTAGAGTGTGCGTCGATCTGCACTTCAAATTCTGACCGGAAATAGTAGACCATCCGGGTATCTTTGGAATACTCTTTTCAACATACTATGATTTGGGACATACTAATTCTATTTTCGAATGCTATTTAGGACGGATAGTATGCGAATTGGGACGCAGCATCAATGACTTACTCAAGTAGACATTTACCGCCACCTACTGGCAGTTTGTTAGTTTCTTATTTGGGGTATAATTTCATTAAAAATTATTTCATATTTACAGTATATATTAATAAAAACAAACATTAAAGTTGTAGTTCAACCAAAAATATTTCTTTCAGAAGCTACTTTTGGTAATATCTATTTGATTTTTAGTTTTACACTATAATGACTTTATCTTTTGGGAGTAATTTCTCAGCCAAATTTGATGTGCGATTAATTTGCGATTAAAGGGTTAGTTCACCCAAAAATGAAAATTATGTCATTAATTACTCACCCTCCTGTCGTTCGACACCCGTAAGACATTCGTTCATCTTCGGAACACAAATGAAGATATTTTTGTTGAAAGCTGATGGCTGAGAAAGGCCTCAGATAGGCCTCCATAGGGATTCAGTACATTTACACTCACAAGACTCATAAAAGGCACAAAAACATTGTTACAAAGTCCATCTCACTACAGTGGCTCTACAATAATTTTACGAAGCGACGGCAATAGTTTTTGAGCGAAAAAAAAATCAAAATAACGATTTTATTCCACAAGTTCTTGTCTTCCTTCTCTGTCTCTGCCGTGAACTCACGAAGCACCACGGTGCATGCGCGAGAATATGACGTAGAACCGGCGTTCGGGAATCCATGAAATGCACACTTTAGTCCCATTTTGAGCTCTGCGCCGAGACCGAGAATTCAATAGCTTAGATTAGGCACGTCTTCCTCTGCTCGTTGTAAACAAATCTCCTCGCTTCTGGGTCACGTGTCCGAACGCCGGTTCTGCGTGATATTCTCGCGCATGCGTCGTGGTGCTTCGTGAGTTCACGGCAGAGACAGACAAGGAAGACAAGAACTTGTGGAATAAAGTCGTTATTTTGATTTTTTTGTTCCGCACAAAAACTATTGTCATCGCTTCATAAAATTATTGTAGAGCCACTGTAGTGAGATGGACTTTGTAACGACGTTTTTAGTGCCTTTTATGGGTCTTGTGAGTGTAAATGTACTGAATCCCTATGGAGGCCTATCTGAGGCCTTTCTCAGCCATCAGCTTTCAACAAAAATATCTTCATTTGTGTTCCGAAGATGAACGAATGTCTTACGGGTGTCGAACGACATGAGGGTGAGTAATTAATGACATCATTTTCATTTTTGGGTGAACTAACCCTTTAATTAGAGTAATTAATCACCACATCGTGTAATTAACAGATAAAAAATTGTAATCGCTTGACAGCCCTAATTATAACATAACTTTCAACACACTCAAATGTATCTAATATGATAAAACAGTGCTGTGTTACCCCATATACACATGACCAGAAGAAGCGGAAGCGGCGACTATGGCATAATAAAAGCTCCACTGCTCTCGATCCGTGTGTCGCGCTTGTCTCTCATTAGCAATCACTCCAACGGCTTCGATTCGCTCCAACAGCTTTCAGCCCACCCTGCTTCAGTGTTAATTTTGACAGCAAATTTTGATTTAGTTTTAGTCATAGTCTTTTGACTAAAATGCTCTTTAGTTTTAGTCATATTTTAGTCACCTGAATTGTTTTTAGTTTTAGTCTAGTTTTAGTCGACTAAATATCATAAGATTTTAGTCGACTAAATCTACAGTAGATTTAGTCTCCTAAAATCTAATGAGTTTAGTTCAATTGTAATACATTAAGCATTTAAGCATTACATAACCGACTGTCACCATCAATGGAATGGCTGTTGAGCGTGTCTCCAGTTTCAAGTTCCTGGGGATCCACATCTCGGCGGACATGTCGTGGACGACCAACACCTCCAGCCTGGTCAAGAAGGCTCACCAGCGCCTCTTCTTCCTGAGGACACTGAGGAAGAATCAGCTCTCCTCGGCTATCCTGGTGAACTTCTACCGCTGCGCAATAGAAAGCATCCTGACCAACTGTGTGGCAGTATGGTATGGGAGCTGCTCTGTTGCGGAGCGCAAGGCACTGCAGCGGGTGGTGAAAACTGCCCAGCGCATCACAGGGACTCCACTACCTGCCATCGAGCACATCCAGAGGAAACGCTGTCTGCACCGAGCTCGCAGCATCCTCAAGGACTCCTCTCACCCAGCCCACAGACTGTTTTCTCTCCTGCCCTCCGGCAGGCGTTTCAGGATCCTCCGGACCAGGACCAGCAGACTAAAGAACAGTTTTTTCCCCAGAGCTGTCTCTTTACTGAACTCAAACCCCCGTTGATCCACTTCCCTCATAAACTGCAAACTCTCCTACCTCACACCTACATTCACTTTGTTATTTGCACTACCGACTGTTTATTACAGTAACAACTGTTTACTTATGCATTTTGCACCACCATATCTTAACTGGAATATGCTCATTTGCACTGCCGACTGTATTTATAGTAACCATGTTTACATTTGCATTTTGCACCGTACTTCTAACTGCAATATGCAACCACTTTCCACTGCACTTTTACACTTTCTTTCGGATAGCTCTGTCCATAATTTATTGCGCTACCCTAATCCACTGCTATATTCCTCATATTAGCCTAACATATTATTATATACCTCTATCTGTAAAATTCTGTTTATAGTAATAGCCATCTGTATATTATATTCATAGTACATATTCACCTGTACATTCTTTTTACATTCTGTTTATAGTAATAGCCATCTGTATATTTATATTTATTCACTGTATATATTCATCTGTAAATTCAGTTCTGTTTATAGTAATAACCATCTCTCTACTTATACATATTTATATATATTCAGTACATTTTTATGCCCAGCACTTACGCAACCATTGTATATATCCTGCACTTGCTGCTATTGCACTTCTGGTTAGACCTAAACTGCATTTCGTTGCCTTGTACTTGTACTTGTGTAATGACAATAAAGTTGAATCTAATCTAATCTAAGAACTGACATTTTGACATCATTTTGTTTTTGACATAAAAAAAATACACAAAAGCTCAATTCACTTTTTTGTGTTGTAAAAACATCTGTATAGTTTTTGTAACTTTCTATTTCTGTTTTAGTTAGTAGGCCATATCAGGTTAAGCTAAAGCTTCACATTAGTTTGTTTATTTTTATTTTTATTTTTTCGGTTAACATTTATTTAATTTAAAGTAATGAAGATTTTTTTAATGGTTTTAGTTAACTATTATAACCCTGATACTTTATTGAATATGTGTCAAATACTGGTCTTTCCTCCTGACTATGAATTAAATGGGAATGAAATTAAATACAGTTTATTGTGTAACCAAAAACGAATATATAATGCGTGACTTTTAATTATAAACAAGCTCGAAATAAACATTGACTCTTATTTTGAAATGCGCCTTACTATTGCAGTTGCAGATGTTCAGATGAGGAGATAAAATATGCATTGTTACAACCGTCTAAAACATATTAATATGAAAACATCGTAAAGTAAACATTGTCATTATTCATCAGCATTAGTTCATAAACAATTGCCTGGCATAAATGTGTGCTATTAATTGATTGAACCGCTCTGGAGCACTGGATTGGGGATGCGGGGGTGAGCCTGTAGAAGCGCAACAGCGCCGTGTTCTCCAGCGGTTAGATCAGCACGTTCAAATCCAATGTGCGCATCTGTTACACAGGATATCAGTTCTGACTTGATCTCTTCCCTAATCGACCCTCCCTAACATTTTCGTCTCGTTTTTATTTGTTGATGAAAATGACAGTTGATTTTCGTCATAGTTTTTGTCATCCAACACTAGTTTTTATTTAGTTATCGTTTCGTTTTCGTCAGTGAAAAAAGGTTGTTGATGAAAATTATTCATCAACGAAATGAACACTGCCCTGCTTCAAACTACAGTAACGTTAATAAATCTTTAAAACTTTAGCCATCCATGAATATGATCCCATCGGATTGTAGAGGTGAAGACAACAACTCCCATGATTCCGCGAAATCAAGGCATCATCAAGCTACGCCTTTGTTTTGAATAAGCGACCTCTAGCGGCGAAAATGACATTAGTCATAAGTTACTCAATATGTTAAAGTTTCATAATATTAACTTCTTGTTTAATGAATTGTTGCATAAAATGGATTAAATAAAAATAGAATATAAATAAATAATTTTATTTTCGGGATATAATTGAGATTTTAAGCAGCACTTAACCAGAATAACAAAGGATTTGTGCTTTTGTGAGTGCTGTAATGAGAACTCGTCGAATTTAAATGCACAATGGTGTACTGCATTATCAGCCGTCATAGATAATTACCCTTCTTTATCGTGTGTCAGAGCTCATCACTGTCTTACATTAGATTGGTCAGGAACGTGTGAATGGCCAATGATATAAATTCATGTCTTCCTGTTTTGTAGCTCCTCTAAGTGTTGAGCAAGTTGCCAGAAACACTGTGTTTGTTCTAGTCTCTGAAGGGAGGTCTCCATATGTTCTTTTTAATTGCGCTGTAACAACTGCATTGATGTGAGGTGTACTTACAGATGTGTTTTCAATAGCATACAAACAGCTGTTCTGCCCTATGTTTTACACCTCGTCCATTTTACCTCAGCTGTTTCCAAAGCACTGCACTCCAGTCAGTGGCGACTCCAGACAATTTTGAATGGGGGGGCAATGGGGGGTCCTGGTTATTTCAAGGGGGGTCTCATGAAAACCATCAAAAAATACAGTGGCTAATAACTGCATATTACTGCTACTAAACAACAAAAATATAAATTGAGCCAAATAACTTTGATTTGGTTGACTGCATTTTTAGTTTGATGATGAATAGACTGTGAAGTTTGGATTTTCCCCTTAGGTCTATAGCAGCGTAACAACTTATAGCCTACTCCTTCATTTATGGTATTGTAGCTTGTCTATAGGCTACGTGTTGTAGGCCTAGCATATTTGAGTTTTTATTATAAGTTGTGTTTTTGTTTATCATTATTATTAGGCTATGTGCATATGTACAGTGACGCATTGCTGCCACATACATATGATTTTTTTCACTCAATTATGTCGTAATAACGAGATGTTATGTCGTAAAAACTACATAATTTTCTCGTAATAACGAGATCTTATATTGTTAAAACGACATATTTTTCTTGTTAAAACGACCTCCTAATAAGGACATGTGTTGTACAGTGATGTCTACAAAATATGCCTGTATCCACATTAGATAATTCATATAGCCCATGTGCATGCAGAAGCAAGCTCAGCGTAAAATAGGTTCTTCCGCTGCCTGTATCAGTGGCAAAGCCCATAGCACGAAAGTATTGTAATTTATTGATGTAGCCTGCAGGTCATAACAGCCACGGGTAATAGGTGCCATGGACCACTCATGTTCACATCAGTGGCATAACTTTAACCTAGAAATCACGGACCCCGGTGCACAAATATTATAACTATCTATAATAGGCCTACTGTAATATATTGTATGTTATACTGTAAAACAGGCCAGTGGGTTCGTTACGCACGTCAATCCATTCCCGGCGTTCTTATGTATATTAGTATATTAAATATACAGGCAATTAGTTTATGATCAAAATTAAAATACAATTTATAGAAAACGAAATTCACTTTAAAGAAATGATTTCTGCAATTTCTGACCCCACTCATGCCGACGGAAGCGCCCGCAAATTCTTTAATATGTTTTCTTTAACCCGTCTCCAGCGTGTTGCCCCCGATCATTCGAATATTGCACTTTAATAATTATTTAATCAACATCATCCTCAATAAACCCGTCTCCAGCGTGTTGCCTCCGGTCCTTCGAATATTCCGATCTATTATGACCTCTGACCTGTAAAGCTGCCAGAATAATAATAATAATACGCTGTTTGTTAATTGGCCAGAGGAGAACTGGCACCCCGACTGAGCCTGGTTTCTCCCAAGGTTTATTTTTCTCCATTAGGTCACCTGATGGGGTTTTGGTTTCCTTGCCACTGTTGCCTCTGGCTTGGCGTGCTCAGTTGGGGACACTACATTTTTCAACTAAACATCGAAATAAATCTAATTAATAAACTAAATTAACAATATAAACTAAATTACTGATCTAATTATTGATCTAAAGCCCACACTGTCACCGTGTGGAAATTGAAATGAACTGATGACATCAAATGGCTATACAGCTTAATAAAATTATGCTGCATTATTTTCCTGTTTAACACTGTAAAGCTGCTTTGAAACAATCTACATTGTTAAAAGCGCTATATAAATAAAGTTGACTTGTCTTGACTTTAATTTTTGCAGGGGTTTTTTTTACCACTCGGAATTTCGTTTGTTGGGAATATGAACTGAATTTAGAAATTACATTTGAAATGAAAAACTTTGTGTTTAATAAACAAAATACATTTTTGAAGCGTGTGGAGTGGAGTAAGCTACATGCAAAACGTAGCCTATTTAGATTCATAGTTAGGCTATATGTTTAAATATTAGCCTATTATATTATTGTTTTAATTTCAAATGTTGATGATGAAAAGTGAGCAGCATGAGTAAGATATAGGGGGGGTCAAATGGGGGGTCAAGGCGTTTTTTAGGAGGGTCTTGAGACCCCCCCTGGCGCCGCCGGTGACTCCAGTACCTTATTGAGTCAGTATTTAATGCCCCAATCTGGCGTCTGACAGCGGAAGGGTTGTTGCATATTCTGCCAGAATCCCTCTGGAGGCTCATGCAGGTGACAAGAGACACTTTTTTTCGTTCTGAATATGTAAACAAGAGCTGCATCAGGTGTAATTAAATCTCTTTTTTTTAATTTGCATATAATTGAGCTCAAGGCCCAAAAATGGATTTCACAGAGACAGCTTGCAGCAAGCGTTTCTTATGCAGAGGGGCTTTTGAAAATTAGCAAAATCGATATTGGTGCGGTCGACAACACCCACCTGTAAACAGCAGCTTTGATGCGGTGTGCTGGGAAGAGACGGGCACGTTAGGCGCGATGATTCATCCTGCGGAGAACTGAAGATGTGCTGGATGCTGTGTCACTGCGCTGGCAGGTGTTCAAAGCCCGGTACATTGTGACCTCAGGGCGCAATCGAATGTGTGAATGTGTGTGTTTATGTGTGCGAACGTGAGAGTGGAAACCCCTGCACTGAACTCAAATCTCTCTCCTTCATTTCTCCAATGTCTATAGCTTTTGTCTGACAGGGCGCAGGGAACAGCCATGCGAGACGCATCTCATAGAACGGTTGCGGGGAGCAGCAGAGCCCTCGTTGAAACGCAGATGGAGCAGCTTGATTAAAAATTAATAGCAGAGGACGCTTGCATGGGGAGAATATGAGCGCTGCTCTTGGCCTGTCAGAAAGAAATCTGTGCTCCGCTGGCACGGCTCAGCACGAGGGCCTCCGTTTTCACCACTGCCTCACGTCCTCAAGTGCCTCGGTTTAGTTCTAATTGAAACACGAATTGCACCTCCTTCAAAGAGGCATCAGAAGAATTGAAACGTGAAATTAAGAGTCCAGTTTTACCGTTTAGATGCAATGTGTCATTCTAAATACCAGGGTCATGCACCATACAGAACTGAATTGAGCATGAATTTTAAATTGCAATTCGGTTCAAACGATGCAGCATTGGAATTTGAATGTAAGGAAGTAGAACTAAAATGACTTGAAATTCTAAGAAATTCATTTTTAGAAATTCTGGTTATTTTAACTAGAAAAGCAAAGTTTGCCAAGATACATTTGGAATGTTAGTTTTGAAAGTTTTGGCAAAAGTCTAAAAAGCCTTGAAGTTTGAAGATTTATAGGCCTTGTATTGTCTGGCTATCACCAGACCAAGCTCAATTTAAGATTGAACATTGGTCTGGGGAGTCACAAGAGGCGTGATAAACGAGCATAAATTAAATGACTCTGTACGCAATTGGATAGTCCTTCAACCAATCAGACCACAAGAGGCGTGATAAACGGGCAACAACCCATCGTTTCTCTATCCATCATCGTGTTAAACCCGCCAATAGCATGCCAGGTGGATAAGCCAGTCTGTGATTGGTTGCCGCAAAAGTGTAACAGAAGCAGTAGAAATTAATGTACAGGTTTCCAGACTGATTTGCTGGGCGAAATCAAATTGCCGGCAGATCAGGCTGGGTTTACTCAGTCTAGGCCTTATAGACATAGACAAACTGATTGATTGGTTGGTTGGTTGGTTGGTTGGTTGGTTGGTTGGTTGGTTGATTGGTTGGTTGGGTGATTGGTTGATTGATTGATTGATTGATTGATTGATTGATTGATTGATTGATTGATTGATTGATTGATTGGTTGGTTGGGTGATTGATTGATTGATTGATTGATTGATTGGTTGGTTGGTTGGGTGATTGATTGATTGATTGATTGATTGATTGATTGATTGATCGATTGATTGATTGATTGATTGATTGGTTGGGTGATTGGTTGGTTGGTTGATTGATTGGTTGGTTGGGTGATTGGTTGGTTGGTTGATTGATTGGTTGGTTGATTGATTGATTGATTGATTGATTGATTGATTGATTGATTGGTTGATTGATTGATTGATTGATTGATTGATTGATTGATTGATTGATTGATTGATTGATTGATTGATTGATTGGTTGGGTGATTGGTTGGTTGGTTGATTGATTGGTTGGTTGATTGATTGATTGATTGATTGATTGATTGATTGATTGATTGATTGATTGATTGGTTGGTTGGTTGGTTGATTGATTGATTGATTGATTGATTGATTGATTGATTGATTCTCATTCTGTCTTAGCATCTCCTTTTGTGTTTTATATGGGGGGGGGTAATACAAGTTTAAAACAACATGAGGGTGAATAGAATTTATTTTTGGGTGAACTAACCCTTTATAATAGCAACTATTTAATTTAGTCATTCAGGCCTGACATGAAGCCTTTCAAAGCTAAACGGCACTTCAAAGTAGCTTTCACAGAACAATTGATTAATTACTACCATCTACACCTAAGCACTTCGTACTAATTCAGGGCAACATGTTCGCTGTTTGATATATCTCTAAGAAATTATTGTTACTTGGGTTGAGTGAGTCTCTTGAGATTTAATTAAAGTCCTGAATGTAATTATGTAAATGCAGAGGAAATCCACAGTTTAAACATAACTACGGTACTTACATTTCAAAGATTTCTGTTTGATGTCAGAGCATGTTAAATTTTATGCCTGGAGATATGTAAATGTTCATTCCAATAGCCAAAAGACATTGTGCCAAATTTTACTCCTTAGAGTGAAAAATATTAAGCTGTGTTTTATAGACAATATACAGGCAGAACAGAATTATGTTAAACTGATAAACACTTTTCAAATGTTTCTCATTTTGTAATCATTCTAACCTCTTTATGGGGGTTTGCGAGGAAAGGAGAAAAGAGAAGGGATCTTTTGTTAACACAAGAAAAACACATTTGAACAATTTAACAAAGCTATTTCATCACAAGATAGTAGATATTTGTTGCTTAGACAACATTTTTGGCTCATCATTTTGGCTGTGGCAATGATATGATGAAAGGTTGAGGGGTTTGTGTGTGATTTTGTAGTGTGGACGAATGTCAGAGCCGCTGTGGAGTGAGCTATTCCCCGCAGGGCTTTCAGGCAGCAGTTTCGGTGGTAATCAATGCTTCCCAAAAACAGATCAAACCGTCTTTGTGTCAGCAACACTGGCAGCTATATGAAGTCACCCTGAGATGTTATTGCCTCCATATCCAACTCATACATGTGATTTACAGCAGTCATTCTCAATAGGTTTTGCTTCACAAACCAGATTCTATATCTAGTGGCAACTCAACACAGAGCAAAACACACACTGCTGCTGTTGCAGAGCAAGTATGGACTTGCTACTGGTAATAGGTTCACAGACACGCTGATGTGAGCATGTACAATATGCTGCTGCTCCATAAATAGACATACAGAAATCCTGTAGCAGATCTAGGCAGGTGGAGCTGGGGGAGGTGGAGGGTTTCAGAGGAACTCTGAAAGCACTGCAAGACTAGCCTACAGCAAACACTGACTCAGACTATTAAATGTTGAACAGCAATCTCATTGGCTGCTGGATCAGCAGAAGCAAATCAGCTTGTGCCGTGCATTAATGATGTGATTCCTTGCAAATTGCATGTAATAGACCCATCAGCCAGCACCCGCTACACTGTAAAAAAAAAAAAAAAGTCTGTAAAAATAGGGCATAATGTATAAATATGAAGGAATTTTCCATATTGGTTTTTTTACAGGTGTTTTACCTGTATTTTGAATTACACATTGCATTAGTTTGTGTTTTAAAGGTCATAAAAAGACTAAAACAGGGCACATTGCAAGCTTGTTGTGAAAAATCAGTGGACTTATCAAAGTATGAGCCATTACATTATGACCACCTTCCTAATAACCTGTTGGGCCTCCTTTAGCCCTCAAAACAGCTGCCACATGCCGAAGCATTGATTAGACGAGGTGGCGATAGGTCTCCTGGGGTATCTGGTACCATAATGTCAACAGCAGGACCATTGTGGGGTGGTGGTGATGTAGCGTGAACTAGCTTTTCCAAGAAAGTCGAACCACACAATTCAATTGGGTTCATGTCAGGTGAATTTGGAGGCCAAGGCTATAAACATGGATAAACCATCATGTCTTGAACCACTCCTTGACAATTCTGGCAGTGTGATATGGCACATTACCCTGTTGACACTCGGTCTGCAACAATGTTCAGATACCTGACATCTGTCAGGGATTGTGCTATTGGTGCTACCGGGAATCTTGATTTGTCAGACCAGACCGTCAGACCACTTTCTTCCAATCATCCACAGTCCAATCTCGAGGATCCTGGGCACATTTCATGCATTGTTGCAGATGGCATGTATTTAACAATGGGACCCGGCTGGGTCATCACCTACGCTGGACCATACGCAGAGGGCTGCGATGAACTGTGTGCAGGTCACCGTTGTTGTAGCTGCTGGTGATTTGTCGCACGGTGGCCCTGCGGTCGATGTGAACACTGTGCTACAGTCTTTGCTCCCCTCTGGCATCAATGAGCTGCGAACAACACACGGCTGGACGACGGTTCGTTGTTTGGCCATCTGTGCACCACTTTTGATACAAAATGGAGGGGGACTGGTTTGGAGCTCTATCTGTGCACCACTTTTGATACTTTTTTGGGGCGGCAGTGGCTCAGTGGTTCATGTAGGTTGTCTACAAACCGGAAGGTTGGTGGTTCGATCCCCGGTTCCACCTGACCAAGTGTCGAGGTGTCCATGAACAACCCCAACTGCTCCCGACGAGCTGGATGGCGCCTTGCATGGCTGACACTGCCGTCGGTGTGTGAATGTGAGGCAATGCGTAAGGCGCTTTGGATGGCCATTGGTCTGTTAAAAAAGCGCTATATAAATGCAGTCCATTTTGATACATACTCACTACAGCGGCACGTGAACCCACAAGGCACATCATTTGCAAGATCCAAGTCCTGAGTCGTCGTGCCATCACAATTTGTCCTTTATCAAACTCTGGTAAATCGGAAGCTTTTCCCATTTTGACACTGAACACTCCTGACCAAGTGCCGGTTCCCCGGGTGGTATATATACTGCTCTGTGAACTGCACTTGGAACCCACCTTGCCAGGCGTGCTCATTGCTCTAGGCTCTAGGTCATAACGTTCATCGGTGTATAGTCAACTTTAGATCAAATTGTGCAAAACAATAGGAAAATGGGTCTCGTATCAGGTTATCTGGAGCCGGTTGAAGTCCCGACCAGGTGAAGATAATCATACGCACATTAGTTTTTTACATGAAGAACAGCACTGCCAGCCCTCTGTCTTTAGCACACCTGTTCTGATATATCGCACCTCTGTGTAACATTTCTGGGTCCCTGGGTTGAAACAGAAATGACATTCGAGTGCAAATGGCCTATCCATTTAGTCAGCGCAGAGACCATTAGAAGGGCGTTGGTGCTTAATAGAGCCTGATGTTGCGCTCGGCTGCTGCTGGAACAGCACCACACCAGTCCCCCTCCATTCAAAGCCATCATAACCATCTTTGTTATTATGGCAATATCATTTGAACAAATGTTAGTCTATTCTGCAGGACTGGAGGGAGGCAGATAGACTGCTGCTTCTCACCCAGGCTATCATGTAACTTTAGGTTCAAACTGTGGGGAGCATTTCAGATGCAAAGGGGTGATTCTTAAAAGATCAGCCAAAAATAGACCTTTTAATCCTGAGACAGAGAGAGGGTTATAGATGAAAAACTTAAACTGAAAACGAAAACTAACTGAAAATAATTGTAAATTGAAGTACTTAAATGACCAAAACTAAAAATTATTTTCTTAAAAAATCCAAAGCTAATAAAAATGATAAAATCACAAAAAATGACAAAAACTTGAAATTTAAAATGAAAACTTAAAATATAAAAAAATAAGACTATTTAAAAAATAAAATATAAATAAATATTGTAATAGTATATAAATAATACTAAAATAGCATTGTTAGTAACTAATATTTGCATAAATGTTTGTGGTTTTAATAATAAATGATTTCATCCTTTTTTAGTTAGTTTATAGTTATAGTTTATTTTATTTTATGTGTGTCGTTCCCTGGTGATCCATGGCTGTTTTTTGTGTTTTGTGATGGTTGATGATGAGTCCCTTGTTTGTCTTGAGCAGTTAAACTGCCCAATGTTAAAAAATCCTCCAGGTCCTGCACATTCTTCAGTTTTCCAGCATCTTTTGCATATTTGAACCCTCTCCAGCAGGGACTGTATGATTTTGAGATCCATCTTTTCACACTGAGGACGATTGAGGGACTCAAACACAACTATTAAAGAAAGTTAAAACATTCACTGACGCTCCAGAAGGAAACACGATGGCATTAAGAGCCGGGGGGTGAAAACTTTTGAGCAGGATGAAGATTTCCAAATTGTTCTTTTAGTACTGCCCTTCAGAAGCAACAGAACATTACATGTTTCTCTGAAGACAAATTAAGTACAATTTACTTGATCTTCAAATTCAATACGTTTTCACCTCCCGGCATCGTGTTTCCTTCTGACGCATCAGTGAATGTTTGAACCTTTTTTTAATAATTGTGTTTTTGTGCAATTGAGTCCCTCAATTGTTCTCAGTGTGAAAAGATGGATCTCAAAACCATACAGTCATTGCTGGAAAGGGTTCTATTATTGGTTGTTGTCTTCCCACAGCATCATTTTGTGGGGCTTTGTAAACCTGTATTAATTCTAGTGTGGAATATTTCTCTTTATTCACTCGTCATGACAGTAAAATAGGGCATTCTAGTCAATCTACAGCAGTGTTTCCTCTCTCAAACAAAATAAAATATGGTTAACAGAAACACCGTCATATACTGCGAAACAAGTATAATTTTGAAAAATACTGTGATATAGATTTTTGGTCATACGTATATATATATCCCTTCAAACCACCTGACTGTTTTGATACATAACGCCCACTTTTCATTATTATCAATAAGTTCCTGATTAATAAAATCAAGTCCCACCCTATTTTTTCTCATTGAATATCTTGTTTAACTGTGAAATTTGCCAGTTTATGCAAATTAAATGGGTTGTGAATGGCTTCACGTTGACTTATAAACAATATCTCAGTGTCAGTGCTAATGTTAATAATTGTTATAACCCGTAGCTCTTTTTTTTTTGTAGATATCTAATGGTTGTTGAACATCTGTTAGGCACAGTGTGATGCTTTTTAAGCAAAACATTCTGTTTAGCAAATATGGCTGCATGCAGCTAAAGTTTATTCACCTAACACCCTACCCAAACATGCGCTGCGGTCCACAACAGCTGAAGACCAGCAGCAAGCTACGATTAGACCTAGCAAAACTCTGCTGTATTGATTTTCTGTCCTGGGGGTGCAACGCACATGCCAGTGAACGGGCTACAAAGGGAATTCATTTGTAGGCAAGCACATTAGTTTTCTGTCAAGCACCTCTCCTCCTCTCTGTGAAAACTGGGTGGAATATTAAGAGAAGAACTTACTAGAATCTGGGTCTCCCGTTGAGATATTGATCCCAGGAAGTAGACCAGAGTCCTTCAAGCCGGTCTTAGCTAAGAATGAGAAGTTATGTCTCTAGCAGACCCACCCCTCCGAGGAAGAAGACATGCACCTTCGGCTTTCAGAATCACAATGTTGCGTCGCTTCCCACAGAACTTTGCTATGAATGTTGCAGGGGAATCTTAAAGTTCACTGTTAGTCCATTTCATGTTAGAAAAGAAGCTTGAAAACAAATAACCCAGTCACAGGTGTTAGCCAATAGAGTTAAAGAATGGTTTCACTAGTATCTAGGGAAATATAAGCCTATAAGGGAAAACAAGTCAATTTCACACCTTTCAGCACTCTAAAAGAAGTCCATAAAATTGGGCCCAATGTACTGTTAATATGAAGGAATTTTCCATATTGAATTTTCACAGGTGTTTGACACATATTTTTTAATTATGTCAAGTCAACTTTGTTTATATTGCACTTTATACAATACAGATTGTTTCAAAGCAGCTTTACAGTGATGGTGAACAGGAAAATGATGCATTTCAGCTGTTGTTCAGCTGAAGTCAGTTCAGTGTTAATTCAGTTCCATTGTAAAGTTCATCAATTATTAAATTAGTCCATTACGCATTACAGTGTGTGTGTTTTGGGGTTAAAGGAAACGTGCCTAAAATTAACAAATAATGTCCTGTCAGAAAACATACTATATTAATGAAATTGGTAACACTTATTAGTTAACTACATTTGTTAACATCATCCAACAATGGAAAATACTTTAAAAGCATTTATTAATGCCAGTTAATGTTCATTTCAACATTTACTAATACATTATTAAAATCAAAAGTTATTAAATGTTATTTAATAAATACCGTATCAAATGTATTGCTGCTCATTGTTAGTTAATGCTGGTTGCAAATATATATTGCAAAAAGTTTTGGGACGCCTGCCTTTACATGCACATGATCTTTAATGACACCCCATTCTTAATCCGTAGGGTTTAATATTGAGTTGGCCCACCCTTTGCAGCTATAACAGTTTCAACTCTTCTGGGAAGGCTTTCCACAAGGTTTAGGAGTGTGTTTATGGGAATTTTTGACCATTCTTCTAGAAGCGCATTTGTGAGGTCAGGCACTGATGTTGGATGAGAAGGCCTGGCTCACAGTCTCCCCTTATTCATCCCAAAGGTGTTCTATCGGGTTGAGGTCAGGACTCTGTGCAGGCCCGTCAAGTTCCTTCACTCCAAACTCACTCATCAATGTCTTTATGGACCTTGTTTTGTGCACTGGTGGAATGGGCCATCCCCAAACGGTTGGCACAAAGTTGGGAGCATGAAATTGTCCAAAATGTCTTGGTATGCTGAAGCATTGAGAGAGTTCCTTTCACTGGAACTAAGAGGCCAAGCCCAACCCCTGAAAAACAACCCCACACCATAATCCCCCCTCCACCAAACATTACACTTGGCACAATTCAGTCAGGCAAGTACCGTTCTCCTGGCAACCGCCAAACCCAGCCTCGTCCATTTTTTGGAGGTCTGTAGCTATTGACTGCAGAAAGTTGGTGACTTCTTCGCACTGTGCGCCTCAGCATGTGCTGACCCCGCTCTGTGATTTTACGTGGCTGTTTTTCCCAATTGCTTCCACTTTGTTATAATACCACTAACAGTTGACCGTGGAATATTTAGTAGAGAGGATATTTCACGAATGGACTTATTGCACAGGTGGCAACCTATCACGGTACCACGCTTGAGTTCACTGAGCTCCTGAGAGCGACCCATTCTTTCACAAATGTTTGTAGAAGCGTCTGCATGCCTAAGTGCTTGATTTTATACACTTGTGGCCATGGAAGTGATTGGAACACCTGAATTCAATGATTTGGAGGGGTGTCCCAGTACGTTTGGCAATATAGTGCATGTGTATGTGTGTGTATATATATATATATATATATATATATATATATATATATATATATATATATATATATATATATATATATATATATATATATATATATATATATATAAAATACACAAATTTCTGTCCCACTAGCAGTGCCAAATAGAGTTGCCCAGATTTAATTTAATTTTATTAATGAGAAGCTACATGATTTGAGGTATCATTCATGCCTGTAGCACAAGCTGGTCACCCAAACACTCTTTCCACCTTCTTTATATTCAAATAAATCTCATCTGCACATTTTTTCATTAACATAATCTAAATCTCTTTTTCAGGCATGAAACGAATCCATGCACTTACCATTCAAGCCAACTATGAGCTGAGGATTGACCTGGAGGACTTTGAGAACAGTACCTCCTTTGCGCAGTACGGCTCTTTTGGAGTGGGTTTGTTCTCTGTTGACCCAGACGAGGATGGCTACCCACTGAGCATCGCGGACTACTCCGGCACTGCAGGTATGATTCACACTATTCTGCCTTTGACCTAGAGTTCCTGTGCTTACCTGCAGTGTGGAGCCAAAAACTATTACATTTATTGCAAAGGCAGAGGTCTCACAGAAAGCTGTAGGTCATATTGTGCTGCTTTTAAAGCTCTGTATTCTTAAGACATCCTGCACAACAGCAATTCAATCATGGACCTGCATTGATGCCTGGAGCCAAAGTTCATGTCAGGTTTAATGGGGAGCCTCAGGTAAATGCTGGTAAAAGCTCTTCGGCTGATATGTAGTCTCGTCTAGACAGACTTTGGACAAATTATTCTGGCCAGGTACATCCACTTTAGACCATGACAGACAATTTAACTGAAATGTAAAGAGTCACAAATTATTTTTTGTTTTATGTTTATGTTTTTCCATTTAGGGGCATGAATCAGAAATATTAGTCTTTGCAAAGGCTTGCACAGAAAGAAATAGCAAAAAATGTACATAACAATTTGCATAAATGTGTGAATTTAAGATCAGAATTACTGTCCTCTCAAAAGTAATATGTATTGATTATTTCACCAGCAGAAAACAGTGAATGTAATGTAAAATGCTGCACACACACAGACTAAATAAAGTAAAAAAAGTGTGTGTGTGTGTGTGTGTGTGTGTGTGTGTGTGTGTGTGTGTGTGTGTGTGTGTGTGTGTGTGTGTGTGTGTGTGTGTGTATTATTAATACAATTTTAAAAAACTAATTAACCAATATTTTTTCTGTATTTAATATCGATTATTTCCCACCTAACATTAAAATTAGTAAAAACTTTTTGATAGCACTGATACAGTACTGTTACTGATGCCTCTATTAAATGGATTTCTCAATTTCTGGGGATTAAATTCATTGTAGGCGAGTAGTCTGAACCCGAAAGCAGCTTTTATTAACAAAACTTGAACAAATACAAAAACAAAGACTTGAACCTGAACATAAACTCACCAAACAGCAGTTACACAAATCAAAGTTAGACCAGAGACAAAGGAAACATGAGGGCTAGTTATACACAAAGACTAATGACTTGAGAAAAACCTGAACACAATTGACCAATAAACCAATAAGAATGTGACACATGAGCCATAAACCATGACTGTGACTAAATTTCAAAATAAAAGACAGGAAACATGAACATGAAGTCCCAAAACCAAACGTGACAGTATAGTTGATTATAAAATATATTAGGGCTGTCACCGTGACCGCTTGCGATTAATTTAAAGTCCTTAACGCATTAAAAGAATTTAACGCATTTAAATTAAAGAAGTACGTGAAGCTGCGTCATTAACATAATTTTCGTCACGCAGTTAGATCGAGTCGGGAGTTTATCACAATCACACGGAGCATCTACAGCACTTGTAACTCTGGTAGGAGGAAATTTCCATTCTAACTTTTTAACTCGATTCTGCTTCTGATTCTGTGATCCGGCCATTTTAAGCCGTTAAACTCTGGAAAAGTGTTCAGTGATCCAGGAATCGAATTCATTCAAACAGTCTAAAACAGCGCTAATGTAAAGAAGGCCAGGCTGATTACATCACACATATCAGAGAGAATAGAGACTCGCATTGCGTTTTTAGTGAGTTATTCCAGTGTGTGCGTTGCTTTAAAACATGAGCTCTGTCGTATTCTGCGATTTGTTTCTGAAGAGCGCAATTTTGGTGACGTACAGGAGTCGTACAGTAAGCGCGTGAGAGTCTGATGCACAAACAACAAACCGTTTGTGCGTGCGCTCTAGATCACTGATCGCACGCTGCATTCGTGTACATTCGCGTTGTTTGCACACACACTCAGGAATGATCATGTTTGATTTGTCACGTGTACGTTTTTGTGTTTAGTAATCGTAGGTTTATGCAGTCAAGACAGCGAATGATTTAGGAGTTTTTTTGGCATCTCCGTGTGGTTCTGTTCGGTATCGCAGCTTGACTCGTCTAAAATGAAAACAAGCGCTTTGTTGTTGCTCTGTACACACTGCTTAGGTGTGTATAAATGTATTAGAATTATATAGAATCCTTTTATTTGGTTATCTGGTGTCCTTTTGGAGTCTCTACAATGATCCTTGAAGCTTGTAGAAAATACAGTTTTGTGAGAATCATCCTTCAATCTGATTGTTTACTTTGCTGGATACAGCAAATGATGATAAAATGAATGTTTAATGAGATAAATGGCGTTTGCTTAATTTCACGATAGTGCGATTAATCACACAACAAAAGTGCAATTAATCGTGATTAAAAATGTAACCGATTGACAGCCCTAATATATAATACAGTGTATATACACACACACAGACACACACACACACACACACACAGACACACACATACACACACATACTATATATATAAAATGTTTCTGTGTTCAAAACAAGGCCACTTTAAGCACAGACAGGAAATCCAAACTTAGTGGCCTGAATTGCGCCCAGTAAAACAAAAAATCTCAGCCTAGAATAGAAACTATCATGAGAATCACAAGACTAATTTAAAGTTTCCTGCCCTGTTGTCAGTGGCGTTCAGATATATTCCTGTAGCACGCAAAGCAACGGGGGCCGCGGGTTATCGCCTGTGCCGAGGCAAAGTGATGAGCAATTCTCAATGCTTCACCTGTGCTGTCGCCGGGGCCTCTTTTTAACTTTAATTGGGTCCCGCACTCTATTATTCTCAGGTGTTTTTCCCCGAGCACTGCCCTCCTCGCTGGGGCTGGACGCGGGCGTGACCTTCGCCGTGTGCCGGAAAGGGCAGGGATAATGAAGCCGTAGAATACATCTATGGCATTCCAATAAAGCAAGCACTCGGCTTATTATGGGAGATGTAAACAAACACTCCTATTAACATAAATCAAGAGGAGAATACTGCATCCACGCGTCTAATTAGCAAGGCTGTCTTAAACATCCCCCGCTGGAGGAGTCATGCCACATTGATTCCCAATCTTATCAATTACGTCTTGTTTGGACTCTTACGTCGCTGTCTTGATTAAAATGCATGCATGGTCGTTTAAAGCATTAATGTGTACATGAATGGTAGGTTGATCTGACCGTAAGCATTAAATCACATTTTTATTTTTTTTATTTTCGTCTGAGCTGTGCTCAATCAAGTATGAAACTTAGTTTTGAATCAAAGGCTGAGAGAGATCAACACAGATTGAATGTTTTAGCACAATGAAATCAAACAGACATTTTTTTAGACCCAAACTGAGGTTCCTGGAGGGCAACACTGTGAGATGTCCTTGTCACCTTTAATAATGGTTTGTCAGACTTTAGCAAAGCAAGTCCCTCCTCACAGTCCAACCTTCACAGAAATTCGAAAGGGAAAATTCTGACACAAGGTCAATGGTAAAAGGCACATTGTGGCCATAAAATCAAATGTGAAAACAACTGAATGTGGCAGGCAGCTTAAAATTCAAAAGCAGATTTTAACTTATTTTTACTTTACCACAAAGTATCATTTACTCTAATATTAATGATGGACAAGAAAAACTTGCTGATAGGTTTCTCTGTCAGGAAAACGGCTCGGGTTATGTCTATAACCCTTGTTCCCTGAGAAAGGGAACGAGCACTGCGTCGGAACGACGAATTTGGGGATGCTCCCTAAGCAATAGCGTATCTGAAGTCTGAATGAAACTATTCCAATCCTGATTGGTGTTGCGTCATGACGTAGCTGTGACGGCATACCCGGAAGATACATAAGGGGGGCCGGCGCATAGAAACGGCAATTATCGCGATGAAGCATGTGCTCCAGGCGTGACGAGGTGTGGCGACGAGACGCAGTGCTCGTTCCCTTTCTCAGGGAACAAGGGTTATAGACATAACCCGAGCCGTTCCCTTTCGAGGGAACTCGCACTGTGTCGGAACGACGAATTTGGAGAACGAGTACCCACTAGGCCACACCGAGGGTCACACCTGCCCTAGTGTGAAGCTGGAGACCAGGCACAACTAGGACTGGAGCACCCTAGCACCGGGCGTCGTAGGGAGGTGCAAGCTATAAAACCTTATAAAAGTGTGTGGAGTAGCCCACCCGGCCGCCTCGCAGAAATCCTGCATAGAGACTCCAGAAAGGAGGGCCATGCCTCTGGTGGAGTGAGCCCTCACGGCCATAGGTGAAGGCAAATTGCGCACCTGATAGGCTGTGGCTATTGCCTGGACAATCCAGTTGCTGATTGTCTGAGTGGACACAGGCAGCCCTTTCTTGGGTGAACCAAAGCACACTAACAGCTGTTGTGATTTCCTCCACTGCGCAGACTTCTCCAAATATATTTTAAGAGCTCTGACCAGGCAGAGCAGGTGAAGTCTCCCTTCTTCCACCATCACGTGAGGCGGAGGATGGAATGCCTGAAGAACCAAAGACCTGGCCACACTAGATGGCACCTTGGGCACGTAGCCCGGCCTAGGATGTAAGATGGCCCTACCTCCACCAGGGGCAAACTCCAGGCAAGTCGGCGTTACCGCCAAGGCCTGGAGGTCCCCCACTCTCCTCAGAGAAGTGATAGCTAGGAGAAAAGCCACCTTAAGGGTCAGGTTCTTTGCTTCAGCCGACTCCAGTGGCTCAAAGGGGGCCTCAGCCAACCGCCAGATCCCACGTTGGAACTCTGGAACGAGCCGCAGGCCTCATCCTCCGAGCCCCACAGAGGAACTGTACAACCAAATGGTGCCTACCCAAAGGCCTATCACTCACAGGAGCGTGGAAAGCCCCAATGGCAGCCACGTACACCTTGAGTGTGGACGGGGTAAGACCCGCAGAGAAGCGATTTTGGAGAAACTCCAGCACTGAAGCCACTGGGCAGTTAACTGGGTCCACCTCACGCTCCCTGCACCAAGTGGCAAACACATTCCACTTGAGGCTGTACAGTCTCCTCGTAGACGGAGCCCTGGAACTGACCACGTCTCAATCACATCTGCCTGCAGGCCGGCCTCTAGGTACCTGACCCCTTCAGGGGCCAGACCCAAAGGTTCCAAATTTCCGGCCGGGAGTGAAATATTGTGCCCCCCGCCTGAGACAGGAGATCCCTCCTCAGAGGGACCTGCCACGGAGGACCCGCCAGTAGAGCTATGATATCTGAGAACCAAACTCGAGTCGGCCACCGAGGTGCCACCAGAAGCAGGCTGACACCTCGTCGACGGACCCTCTCCAGGACTCCCGGGAGCAGAGAAATCGGGGGAAACGCAACCTTGGCTACGTCTGAACCATGGCATCCAACCCCAGCGGGGCTGGATGCGTGAGAGAAAACCACAGTGGACAGTGGGACGTCTTTAGAGACGCAAACAGATCCACTTCCACTGGGCCGAACCTCTCGCACACGGCCTCTGGGTGGAGCCGCCACTCCCCGGGCCTCAGCCCCTGCCTCGACAGGATGTCTGCTCCCTGATTTTGGACCCCAGGATATACATTGCCCTGATTGACAACAGTTTCCCTTGGGACCACAGGAGGATGTGATGGGCCAGTCTGCACAGAGGGCGCGACCTCAGACCCCCCTGACGATTGAGGTACGATACGACAGCTGTGTTGTCCGTTCGTACCAGGACATGTTGACCGCGGAGGTCCGGGAAGAAGCTCCTGAGAGCTTTGTAGACCGCCATCATCTCCAGGCAGTTTATGTGCCAGGAGGAATGACGGCCCTCCCACGGGCCCCTCGCAAAGCGGCCTTCCATGACCGCGCCCCAACCAGTGAGGGAGGCGTCTGTTGAAACGGATTTCCGGCAACAGGACGCTCCCAACACTGGCCCCTGGGACAGAAACCAAGGTTTCCTCCATATGACTAGGGAGCGAAGGCATCTGCGCGTTACCCTGATCATACGGAATGGATTCCCTCTGGGGGAAAACCCCTTGGTCTTCAGCCACCACTGTAGGGGTCTAATGTGCAGCAGGCCAAAAGGTATCATGTTGGACGCTGCCGCCATGTGCCCCAGCAACCTCTGAAAGTGCTTCACAGTGATGCTGTGGCCTAGCCTTATTCCTGAGACCATCGCCAGCATGGACTCGACTCGAATGGGAGACATTTGTGCCCGCATCGTTGTCGAGTCCCATACAATCCCCAGGAACGTGGTCCTCTGGGAAGGCATCAACACACTCTTTTTTGTGTTGAGTCTCAGCCCCAAGCACTGTATATGGGCCAGAACGACATCTCGATGCCAAACTGCCATCTCGTATGACTGGGCCAATATGAGCCAGTCGTCAATATAATTCAGCACACGGATGCCCTGGAGTCTCAATGGAGCCAGAGCTGCATCCATGCACTTCGTGAACGTGCGTGGGGAAAGAGCTAGGCCGAAGGGAAGCACTCGATATTGGTACGCCTCGCCCCCGAAAGCGAACCTCAAGAATTTTCTGTGACATGGAAGGATGGATATATGGAAGTATGTGTCCTTCAGATCTATCGTGACGAACCAGTCCTTGGACTGGATCTGACCCACGATGATGGGAACGGTGAGCATTTTGAACCTGAACCTCCTCAGAGACCGATTCAAATACCTCAGATCTAGAATAGGACGCAACCCTCCATCCTTCTTGGGAACTATAAAGTACCGGCTGTAGAACCCGGACTCCCTCTCCGACGGAGGAACACGCTCTACGGCCTCCTTTGTCAGCAAGGATTTTACTTCTTGTTCCATTACCCGAACCCGCTCTGGTACCACTGCAGTCCAAGTCACCCCGTTGAATTTTGGAGGAGGGAGACCGAACTGCAGTCTGTAACCTTTCTCTACAGTACGCAGGACCCATGTAGAAATATTCGGAAGGCACTCCCATGCGCCGAGATAATCTACTAAGTGAACCAGCCTCTCGAGGCTGGCCTCGGGTGTTACACGAGCCTCGTTCCAACGATTTTCGGTGTGCGGGCACGCAAGCTGCCCAGCCGCAGGTCTTTCCAGAAGCGGCTGGAGCAGCGCGCATTCGCAGGAAATCGATGTGGCCTGAAACGTCTGTTACGGCGGGATTATCACATCGATTTCCCCAGAGCGCTGCGGAGGAAGCAACCTCGGTTGCCCCTGCGCAGGGGGGACCGCTCTTAGAAGCCCAGCCGAGGCTAGGACTTCTTCCCAGCAGCCTTCCTAGCCTGAAGGACGTTCCTCAGATCGCCCCTGGGCGCGGAAGACTGCTGGTGAGAACGCCGCCTCTGTTGCCAAGCTCCCGGAGGAGGGGCTCTAGAGGTGACGCTCTCTTTCTGCATCTGCCGGTGCGAGGAGCTGGTGGACGGCAGCCTTCCCAGGCTTTGAGCGGCGAGGGAGATACTGGCGGAAGGCTGCTGACTGTTTTTTCGCCTCCTGAAATCTGTCGACGATGGTATTAACAGAAATCGGGGAGTCTAGGAGGAAGGTTTTATCCTTCTACTTCATCCCCGATAAATTCAGCCGTAGGTGTCTCTCCACAGTCACCATAGAAGCCATCGAGCGGCCGATAGCAAGGGCCGTCTCCTTGGTGATGCGGAGAGACAAATCAGCAGCCTTCCGGAGCTCCAGTACATCCTCCGGAGAGGGACCCTCGCCCTCATCAAGCTCTTTTAGGAGGTCGGCCTGGTAGGCCTGCAATATAGATAAAGTATGCAGGGTACTACCAGCCCGCCCAGCCGCCATATAAGCTCTGCCCACCAATGATGACGTGTCCCGACAGGGTTTGGTGGGCAGCACCGGGGCTTTAAGGGACGACGCAGAATCGGGCGAAAGATAGCTTGCGAGAGCTTCCTCCACCCGAGGCATCGTCCCATAGCCAGCCTCGTGTGCCCCCAGCACGTTGGCATAATCCAACACTGGGGGATTGGAAACACGCTGAATAAGGCTTCTTCCAAGACTTGCACAACTCATTATGCAAATCAGGGAAGAATGGCAAGCCCCGGCGAGGGGATTGAATCCGGCGAGAAAGAAAACGATCATCCAGCCTACTGGGTGGCTGGATTTCCTGCGTTTCGTGTGGCCACTCGATATCTAATTTGGCCACCGCACGCGTCAATACCTCTACCAGATCCTCTTGAGCGGGTGGATGAAGTGACGACACACTTCACATGCTTCACCACCCGCCTCGATGTCAAACTCATCCGGTTCCTCGGAACCAGAGAGCGTGAACATCGGATTCTCCATTCTGGGGGAAGAAGCCGCAGGGCTTCCACACGGGGAGGGAGAATATCTGAACTGTCAGACGAGGAGTGGGAAAGTGCCTCGGCAGTCCCAAACCTCGCTGACACGTCCATTTGTGAGCCCCATGATCTGCGACGCCGAGCCGCCTCAGTGACCGCGGGTCCAGAACCACGGGGCTCACGAGGCTGGCGGCCTCATCGAACACGGCCAGCCGAGAGCGAAGCAGCCTGAGTGTCAGCTTCTCACAATGCTCACAGGCTCTAACGAGAGCCGCCATAGCATGCTGAACACCCAGGCACTCCACACAAAGCGAGTGTGTGTCCGAGCCCGACATGAAACGGGGACACAGATGCACACACTGCTTAAACTCTCTCTGAGTCGCCATTCACACACTTTGTTTTACTTTTCACTTTTTCTGACAGACAACAATAAATAGACAGACAGTATGACAGAGAGTGCTATGCTGAAGAGCGATAACTGCCGTTTCTCTGCGCCGGCCCCCCTTATGTATCTTCCGGGTATGCCGTCACAGCTACGTCATGACGCAACACCAATCAGGATTGGATTAGTTTCATTCAGACTTCAGATACGCTGTTGCTTGGGGAGCATCCCCAAATTCGTCGTTCCGACACAGTGTGAGTTCCCTCGAAAGGGAACTCGTATATCCATTATTTTCTTCCATAAATCATTACTATTGGTCACCCCCTTCTGTCTGTGAGTTTTGCAAATATTTAACAAATATTTAATTGGGTTGTTTTAACCCAGCGATTGGGTTATTTTAGGCAAACATTTAACCCAACCCCTGGGTTAAAACAACCCATTTACTCGGTTAAAACAACCCAATTGCTGGTTTTGTCCATTTTCAACCCAACTTGGGTTGTTTTTAACCCAGCAACATTAGAGTGCATTGGATCCTCAAACTGTTGATCAAACCTCATAACTTAACCCCGCCTAAATCGTGAATGAAGTGCTGCACATTTTGGACAATCTCTGTTTGTTTGCAATGCAATGGTAAATAAAGAGCTGGTTCTTTGCATAAGCACAGCATTTTCTTTACTCAAGTAACACTACACTCTAAAAAATGCTGGGTTAAAAATAACAAAAGTTGGGTTGAAAATGGACAAACCCAGCAATTGGGTTGTTTTAAGCAAACATTTAACCCAACCGCTGGGCTAAAACAACCCAATTGCTGGGTTGGTCCATTTAAAAAAATTTATATATATATATATATATATATATATAAGGCTAATGTTTTATGTATTTGAGGAGTGGGGAAGTATGTCTTAGGCCCTGTCCACACGAACACAGGTAATTTCAAAACCGCAACTTTTTCTATTCGGTTTGGCCGTTCGTCCACACGCAAACGCACTATCCGGTCACTGAAACCAAACTTTTTTGAAAACTCCTGCCAGGGTGAAGATTTTTAGAAACTCTGGTTGCAGTGTTGTCGTGTGGATAATAACCTTTTTTTACAGGCTTCTGATTGGCCGACATATCTTTACGGTTAGGGTTGTATTGGCACCTGTTGGTTTAGCATGCTATTGTCAGCGCTTCATAACGTGTTTTTGCGTTTTCATGTGGACACACTTTTTTTTTTAACCGAGGAAAAACTACGTTTATAAAAAATACCTGTGTAAGTTTGGTCTAGGCCTTAGTTTAGCATTTGTCATCGAGTCACAGCCAACACTGTCTGAAATAGCCTGTCTGTACCACTTGAGATTTTGGCCAAATGACATAAAAAACTGGGCAACCACATAGCTACAGTAAACGTTATAACCTGTAAGTTGAATAAAACATAATGTCAGTTTTACTGACGAACAAAACGTGCATATATGTCAGAAATTTCCTGGTCAAAAATCTCATCAATCCAAATGAGCTTGACCACATATAAAGCCACAATATCAACTTTGACAACACTGTGTGTGTGTTTTTAAAGTAGCATTTGAGGATACAAGGTTTCTGTCCAACAGCTATGTGATGTAGTATTTGAGTGATAATACAATTTCACTATATATAAATTAAAATGCCACCTTTTGTTATATATATATTTTTTTAAAGTATGTTTGAGTCACTGAAACATTGATTCGATTTCTGTTGTCGAAGCAAAAATAGACAAAGCAACTGGTGATGTGTTTAAAATATAAATTATTCAATATTACCTTTTTATTTATGGAACTGGTGTATAGAAAAGGATAGATGGATAGATAGATAGATAGATAGATAGACAGACAGACAGACAGACAGACAGACAGACAGACAGATAGACAGACAGACAGATAGATAGATAGATAGATAGATAGATAGATAGATAGATAGATAGATAGATAGATAGATAGATAGATAGATAGATAGATAGATAGATAGATAGATAGATAGATAGATAGATAGATAGATAGATAGATAGATAGATAGATAGATAGATAGATAGATAGATAGATAGATAGATAGATAGATGATTAATCATGTCGTTCTAGCAATAGATCGATAGACTAAAGATAAAGATAATTACTTTAACACTTTAAAGTGTGCCAAAATATGTGTCATCCAAAACCACGGATAATCTCATTCATCCGGGCCAACACTAGACTAAACCATCCAAGTTACTTCTTTAGCAGACATCTAAAACTGTACAGAGCAGCTGTCTGAAAGTGTTTTAGCGATTATGCGCTGAGGCTGATGTACCGATTTGATATGACATTATTTCAATATGACAGTGCATCCCTGTGGAGATTTTGATGAGCCATACCCCAGAATCCTCTGTTTTTCATAAATTACTGTGATGTTTTTTGCAACCGAGATAAAAAAATATATATTGTTCCTCACACACCCTGTCCTTGCATGTGAGAAATTTCATAACTGCATATCATAACACAAGCATGGTGTCTTTAATGCTACTCTGTTTAATGAAAGGCCTTTACGATAGGGTAGAGAAAGAGCTCTCAGCCACAGCGGGGATCTCGGGGAAGAAATAATTACCTGAGATGAGTTTTTACACCCATGATGCCCTGATCTCTGTAAACACTTTGAGTACTAATACAGTGCCAACTTCAAAGTGTGCTAATGACAGTTTTGCAAGTGCACAGAAATGTTTTCACTACCATTAGGGAGGCCAGAGTAAGAAGCGAAATTGCATGTGAGCGTTTGATTATTTTGTAACAATGCTTGTCCAAGTAGAGGAGTGTATAATTTCTCTCTGATGTTGCAGTGTTTTTCGGCATTTATGCGATTATGCATTCATGTGCATACCTAATGACTCGCATCGCCCTCCTGAGTGGGTCTGTCTCAAGACATTTCATAAAAGTCTGAGATGCACCTTCATGCTGACACACGCTACACACCCCCTCAAGTGCACAAATTGTGAGGTCTGTTTTGCACAGAATCTGCAATTTACTGCAATGATTAATCATATCGTTCTAGCTAATTAGTATTTTGTTTGTATGATTGGGGATTCTTTATGGATATTGCAACATAGTATTACAGAGGCCAGCAGCTTTCCCTAACGAGCCTAAGGTTGTTAGCTAGTTTTCAAATCTGGTCTATTTTGATGGTTTTCAAGTGGTTTTGGTCATTTTTTGACTGATAGACCAGGTACACCAGCTTAAACTGGTTTAAACTGGCCACAGCGTACCAGCTTAAGGTTTTCAAGTTGGTTTTTGGAACATGTTACTGGTCCAATGTGTGCTATTAGCTCCAACCAGCTTGACATGGTTCAGATAACCATCTAGACCAGCTTTGTGACCAATGACTGTAAATAGCTAGCTTGAGAACCATCTTAAAAGGATAGTCCAGCCCAAAATGAAAATTCCGACATTGTTTACTCACCCTCTCATGTCATTCCAAACCAGTATGACTTTTTTGTGAAAGATGATAACCAAACAGTTTTTGGTTCCCATTCCCTTCCATTATATGGTCAAATATAATAGAAGTCAATGGGAACTGAAACGGTTTGGTTGTCTGCGTTCTTCAAAATATCATCTTTTATGTTCCACAGAAGAAAGTAAGTCATACAGGTTTCGAAAGAAGATGAATGTTGGTAACAAAAGGGTAAATATAATAGAAGTCAATGGAAACCAAAACTGTTTGGTTACCAACATTCTTCAAAATATCTTCTTTTGTGTTCAACGCAAAAAGTTTGGAGAGAGATGATGGTGCTGACATTTTATCATTCATTTTTGGGTGGACTATCCCATTAAACCCGTCTAAGACGGTAAAGTCTTAGCTGGTTTAAGCTAGCTGGATTCTCATCTTGGGCTGGATCCCAAATGGCACACTTCTATGCACTTTTGGTCTTGTGGACTTACAAAGGCAAGCTGCCGCGTGCGCGTGTCCGTTAAGTCCATGAGACTGTAGGGTGTCCCATTCATCATTTTAGGTTTCTGAAGGGTGTTATGCGCCCTCAATGCACACTTCAGCTGAGCCTGCAAGTTCGTGAGCTACGCAGAGGACTTTACCCGGCAGTCAAAGCGTCATTACGTCATGAAAGTGCGGAGGATTCAGAGGAAGACCTTGAGGGTTTAGGGTGCCATTTGGGATCCAGCCTTAGACCAACTCGCAACAGCCAAAGACCATTAATTAGACCTTTTAAAGGTACAGTGTGTAATATTTATTAAGGATCTATTGACAGAAATGCAATATAATATAAATAACAATGTTTTCAGTGGTGTATAAAGACCTTACATAATGAACCGGTTTGTTTTTATTACCTTAGAATGAGCCATTTCTATCTACATGCACCGCGGGTCCCCTTATGCTGCGTTCACACCAAACGCGAATAGAGTGTCTGTAGCGAGCGATTTCCATGTTAAGTCAACCTAAAGAGTGATTTTATTTTGTGCTTTTTGTGCATTCACACGTGAAAAATCTGAACTTTGGCGTCTATTCGCGCCACGTTAACCAATCAGGAGCCTGCTTGCTGCTGTCACGTGGTAAAGTGACGTGATGAGAAACGTTTTCAGGTTAGAATGTAGTTGTTTAAAGCTCAAATCTGTGGTTTATTTATAAAGAGAGCACCTATTTAAAAAATGTAATCTTGCGTTTTTGGAGTTGTGAGATCCAGGTGATCACCGGGTGCTCAGCTCTCATTAACCCCGGCGAGAGCAGCTTTTCCTCAGCTAGTCCTTCTGACGTTTGCCGCTGGCTCTGATGTCTCTGTAGTGGTTAAACATGAGATATCTTTTGTGTTGTGTAGATCTAACGAGCGATCTTTGGTTTCATGAATATATAATTTGTTGCCTGACAAACTAAATTTTTTTAGGCTATTTAACTTTACCATTGTAGCCTAAGCTGAATTTGTTTGACTGAATTGTTTGCTTTATTTATTGTATAGCTTATTATACCTTGTTTTACTTATACTTGTATAATGGCTATTATTGATCACACATAACCTGACATTTAACAAAAAGAGACTGGGTTTTGTTTTGTCATATTTAATTTTATTACAGTGATAATCATATATATGCACACTTGTCTGAACCACATATTAATGTGTTTAATATAAGTTTTTTACGGAGCCCCGCACATGACATGCAGTAAAAAACTAGTAGGCTAAATCATGCGCACAATTTACTATTTCGTTCCCTCGATTTATAAAGCGTGCGCACGTTTTACTAATTCGTTCCCTCGATTTGCTAAATCATGTGCATGATTTATAAATTGAGGGAACGAATCAGTAAATCGTGTGGACGATTTATAAATAGAGGGAACGAAATAGTAAATTGTGCGCATGATTTATAAATCGAGGGAACGAATTAGTAACTTGTGCGCACGCTTTACTTTTTTTTTCTTGCCTGTCATGTGCGGGGCTCCGTAGTTTTTAAATGTAAATGAAAAGAGGCATGGTTGTGTTTTATATTTCGTTTGTTATAAATATACATGCAGTGAAGATAATCAAGGTATGCGTTGCCTAAACCACATTTGTGTGGTTTTTGATGTTTAATATTTTTTTGGATGAAAATGAAAAGAGGCAGAGTGGTGTTTTATTACATATTTCTCCTGGAGCGCCTTGACCGCGTGTCTATTTCGCTTCAAATGCTCTATTCCATTTCCATTTCCATCCGTGTCCATTTCGCTGTGGACGCGCGAGTGGATTCAAAATGTTCACGCATCCAACTAGATGCGATAGACGCGAATTTGACGCTCTATTTGCATTCGGTGTGAACGCAGCATTACAGTGAATTCGCCATTTTGCGGCGTCATGTTTCTATGGTAGCCCTAAACAGACAAATTGCTCTACAGAGCGCTAGCTACTCTCTGCTGTCTTAGATGACGACATCTTTGTCCTATGTCGGCCACCTTGGCTTCTCTATGTGCTTCGAAAGGGAGGGGTGAGCGGTGGGCAGTTGCAATTCACAACCTCACCGCTAAAATGTACACACTGCACCTTTAAACCTGCTAAAAACCAGGTAAAGCAATCTCCTGTATAATTTTTCCGCTGGCAATCTTCACAGCTGTTCATTGGGTCTCCTTTCACAGTCCAGGTGCTGTCATTTTATACCGCCATCATTCTGCTGATTCGTTATCTGCTATACCACAATGATGAATCTATAAGGCACCAGAAACAAGTTTATGATGTGTAACACACTTTACAATATGACATAATGGCATCAATTGGATCTCTTTGTCCCAATAAAACGGCTATTACGATACATGTTGCAGCAGAGTAGAATTAGAGTCAGAGGAAGAGGACAGGAGAAGGGTTTTACTGCAAGGCTGGCAATAAAAAGCTGATCTTGTCAGCAGGGCCGGGCCCAGCGGAGCCGGGTGGTATGGAGGCAGGAAACTGGGATTAGATTAGCCTAGATGCACACTGCAATATTACGTCCCTGAGACATATATCACAGAGCTTAATAAGGGCACATTAACGGCAACGTGTTAAAACGCTCCTTGGTTTCTGTCTCTCTCTCCACATCACTAGCAGAGCTAGCAATCTCAATATGCGCATGTAAACATGCTAAGCTTATTGTAAAGCGGATGTCCAATTGATGTTTTGCTGCTCAAAATATGAGCCTAACTGTTTTAGCATCCCTATTCTAAGCAATTAGATTGTATGGATTTTTTTGAAAGTGTCATGCTCCCCAATACTGCATTTATTTGGTCGAAAATACAGTAAAACAGTAATATTGTGAAATATTATTATTTCAATTTAAAAATAACTTTAAGTTTAATATATCCTCCTGGGACCCAGAAAAAAAAAGGTTTTGGAATTTAGTATTTTTTTATGTCATTACATTGTTTAGAGCATAAGAAACAAATGGGAAAAAAAAACATTTTTGAAAAATTTAAATATATTTTATTCATATGTTATGATATGTCCTCTGTAGTTGACAGCAGGACTGAGTTGTTAAAAAAATTAAATGGCATGAAATTGCATGTATAGGCAAAAACAATGGAATTTATTTTTAATTCACCAATCAATTTTTAGGTTTCAGGGTTTTTTTTAAACAAACTTTATTTAAAGATGATTCTGAACTATGTTATGAAAGATATAATGAAATGCATTCATATACCATTTTACTTTATTAAATATGTGGGTAAAATGACAATACTTGGATTTTCCCATTCAATACAATGTATCTATTCACTGCATCTAATTTGCATATTAATGTGTTCTTGGTGCAACATGTAATGAAAAAAGAAGTGTAATAATGGGAGGAAAAATTGGCAACATTTTAATAATAATATCTAATATTTCATAGGAATATTGATATGTAATTTCTTTCCCTGTTCACTTGTTATGTCTCCAAAATGCCTGATAAACATGATTTAACTCCTGGTGTCCACTACAGTGGTCATTTATGAAATCAATGCCCTGTTTTGTAACAGAAAGTCATATTTTGATTAGAAACCCCATAACATTTTCCTGAGATGTTGCTTTATAACAAACAATTTGAAAATTATTCAGATTTAAACTATAATTAAAACAAATTATCATATTTCCATAAGAGTGCTAAACATTAATGTCAGCTGTTTTTAAAGACCAAAAAGTTGTTGTTGTCCTGGTGAAACCTCCAAACATTTGGTATCCCTGCAAAGCCCCAGATGTGCTCTTTACAGGACATCCAGACTGTGACATGTGACATGTATGATGTCAGAGAAATTCACTAAAATATAATGTCCACTACAGTGGACAAAAGTCTATTCTTGGGTCCCAGAGGACCAATTTTGTGAGGACCCTCTTGAAATGTCTCTGTTTATTATTATTAATAATCTTTATTATTATTATTATTATTATTATTATTATTATTATTATTATTCTCCAAAATTAATCACATTTTGAGGGTCTAAACATGCTTTAAAACTCATGAAACTTTGCACACGTGTCACGACTGGCGAAAATGTACATTTGGTATGGGTTTCAGAATTATGTGTTAGCAAAATAGCTCGATAGTGCAACCTATAACATTTCAACGAAGCGCCCCTCCCACTATGTTTCACAATACGTGTACGAAATTCAGTACATAGATGTGATGTCCCAATACCTACAAAAAGTTTCTTGGAGAAAAGTCCTAAAAGTCAGACGTTTTTAATTTCTTTGATTTTTGTGCAGTATTGGCCATTTCCAGGCCTCGTACTTTATCAAATCATAAGGCTTTTGTGATGCAATCACGCCAAAGGGCGTGTCTCTGGCGGCCTGATAAATTTCATGTTTTCAATCTGCCCCAAACTTCACACGTTTGATAAGAGTTCTGTCCTGAACACATGTCCATGCCCATATTCAGTTATAGTCATAGCACCACCTACTGGCAACAGGAAGTGACATGTTTAAAACAGTTTTGGACTACCAACAACATATTTAAAAGTGTCAGCAAGTGTTAAATAGGCTAGCAACATGGAAGAAACATGCTAGCAACACTTTGCTAAGTGCTAAAGCATGCTATTAATGTGAAACAGGAAGTTGCTGTAAGTCAGACATACAATGTCCAATCTGCCCCAAACTTAGCATGCAGCATGCTAGAAATATGCTAAAACATGCTAGCAACTTTCTGTTAATGGCACTCGCGAGCACCCTTCTGAGACCTAAAATGACAAATGGGACACCCTACGGTCTTGTGGACTTAACAGACACGCGCATGCGGCAGCCATTGTAAGTCCACAAGACCGAAAGTGCCATTTGGGACAGGCCCTAAAATATGCCATTGAGCGTTAAACATGCTAGAAACACTTAGTTGAGTGCTAAAGCATGCTATTATCGTCATGAAACAGGAAGTTGTTGTAACTCTAGCCAATCTGTCCAATCTGCCCCAAATTTAGCATGCAACATGCTAGAAATATGCTAAAACATGCTAGCAACTTTCTGTTAATGCAATGAAACAGAAAGTTCCTGTAACTTAGGCATGCATTGTCCAATCTGCCTTAAACTTAACATGTTTGAATAGTCCTGGCCTGAGCACATCTTCATGCCAATATTCAGTTATAGTGTAATAGTGCCAACTACTGGTAACAGGAAGTGACATGTTTAACACTAATGCACTACTAGCAGCATACTAAAATATGCCATTGGCCCTGTCCCAAATGGCACCCTAAACCCTCACGGTCTTCCTCTGAGTCCGCACTTTCGCGACGTAATGCCGCTTTGACTGCCGGGAAGATGTCCGCTGCGTAGCTCGCACCAGTGCGGGTTTGGCAGAAGTGCGCATCAAGGGCGCATATCGACCTCAAAGGGGGCGCTCGCGAGCACCCTTCTGAGACCTAAAATGACAAATGGGACACCCTGCGGTCTCGTAGACTTAAAGGACACGCGCACGCAGTGGCCATTGTAAGTCCACAAGACCGAAAGTTCACATGAAGTGTGCCATTTTGGACAGGGCCATTGAATGCTACACATGCTAGAAACACGCTAGCAACACTTGGCTGAGTGCTAAAGCATGCTATTATCGTCATGAAACAGGAAGTTGTTGTAACTCTAGCCAATCTGTCCAATCTGCCTCAAACTTCACATTTGATAAGAGTCCTGGCCTGAAAACATCTACACACCGAAGTGTAGTTACAGTCATAGTGCCACCAGCTGTCAGTTGAAAGTGTGGCAAATACAAATGACTTTGATGTGAGATGGTGGTCCAGTGGGTTAAACCATGGAACTGATTCGCAGAAGGTTGCTGGTTCGGTCCCAGCGGTCACCACCAGTGTGTCCTCTAGGAAGGCACTTTACTCCATGTTGCTCCAGGGGGATTGTCCCTGTAATAAGGGCACTGTATGTCGCTTTGGATAAAAGCGTCTGCCAAATGCATAAATGTAGTCCTCCTATATTTACCTACTTAAATGCATATTGCCCACCCATGCTCTGTTTTCCTAAAGCCACAGGGTGGCGGTGGCACCAGTGTGAGGGCCTTATCATCGCTGCTTGCAGCTTTCATTTAAAATGTAATTTATTCCTGTGAGGCAATGCTGAAATTTCTGCATCATTACTCCAGCAGTGTCACTTGATCCGTCAGAAATCATTCTAATTTGGTGCACACCTGTAATAGGGGAGCGCGGGGCACAACCTAATGCGGGGTTAGTTGTAACACGCATGTTTTAACATATTTTCCATACATGCCAGAATGACGAAACTTAGTGTATTTACTAGATGCCATATCAACATTATTTAGAGAAAAAATAGCACCAAAATTAAAAAATCTCTGGAAGATATTACTGAACATGTATTTAACCATAGCAAAAGTAAATTTCTTACTTAAGTTTAGTTTTCATCTCTGTTTTTTGTGTTTATTTAAAATACGACAAATCCGATATTATTTTAATCTTATATCTGTTATTGAACAGTTGAGATCGTTCTTTAATGCTGATATAACCAGCAGAAGACACGAGCCGTGATTTTAAATCCCAGTTGCGCAGATGGGGGGCGTTGTAACACTGCGTTACAATGAGCCCCTATTAGAAATATGCCATTATATTCTATACTTTTATGAATTCTTTTGAGAAACCATGAGAAAAGGGTGAATAATGACTGAGAGTTAATGTTCAGAAATTATCAATTATTATTATGTTTTGAACTATGTTGTATAGCTGTATTTAGAGATGTGTTTGTAGTCAAACTCAAAAATGCTTATATTTTTAATGATTAAAAAATGCCTTTATTTTATTTTAAAAAGTTAATAATTGTATTTTATTGACAAAATATTTTAGTTTGTCTTGTATATTTTTTTGATTATATCAGGTAACATTTTAAGCTGTTATTTGGTCATGTTACATTGTGCCCCACCACATGTTACAATGTATCCCACCTATGGGGCATGTTGTCACATTTCACTTCCATTCTTTCGGGGTAAATCAAGAAAAAAGTATATCAATTAATCAAAACCACATAATTGTACTAGACATGTATGCAATTAATGTGGGAAAAAATATATACTATGAACCCCAAGTGGATTTACACAAACTGAGAAAGTCAAAAAGCGTTAGGCTGTGCCCCGCTCTCCCCTAAAAATGTTTTCAGGATTCTTTGATGAATTGAAAGTTTAAAAGAACAGTATTTGTTTCGAATAGAATATATGTGTTTCGATGTAAAAGTCTTCACTGTCACTTTTAATCAATTTATTGCATCCTTTATTAACATTATAAAACATTTTCCTGCACAGGTCTATTGAAATCACTAAATTGATAATGATAAAATAAAGGAAAAACACAAGCACAAACGAGTCAGCAAGCAATAGGTAGAATGCTCTGCATTTGCATCATTTTCTTGCAAATGTAACAGACATTATATTTATATGCCATTGTAGTTACAATATTTGATTTTATTGCATTGCATTTCTATTGCACTCTATTTATGTAGACTGTAGACAGAAAGGTATAGCTCATTAGGTTTTCGAACAAAACCCTGTGTACTGCTGTTTCTAAACTTTCTATGATACGGATAAACAAAGACGTTGCGGTTGAGTGACTCACTTGTTCTTTTGTTTCTGTCTTTTTTCCTCACTGTCCCTGTCTATCACACGCTCACTCTTCCACCCTTCCTCTGTCTTTCTCAATCTTTCTTTCCATCACGCATTGATCTGACGCTACAGGCGACTCGCTGCTCAAACACAACGGGATGAAATTCACCACTAAGGACAAGGACAACGATCACTCTGAGAATAACTGCGCGTCCTTCTACCACGGCGCCTGGTGGTACCGCAACTGCCACACCTCCAACCTCAACGGACAGTACCTGCGCGGCCAGCACACCTCGTACGCCGACGGCATCGAGTGGTCGTCCTGGACGGGTTGGCAGTACTCGCTGAAGTTCACCGAGATGAAGATCAGGCCGACCAAGGAGGAGAATAAATGAGCGAGAGCTAGAAAACTCGATTAGAAGAACTCAAAGATGGCTGTAGGTGTTAGAGACACTCGAGAAACGCAAGAACTTTATAGCGATAACCTCTTTCTCATGTTTCTGTTTCTATCCGTCTTTCAATCCCACCATCTTGTAGTGTTCGTGCTGATGCCCAGTGGGCTGCTGTTTTTCTCTTGAGCTACTGTTCACATCTCTGAATATTATTACGACGAAACATTGCAGGTATTGTCAAATATGTTCAAATGAAAAAAATCTATAGTTGTTGTGTAAAAAAAAAAGAAAAACAACAAAAAGAAAAAAAATTCTGTAGCTGTGAAATTTAGCAAGAATGTGTAGCTTTTCATAAAAAATAAAGACTTTTAACTCTTCTCAAACATCCGACGGAGAGGCAGCTTGTCCTATGTTGTTTTCGTTCAGTGCTTAATCAATAACTCGTAGTTAAACATGACAAGGTGGCTATTGGTGTGTCACGCCACTGCTGTAATATCTGGGAGGTAACTACATTTTCCCTCATGTCGAGTAAATACGTTATTGACCACCAGGGATGCTCAAAGAGAATATGTGTCACAGTGGTGGCGTTCAGAGTGATGGGCCAATACAGGCACATTTTTCACTCTGACAGGTCAGTCGGTGGAAGGTTCATCAATGGAAAAGCTGAACGTCTCTCCGAAAACACAGTGATCCTTTGGTGTTACTGCCGGTTAGCAGAGAGTTGGATTTTATCTTATGCACAGTAGGTCGGGTTCACCTGAAATCCCAATGAGATGGATTGACGGAGCTTAGGGCTTTTTATCTTGGAGGAGATCTGAGAAGTGAACTTGGGTTGAACTGCTTTTATTGTTGTGAACAGACCGACTCCTCTGTTTTATTGTCAGATCACCCTGGATGTCATTTCAGTAGCTCGTCGAGTTGCCACAAATATATTATCATGCATTCATTTAATGTTATTTGTTTTAGATAAATTGTGAAATTCTCCAAATCATTGGCTGAAAAGGAATAGTTTACCCTAAAATAGGTCAAGATCTAAATTACATTTAGTTATTTTAAAGCACATAAATGTTATTATATTGTAGCAAATGTCAAATGTTTTGGAGGCTCTTAAAAGATTGAAATGGAATTAGGACAGACTAAATATAAACAGTACAACAGTTAGTTCTGGTCCCTTTTTCATTTTCAGTGACTCTTTCTGCATGTCATATCACTATGCCAGTACACTCTAAAAAAAAAAAGGTTCTATATGGCACCAAAAATGGTTCTTCGTCGTAATCATAGAGGAACCACTTTTGGTGCTATATAGCACCATATCTTAACATGTTCTGTGTATGGTAGCGGTGCTATATAGCACCATAGTTAGCGGTGCTATATAGCACCTTAGTCAAAGAACCGGTGAAGAACCTCTGAAGAACCAAAATTGGTGCTATATAGCACTTAAAAAGGTTCCCCTATGATTACGAGCCATATAGAACCTTTTTTTTTAGAGTGTAGGCGGGGACAAATGACTGTCTTTATGGGTGAATTATTGACTCAAGTAATGAATAATACACTGATTTATTCGGGAATGAAAGAAACGGCTGTTTTTATGAGTGAATCGTTGAATCAGTCACTCAACCAATTTGTTCATAAATGCTGATTCATTCAGGAACAAATCAAGTGACTCTTTATGAGTGAATCACTGAATCATTTATTCGGCTGATTATGAATGATTCAGGAAGAAATATTACCCACCGCTGTTGCTTTTGATTTCAGTTGGATCATTTGTGAAGCAAAAGTACACAAAGTATATTGCAATTTACTCAGTATTATCTTCTTGCTTATATAACTTTTGTATAAAATCATGAGGGTGAGTACCTGATGGAACTGATTTTTGGGTAAACTATTACCATCGTTGCTTCTCTTTCTATTTGTATTTGTTTGCTTTTTTTATCTCTGCAGACTTGACTCACTAACTGTCCCTTTTCTATTTAATTTATGGCACTGACAATGAGCATATGTTTCCTTTCCAAACCATCAACTTGCAATGTCCTTGTACTCATTTACTTGTGTTTTATGTGTGTTTGCATTAGTTTTGATAACACAATACTGAACATGTTTCAGCTGTTTTTTTTATTTGTATACGAATGCCATTCATCCTGCGATATCCATGTTAACTAAGATGACCCAGTGTTTAGAATGTGAGAATCAGTTTCATAACTTTATCTGTTGTGATTGTACATTGTACATCAAAGATGAACATTGTCTGCACTTTAAACAGCAACATCAAAATAGTCATTTCTGTTCGGAAATGTTTTAAAATCACTTTTATATCTACGTATATTGGATGGAATTCAAAGAAATAGTTTTATGAATCAAAGGATAAGCCCTCAGAGTATTTTAAGAATGCGAGTATCAGCCTGCTTTATTGTTCAAATGTTTATCTATGTTCAAATGGCTAACTTATCGTACGTACTGCAATGCCTGCCCCTACTGAAAAACCAATTCACCAACGTCAAAGGAACTCAAAACTACAACAGAGCAAACAGCTGTCACAGCCCAACCAAACTGATGCATTTTGATCAAGTTTGTGACGCATTCTCGCTCAATAAAGAGAACCGCAGGCATTTCTGTGAGGTGAAATTGTTTAAGATGAACGCCGCTATGCAGATTGAGTTTCACGGTCAATTCCCTCTGGAAACTGTAGGAGGGATTTCAATGCTCCAGCTGTCCTGGCATGCACATTGAAAACGAAGAGCAAACGCCAATAAAATACATCCCCGCACCTCATCATGCCATGTTTTTCTTGCTCTCCACAGGTATATTAAAAGAAATTTGCTGTTGGGTGTGAAACAGATAAATGTGAGATGTGGACTGCAACGAGAGAGATTGGTTTTGTTGCGCTAAAGGACAGAACATGTGATAGCTACAGCTTTTGGGGAAAGCTATATTCTCCGTTCGTGGCCCCGGTTGCTGTCTGTGAACTTCTGTGAACTCAGGAACCCCTGCCGATGGCCTCTCAAACTACACCTGCCTGCTGAAGGCGCTTGCCAGTCATCCATGTAAATAATTTAACCGTGAAATTGAGCATGTCTTGCAGTATAGCAACACCCCAGGATGACAAGAGGACGTTTTCCTTTCTTTACACATCTTGCCCTTCCTAACATCCCCCGAACCCATCATTTGTGACCAGCTATGAAAGCGAACGCAGATCTACTGTACACTATCAACACTTGGTACGTTCCGCTACGAATTACGATGGACTCCGGGTTTTTTAAGGTCTTGTATTTTTTGTTGATCATTAAAATGTGTTTCATGTTCAGAGTGACATTTAATAAACATCCACGGTTTCTAACATACTCGCTCTCGGTGTTACTGAAGCATTTCCTGCGACAGAAAAAGTGAACTAATTCCTCCTTAGCCGTTTGGGAGTGAATGTCAGCTGAGGTCAGCTCATTAGCTGCTAATTGACTAGGTAGGCCGATAATAAATCCTTAGGTAAAGCTTTTTTTAATGTGAATATTGTGACTATCACATTTGCCTTGCTGCTTTTAAATATTTGCAAGAGTGCCAATCTCAGGCCCAGATAGCATAATGAGGCTCTCAGCTGATGAATGTTTCAGGGATGTCGTGAAAATGTATGACATTAAATGGAGGAAAGGAGAGATTTCACCTATTAATGTGACTCCTAGAGTATGTGGAAAGGAAAATGGTTCATATCCAGCAATCATGCAACATTCATTTTCATAAGGTGACAGCAGACTACTTTTTTAACATTTTATTTTATTTCCTAATATATCTATGCGTTGCCTGACATATATACAACTGGATATAAATCTGAAATCATTTTTTAGGAGTTTGCATTTTAACACTTTCCATGAATTTTGCACACCATGGCTTTTTTAAAGCATTAGCGGCACAAATGGTACCAAGTTTATATGTTTGGTAAAATATTAGCTATAATTAAAGCAGCACTAGGTAACTTTTCAACCTTCATAATATATTTTCAAGACTCTTGTGATGATACATCGACTTACAATAGGTTGAATGACACGTCTGCCATAGCCTGACGGGGTCTGTATCATTTTTAATCGTACTTTTAAACTTCGGGTTTCGGGTAGGTAAAAAAGAACTACAAAATTCGACTTCTTTACGGCATATACGTCACTTCCACCATCACCCCCACTTCCTTAAATTTGGACGTGTGAGCCCAACTATCAAAATCAGATGAGGCAGAGTTAGAGTCCTCAACAACAGATTCCTGCAAAAACGAGAAGTGTTATTGTTTGAGTGTAAACTTTCTACAGCATAATGTTGGTGTACTGTATTATGATGAACCTTACGTTTTTTGGCTGAAAAAACACATTTCAAATGTAAGCCTATGTCTAAACGGCGTGTACAAGTTTGGTAGGGGCTACATTCTTGCAAGTAAATATATAAGGATATCATATCATATTTTAGGATACCTAACATGTTTGTGATATTTGTTTATTTGTCTTGCCTCAAACTATAATGCAACTAAGGCCCGGTTTCACAGACAGGGTTTAGATTAGGCCTTAGTTCAATTAGGACATTTAAGTACACTCTTAAAAAAAAGGTTCTATATGGCACCAAAAAAGGTTTTTCGTCGTAATCATAGAGGAACCACTTTTTAGCACCATATCTTAACATGTTCTGTATATGGTAGCGGTGCTATATAGCACCATAGTTAGCGGTGCTATATAGCACCTTAGTCAAAGAACCGGTGAAAAACCTCTGAAGAACCGCTGAAGCACCAAAATTGGTGCTATAGCACTAAAAAAGGTTCCCCTATGATTACGAGCCAAGAACCATTTTTGGTGCCATATAGAACCTTTTTTTTTTTAGAGTGTAGCTTTTATGAACGTGCCTAGAAAAGAAACATTGGTGTGCATCTTTGAGACAAAACAATGGCACTGACATATTTTGAGATGTCTCAGTGCAAGCTGCTTTCAGTTAAAACAGCTCAAATACATAACCGCCTTCCGTATTCAATTTACAAAGAAAGGGTAACGCCTCTTGCAGTTCAAAACACTTACCCGACGCTTTTACCATAAATTGAATACGCAAGGCGGTCTGGCGGAAGCTAGATATTTTACTTTATAAAGTTTTAAATATTGATATTTTTCTTACACAAACCCATCGGTTCGCTTCAGAAGGCATTTGTTAACCCCCTGGAGCCGTGTGGAGTAGGTTTATAATGGATGGATGCACTTTCTTGGGCTTCAAATTTTGGGCTGCCATTCACTGCCATTATAACTCCAATTGTATTCGTCTGAAAGAAGAATGTCATATACACCTAGGATGGCTTGAGGGTGAGTAAATTATGGGGTAATTTTCTTTTTTGGGTGAACTATCCCTTTAAGCCTTATCTGTGAAACCGGGGGTAAATGTCTATCTATATCCACCAAGGATGGTGACATTCTATTTTGGATTTCCAGAGATATTGACCTTCTTAACTGTATTTAAATTGCAACATTTTGTCATTTGTTAAATTGATATTCAAGTCGCTTTGGCATGTTAATTATTAAATTATTTAAAATATATATGTCTTAAAATTGACACCTAGGAAGTGACTAGGACCCTATTACATTTATCCAGTTCATTAAAAGTATAAGTTAAACAATAAAACAATAATTTCTGAAAAGGTTAATAGCTCTGCAAAGGGACATTTTACACCAATTTCTGTTCAAATGGTAGCGAGTCTGCCAAAAATCCAATATGCAAAGGTTTTAGTCTTTCAGTTCATTTTTCTCATCTATATTTATGCTTTTAATTGTTTCTAAAATGTTACTGTTCTTTAAGCTCTATATTTTTACTACTGATTTTTTTGAAAATAGTCTCTTATACGCTCACCAAGGCTGCATTTATTTGAACAAAAATGCAGTAAAACAGCAATATTGTGAAATATTCTCTGATTTTCTCTGGTCAAATTTGAACCGGTCCAATCAGCGAACAGAGGGAGTGGCTGAGAACGATGACGCTGATGCCGTGCGCTAGTTTGAGATGATATGCGTCACGACTAAACGTTAGCCATTGGTTATGGCAGATCCAGAGTGGCTCTGGGCAGATCCAATAGTTTTAAACTTCAACAGAGGAAGGAAGTTAACGCTTGTCAATGGAGAGTGGCCAGACTCTCTGTACAAATGAAATGAGTCTGGTAGGACCAGGCTAACATTTTTGTCTTGATTTTGATGTTTGTTTTGGATCGTTGTCCTGATGGAAGATCCAACCACGGCCCATTATAAGATTTCTAGCAGAGGCCGTCAGGTTTTGATTTTTTATCTGTTGGAATTTGCTAGAATCCATGATACCATGTATCTAAACAACTTGTCCAGAACCTCCAGCTAAAAAAATAGGCCCACAACATTAAAGATCTAGCGGTATATTTAACCGTGGGCACGGGGTACTTTTTATCCCTGTTTGCAGGAGGTAGAACCAGTTCCCTTTTGAAGTTGAAGTGAAAATGGGGATTTCAATGTTATTTTCTTACAGCCACTTTCTATTTTGTGAAGCTCAACATTTTTTTGCTGCACATATTCTTTGGTTTTACTCATTGTGATGAATGATCTATCTATCTATCTATCTATCTATCTATCTATCTATCTATCTATCTATCTATCTATCTATCTATCTATCTATCTATCTATCTATCTATCTATCTATCTATCTATCTATCTATCTATCTATCTATCTATCTATCTATCTATCTATCTATCTATCTATCTATCTATCTATCTATCTATCTATCTATCTATCTGTCTGTCTGTCTGTCTGTCTGTCTGTCTATCTGTCTGTCTCTGTCTATATATCTGTCTGTCTGTCTGTCTGTCTGTGTATCTATCTATCTATCTATCTATCTATCTATCTATCTATCTATCTATCTATCTATCTATCTATCTATCTATCTATCTATCTATCTATCTATCTATCTATCTATCTATCTATCTATCTATATCTATCTATCTATCTATCTATCTATCTATCTATCTATCTATCTGTCTGTCTGTCTGTCTGTCTATCTGTCTATCTGTCTGTCTGTGAGCTAGACATATTGTAGCCTGCTATACTGTTGTGTGAGATTCCATCATATTTTCTCTCATGTGGTGAAAGTTTGTGAGAGAATGACTCTGCAGTTTTGGATTCCAAGAACAGTTGCAGTGTCTGTGTTGCAGGAAGTATTAGAATGATGTGCATCTACTCAGCAGAACTCCGAATCAAAACCAAGTGAGAGATGCATCAGAAGCGAGAGACATGCTGAATGCTGATGGAAGGCTTCAGATATTCAACACTCAGCAAGTCATAAACACATCTGGCTCCTTATCTCCTTCCTCCAAAATCCTTAACACGCACACTTGTCTTCCACCCAGACAGATTTACAGAAGATGCTGCCCTATACTTTGCCTCTCTGTTTCCAGCACACTAGACGTCGTCGTTTGGGGCCTCCCGCCCAGCCCGATCGATAAAGGCCCATCGCATTTTAAGCTTTTGCATCATGAGGTTTCTGTATTATTGAATTGCATCTTCTCACGGTGATTCATGAGGGTACAAACATCTTCTTTTTCAAGGAAACCTCTCGGGCCCCTCACCAGCCACCTGCTGCAGTCATTTTGATGCACTGGTCCCTCATGTGATTGCTGTTTAATGAAAAACAGGCCAGCATAGCCCTGCTCTCCTATTACAGAGTAATTGATTTGAGGTGAAGAATGTCCCTTGTAGAGGTGAATAGTTTTACCCAAGTCATTAATCCCCTCAACCAGATATTGAAACCCCCCCGACTGCACTCTTTAGCAAAAATTATCTCTCTTGCTCTCATTCCCCCGCTCTCTTATCGTCAAATCTGCTGTCAGTTAAGACTGTGTCATCTCATATGTTTCACAGACAATTATTCACTATTTATCTGCAGCAAAAGGTTATTTGGCATTAAAGTGAATCACAGGTTGTAACCCACTATGAATTATGGAAATGTAACCATAAGCTCTATGAGTAGTGTCAGTCAACACGACTGCCGTTTTTATGTCTTTTTATTTGCATGTCATACTGTAACAGCTTGCTATTAAAGCGGGAGATTCCTGTCTGGGCCGAGAGCAAATAAGAGGGTCTTCTGAGGGTTTTTCCACATTCTCTTAAAATGAATATTGTTCATATGATTAACATGATCATCTTTAGACCATTTGTATAGTCAAATATTCCAAGTGTGAAGGTCAGAGATGAAACATAGAGCATAAATGACACAGCAAATTGTCTCACTGCATGATTTCTGTTATTTATCACCAACAGCTTCACTTTTTGGTCAAAATCTCATTAAGGATTACTTCATCTTCATTTCACAAATTAAAATGAACAGCAGATGATAAAAAAGTTCACTGGTGTGTGCATAAAGGCTTGATTTTATCCAATGTAGTAGTAGCACATAGCCTAGAAATGATGAAAATAGCTACACCACCATCAATATTATTGTTATTGGTCTATATATGCTAATAATAATTAACATTACTATTACAATTATTTATTAATAATAATAAGTATTATTAATTATATACATTAAATGAGGCAAAATAGAACACAGCATGAAGACTGTCGATTTTGAAATAGGCGATTGCATAATACAGATTTTCTCTCTCTCTTTATGGCTCTACGCTTTATGACGTGAATACAGTAGGCCTATTACACACCAGGTTTATGATTAACAGACACGGGTGAAAAATGAAAACAGCCGTGAAACGTGTCCACCACATTGGAACCGCAGGTAGTTTTTCAAATGGGGACTTTCCGTTTTCTTGACGGATATGACGCTGAACTGAGGTCAAGTGTTCTGAGAAAGAGAAAGAGGCTGCGTCTCAACACCTAGTGAGCTGTCTACCTACCTAGCCAGCACTTTTGGGCATCATTGGTACTTTACTCAATGTGGCACTATTGTAGTAATGAGAAGTCCGGTTCGAACCGGACATGTCTCGGTTCACTCGGTTTTAGATTCATTCCGATTCGTGAAGGCACTCGGACTAGTTTTGTGAATCGGATTAATTGCAAATGTTTAATTCATGTAGGGCACGTATTTGTTTGTGAACACTTGCATTACTTCAGCTGTGTTATCTTCTCGCTTTAGGTAAAGTAAAAAAAAAAAAACGTTTTCTGTTTTTGAACAGGTCGCGCGCACGCTCTTGTAGGCGGGGTCGAGCAAGTGAACTACTTACCTAGACAGCAGCACTTCTGCGTTTTGTTTTAGTATGCTCACTAGTTTTTAAAACACAGCCAGTGTTGTTTCACTTTTACTCATCATTTAGCTGTAAGTCCACACATTTTCTTTCTCTTCTTATTTTCAAAGTATTATCAGCCAGATCCATAACAATGTGCCTGATAAGTGGGCGGAAAACAGCGCAATAATATTTCCGGGTGTTTGAAAGGGGGAAACCCGTGGTGTTTTTCTAGCGTGGGTAAATCACGAAAACGTCAAAAGCACATCAATATGTTATCCTAACGTGCAGTTGGTACAGACACTTCATCTAAAAGCTCAATGGCTTCTGGATCAGCTGCTTCAGACCCGACGTTAAACGGGGTTTCGTCCACACCGGGTGAGAACGAGTACCCGTCGGGTTTCCCTCAGAGCATCTGCGATGAGGTCCCCAAAGAGAAGTTCTTGTGCAGTAACTGTAATAATGTCTTGAATAAAGCGAGGCAAACCGTGTGCGGTCACCGCTACTGCCTCGCGTGTGTCAACTGGCTGATGAGGTAAGACCCGTTCAAGCAGAACAGCTACAGTTTCATGTCAAGACATGGCTGGCTTGCATCATGGCCACTGGTTTTATTTTCGGTTTTGATAGTAATTGTATGCTATGGTAATAATTATGGCTTATAATCACTGGGCGATGAATAACTAACTTACTAAAGTTGTGTGTGTCTGTGGTCTAGGACAGGTAAGTTAAACCCTACGTTATGAGGGTAAAATGTCCCCACAAAGATGGCAATATCCTTAATCCGTGTTTGTGTGGGGACATTTTTTGGTCCCCATGAGAAAGACAGCTTATAAAACTATTTTATGTTTTTCTAAAATGTAAAAATGCAGAAAGTTTTCTGAGATGGATAGGTTTAGGGTTATGGAATAGAATATACAATAAAATGGAATAAAGTCCCCATAAAACATGAAAACACAACATTTGTAACACGACAAGAACTAACCATGAGCAGTATATTTGTTACTCTATTTCATCTTTGTTAACGTTAGTTCATAAAAATACAGCTGTTCATGGTTTGTTTATGTTAGTTACTTAATTTTAACAAGATTTTGATCATGTATTAGTAAATGTTGAAATTGACATTAAAAAAGATAAATAAATGCTTTATAAGTGCAGTTCATTATTAGTTCATGTTAACTAATGAACGTTATTGTAAAGTGTTACCGGAATTTGCTAATTTATTATAAAGTGAGAAAAGCCACTGTAAATTGCTATGGATAAGGGTATGTGCTAAATTCCTCAAATGTAAATGTTATAATAATTTTTTCAATTTCATACAGAAACAACAAGGACCTTGTGTGCACAAAGTGTAAAGAAGAGGATCCCAGTGTTGAGAGTGACACTAGTGTACTGACGCTTGACCAAGTAATCAACTATCTATCTATCTATCTATCTATCTATCTATCTATCTATCTATCTATCTATCTATCTATCTATCTATCTATCTATCTATCTATCTATCTATCTATCTATCTTTTATCAAATTTAATGATACTTCTATATATTTTTGAACGTGCATAATTGACGTTGAGCATGATATATAAAGTTATATAGATAGATTTATATTTTATTTTATATTAGATAGCTTTAAAATATATTAAAATGATAGGTATATAAAAGTTAGATTTAGAAAGAAAGAAAGAAAGAAAGAAAAGAGAGCCTGTAATACAGACAGATGGACAAACAGATAGATTAAAAGCATATAGATTTATATAGACAGACCGAATATTTAAATATCAATCAAATTTAATATTTTTATATATTTTTGAATCTGCATAATTGACGTTGAGCATGATATATAAAGTTATATAGATATAGATATATTTGTATTTTTATTTTATATTAGATAGCTTTTAAAATATATTAAAATGATTATCTATCTATCTATCTATCTATCTATCTATCTATCTATCTATCTATCTGTCTGTCTCTATCTATCTATCTATCTATCTATCTATCTATCTGTCTGTCTGTCTGTCTGTCTCTATCTATCTATCTATCTATCTATCTATCTATCTATCTATCTATCTATCTATCTATCTATCTATCTATCTATCTATCTATCTATCTATCTATCTATCTATCTATCTATCTATCTATCTGTCTATCTATCTGTCTGTCTGTCTGTCTGTCTGTCTGTCTGTCTATCTATCTATCTATCTATCTATCTGTCTGTCTGTCTGTCTGTCTGTCTGTCTGTCTATCTATCTATCTATCTGTCTATAACTTTACATAATCCTAAATCTAATTTATATAACTATAATTTTAATATATTTTAAAAGCAATCTAATATAAAATAAAAATACAAATCTATCTATATAACTTTATATATCATGCTCATCGTCAATTATCCAGGTTCAAAAATATATAAAAGTATCATTAAATTTGATTAATATTTAAATATTCGGTCTGTCTATATAACTATATGCTTTTAATCTATCTGTTTGTCCATCTGTCTGTATTACAGGCTATCTTTTTTCTTTTCTTTTTTTTCTTTCTTTCTTTTTTTCTTTCTTTCTTTCTTTTTTTCTTTTCTTTCTTTCTTTCTTTCTTTCTTTCTTTCTTTCTTTCTTTCTTTCTTTCTTTCTTTCTGTATCTATGTACATCTATCTATCGATCTATCTACATGTATCTATCGTCTTAGGTGATTTATGTCTTGCAATAGACAAATGCAATAGCGAATGTGTTTACTTTCACATGTCTTATGAAGGCTATATGTCAAATATATGGCGTTAAGATAGTGGAAGAATCGTGACTCATGTTTGGAAAGTTATCATAATTTCCCCTCTTGTTTACACCGCAGTTCTTCAATGATGCGGCTATTAATAAAGAAATTCTGGATCTGAAAGTTCACTGTGCCAACCAAGGCTGCCCCTGGAGAAGCACCCTGAAGAACTTTGAGGTACTTTTCTGTTTTTGTCATAGAAATTCAGTTCATTTAGCTCGCTATGATACTAATTCGTAATGAGATTGTTAGATACTCTTGTCTTATTGTATCTCAGCGATGCAGTAAGTTAGTCTTATATGAATCTGTAATGCAGTGTGTAATCAAGTGAATGATCATGGCATTTCTCAATTTATGAGATTTTCTTCTAAATGATGAATTTATTTATAGCACATGTTGAGCTTCTCAGGTCCTGATGTGAAGATCATGTTTTTGAGCCACTTTCTGAGCCGTCAGATAAAGTCTAGCGCTGTACTTTAGATTAGAGCATAGAGCTGATATATGCAAGACCAGAGATCAGGGCTGTTCACGGGCTGGTACACATTCATGTAAAACCTACAAAACTATCGGGAACACTATAATGGTTTCAAATAGCTTTTACACTTGGCTGAGTCAAAATCAATGTGGATTATGGGGCTTTCATTGATCACATTAGCAACTTCTGTTATCACATTGTTAAATCAGAGGAGCTCATTAAAAAATAGCTGCATTTCATGGCAGGCAGTCATACTCGGTTACAACCACAAGATGCTATTTTACAGGAATACTAACATGGTAGCTTTGTGGTTATTTCATAACATGAACCAGCCATTAATACATTAATCATATAGCTGTTGTGCAGATGTGGTCCAGCATAGTGAATCAATCAACAAAACTCATACTTTAGGTTTTGAAAAGCCTTTAGAGGTCAGTGTTTTGTCGAGTAGAATTGTAGATTTTTCGATGACTGACCCTCATGGCTGCTGATTGCCTAATGGAAGCCTTTTGTGTTTCTACCTTCTTTCTGTACTCAAGAGAGTGAAAGCCTTTTGAGAATATCATTGTTCACAAGCTCCCTATTAGAATAACATGTAGGTTGTGCTTTAGAGGTTATGTTTTTCAGTGAAAACCATATGATCAAAATGTACATTACTTTTGCAAAGAGGTTCATTAAGTGTATGGAAATAAAGTAGCATTATCTAATTTGTAGTAATCATAGTTGCTTACTAGAATAGTTCTCCAAAGTATGAAAATTCTGTCATTATTTACTCACCCTCGTGTTTTTTCAAACCTGTACGCTGTTATTTTTATATATATTTTTTGCAGTAGATAATAAGATGGTTTGAAGACTCTTCAAGCTTTTTTCATATAATGACAGGTTATTGTAACCAGCAAGCTGTAAAACTTTCAAAAACACCATTAGTGTAACATAAAAATAACATGCGCACAATATTCTAAAGGCAAGTTTTATAAAGGCAAACAATAACTCTGTGTGAGGAACAGACCAAAAATGATTCACTAAAATTGAACTGGCATGTTCTTCAGAATGGTGCTTTTATGATTTTATGTTTTTTTTTTAATAGAAATATTCATTATGAACTGTCCTTGTATTCAAAAGAGCTGCATGAAGATTTCAGGATGAAAATTGTCCACAGAAAAAAGCATACAGGTTTAGATGTGACATGAGTAAACACATTTTCACGTTTTAATTGAATTATCCCTTTAATATGCGCAATTACTCATTCAACAGGACCATCAGAGTCAATGTGAGTTTGCCTTGATCCCTTGCAATATTGGCTGTGGCATAATGGTGCAGAGGAAGACACTGGCCACGCATCTGGAGAGGGGCTGTCCCAACAACAAGACCACATGTTCCTCTTGTGCTGGTGTCCTAACACCAAGGGAACTCCAGGTAAGCTTAGAAAATGACCCATGAGACTGTATACACTCCAAAAGAAAATCTATCTTGTTTATCTACTGTGAAAATTCATTATAAATGTATTTATATTCTTAAAATAAGACAATTGTAAGATATTAAGAATTAAGACAATAGTTCATTTTTCTTTTACTACTTTATTGTTTTAAGCATAAACTAGAAAAAAAACTTCTGAAATCATACACATTGCTTCACAGGTTAATTATTCTCACGGAGTAGTGATGTAAAAAAGTGATGTGTAAAAAATAGTGATGGAAAAAAATATGATGAGATATATATATATATATCTATATATATATCTGGGGAATGCAAAAGTTTCTTGAGGGGAACCATAGACTGTAAAAAAATATGGACGTAGTGTCCGTGACGTCACCCGTAGGTTTCTGAAGAGCAGTTTTGAAGTCAGTCCTTCCAGATAAATGCGGCTTTTTTTGTGATTGTTGCGGGCAAAAATCCTTGATTATGCGGCATGTTTTCTTAAAAAATGCAATGAAAAATGCGGGATATTTATGCAATTTTATGCGATGAAATTGCGGGAACTTGCAAAAACTGCGGTTTGATGAAAAAGAGAAAAAAAAGCACTACATCACAGAAAGTGCTGGGAATATTTAAGTTCTCATCTTGTTTTATTGAAGACCTTAATAAACACATGGCTCAAATTTACAAAACATTGAGTCAAACAAGTTCTGTAGCTTTACAAAAGGAATATGCTACAACTTCTGAAAAATGAATAAATAACTTCCTGTTTTACAGAGGTAGCTTTACAAAACAGACATTTGAGTGCTTCCAATGCACAAAGTGCAATCTCTTAAAGGGTTAGTTCACCAAAAAATGTAAATTCTGTCATTAATGTCGTCCCCTCATGTCTTTGGACACCCGTCAGACCTCCGTTCCTCTTCAGACACAAATGAAGATATTTTAGTTGAATTCCGATGGCTCAGAAAGGCCTCCATTGGCACAATGTACACTCTCAAGACCCATAAAAGGCACTAAAGACATCGTTACAAAATCCATCTCACTACAGTGGTTCTACAATAACTTTATGAAGCGACGATAATAGTTATTGTGCGCAAAAAAAAACCTAAATAATGACTTAGTATAGTGATGACCGATTTCAAAACACTGCATCATGATGCTATGAATCAGTGAGTCGACTCATTGATTCATAGCGCTTCAAAGCTTCATGATGCTGTGTTTTGAAATCGGTAAACACACCGGGAAACTGCTTTGCGCGGTCTTTTGCTGTTATTTTTGTTGGCAAATGGGAATTTGCGTGCTTCATCATGGTTTCACCGATATCTGTGGTTTCACCACGGGGTTTGCAGCTTTTCCATGACGTTCACGTTGGGTAATTACGTCACTTCAAAACGTTCCCATGGCAACAGGCGGAAATGGCGGCTCTTGTGTGAAGTAAACATTTTTCAACTTTCTGCTAATATATATATATATATATATATATATATATATATATATATATATATATGACTTTTTTTGCAACGAAAATGCGGGGATTATGAAATCATGCTAGCCCTGCATATTTTGCACACGGCAATAGGCAATTTATGTGGTGAAAGTGCGGCGTATTTGAAAAAATGCGGTCCCCGCATAAATATGCGGACTTTGGCTGATTATGCGTTAAATCATGCGATCGCATAATCTCGTTTTTCGGGAGGGACTGTGCAGTGGAAAGTCGGCTGTTGCCATCTTGCCAGCGCGTCACTTCCGGATGACTGAAAATAGGCAAAGATTGGAGCTGAGGTGACACAATGACTAAAAGACAGCAGACAAACAGCTATCCACCTGTCACTCAAGTGGTCTCTCCCTTAATTATGCAGAACTTTAATAATATATAGCATAATATAGGCATAATATAATTTAAATGAGTTATAAAAAAAAATTCACCCCCCTCATGAAGGGTAAAATGAGCTGTATAGACCAAAAACCACAATTTGTACCAGACTGCAAACATGTGTTTTTCTGCTGTAAAGTTGGGCATTTTAACATGGAGCTCAATGACATTTCACTCCCTTTTGGAGCCTGTCTCTAGCGGCCAGTCGATGAACAGGTGGTCAGAATGGGCAGTAACATCTCATCATCACTGACTCTCAACACTGGAGCCCCTCAGGGCTGCGTTCTCAGCCCACTCCTGTACTCCCTGTACACACATGACTGTGTGGCAACCCACAGCTCCAACACCATCATCAAGTTTGCTGACGATACGACGGTGGTAGGTCTTATCACCGACAATGATGAAACGGCCTACAGAGAGGAGGTGCACACTCTGACACGGTGGTGTCAGGAGCACAACCTCTCCCTCAACGTCAGCAAGACCAAGGAGCTGGTGGTCGACTTCAGGAGGAATGAGAGAGAACACCGCCCCATCACCATCGATGGAGCACCGGTGGAGAGAGTCAGCAGCTTCAAGTTCCTCGGTGTCCACATCACAGAGGAACTCTCATGGTCCGTCCACTCCGAGGCCGTTGTGAAGAAGGCTCATCAGCGCCTTTTCTTCCTGCGACGGCTGAGGAGGTTTGGAATGAACCGCCACATCCTCACACGCTTCTACACCTGCACCATAGAGAGTCTGCTGACTGGCTGCATCACCACCTGGTACGGCAACAGTACCGCCCGCAGCCGCAAGGCCCTGCAAAGGGTAGTGCGCACGGCCAGCTGCATCATCGGAGGTGAGCTTCCCTCCCTCCAGGACATTTACGCCAGGCGGTGTGTGAAGAGAGCTCAGAGGATCATCAGAGACTCTAGCCACCCGAACCATGGGCTGCTCTCACTGCTGCCATCAGGCAGACGGTACCGCAGCATCAGAACACGCACCAGCCGACTTCAGAACAGCTTCTTCCCACAAGCAATCAGACTACTTAACTCCTGATCCATCAGTATCATAACACACACTGACAGAATATCACTCAGCACAACCCACTGTAGATACACACACATTATATACACATTTATTTATCATACAGCATCTATTGCACTTTGGATTTCAATTTTTCAATCTGTGAATAATATTTTATACTGTACATTGTATATTATTATTACTATTATAGCGTAATGTATATTGTTTAGTGTATGTTTAGTGTATATTGTTTAAAGTATATGTATATTGTAAGTATGTGTATATTGGTTAAAGCTGTGAGTTTACACTCACATTGTGTAAATTATTTATTGTTTATTGTAGTGTATACTGTGCTGTGAGTAATTGTGTGCGCATCAGATGTGTAATCTGATGCTGCTTTAAATGTTGTACATGTCATGTCATGACTACTATGTTGCTCGGAACTGCACCTAAGAATTTCACCTACTGTTGCACTTGTGCATATGTAGAGTGACAAATAAAGTGATTTGATTTGATTTGATTTGATTTGAACTGCAGTTTAAGTCACTTCCATATTGGCTTCAAGAGAAACTGGGGGAGGTTGCCGCTTGGGCGAACGCAAAAGTTTTGTGTTCTAACTCAGTGTTTCTCGGAGGAACGCAAAAGTTTTGTGAACGAATGCAGTTTCTTGGAGGAACGCAAATGTTTTGCGAATGAACACAAAGTTTCTGGGGGGATTGCAAAAGTTTAGTGAACAACTGCAAAAGTTCCATGAACGAACACAAAAGTTTAGTGAACAACTGTAAAAGTTCCGTGAATGACTGCAAAAGTTAAGTGAACGAGCGCAAAAGTTCCGTGAACGAACACAAAAGTTTAGTGAACAACTGCAAAAGTTCCGTGAACAACTGCAAAAGTTCTGTGAACTAACGCAAAAGTTCTGTGAACTAACGCAAAAGTTCCGTGAACGACTGCAAAAGTTCCATGAACGACTGCAAAAGTTCCGTGAACGACTGCAAAAGTTCCGTGAACGACTGCAAAAGTTTAGTGAACGAACGCAAAAGTTTAGTGAACAACTGCAAAAGTTCTGTGAACTAACGCAAAAGTTCTGTGAACTAACGCAAAAGTTCTGTGAGCGACTGCAAAAGTTCCGTGAACGACTGCAAAAGTTCCGTGAACGACTGCAAAAGTTCCGTGAACGAACGCAAAAGTTCTGTGAACGACTGCAAAAGTTCCGTGAACGAACGCAAAAGTTCTGTGAACGAACGCAAAAGTTTAGTGAACAACTGCAAAAGTTCTGTGAACTCACGCAAAAGTTCTGTGAACTAATGCAAAAGTTCTGTGAACAACTGCAAAAGTTCTGTGAACAACTGCAAAAGTTTAGTGAACAACTGCAAAAGTTCCGTGAACGAGCGCAAAAGTTCCGTGAACGACTGCAAAAGTTCCGTGAACGAACGCAAAAGTTCCGTGAACGAACGCAAAAGTTCCGTGAACAACTGCAAAAGTTCCGTGAACGAACGCAAAAGTTTAGTGAACAACTGCAAAAGTTTAGTGAACAACTGCAAAAGTTCCGTGAACTAACGCAAAAGTTCCGTGAACGACTGCAAAAGTTCCGTGAACGACTGCAAAAGTTCCGTGAACGACTGCAAAAGTTCCGTGAACGACTGCAAAAGTTCCGTGAACGACTGCAAAAGTTCCGTGAACGACTGCAAAAGTTCCGTGAACGAACGCAAAAGTTTAGTGAACGAACGCAAAAGTTTAGTGAACAACTGCAAAAGTTCTGTGAACTAACGCAAAAGTTCTGTGAACTAACGCAAAAGTTCTGTGAGCGACTGCAAAAGTTCCGTGAACGACTGCAAAAGTTCTGTGAACGAACGCAAAAGTTTAGTGATCGACTGCAAAAGTTCAGTGAACGACTGCAAAAGTTCCGTGATCGACTGCAAAAGTTCCGTGATCGACTGCAAAAGTTCCTTGAACGACTCCAAAAGTTCCGTGATCGACTGCAAAAGTTCAGTGATCGACTGCAAAAGTTCCGTGATCGACTGCAAAAGTTCCGTGAACGACTGCAAAAGTTCCGTGAACGACTGCAAAAGTTCCGTGAACGACTGCAAAAGTTCCGTGAACGACTCCAAAAGTTCAGTGAACGACTGCAAAAGTTCCGTGATCGACTGCAAAAGTTCCGTGATCGACTGCAAAAGTTCCGTGATTGACTGCAAAAGTTCCGTGATTGACTGCAAAAGTTCCGTGATTGACTGCAAAAGTTCCGTGATGGACTGCAAAAGTTCAGTGAACGACTGCAAAAGTTCAGTGAACGACTGCAAAAGTTCCGTGATTGACTGCAAAAGTTCCGTGATTGACTGCAAAAGTTCCGTGAACGACTGCAAAAGTTCAGTGAACGACTGCAAAAGTTCCGTGATCGACTGCAAAAGTTCCGTGAACGACTGCAAAAGTTCCGTGAACGACTGCAAAAGTTCCGTGAACGACTCCAAAAGTTCCGTGATCGACTGCAAAAGTTCCGTGATTGACTGCAAAAGTTCCGTGATTGACTGCAAAAGTTCCGTGATTGACTGCAAAAGTTCCGTGATGGACTGCAAAAGTTCAGTGAACGACTGCAAAAGTTCCGTGAACGACTGCAAAAGTTCCGTGAACGACTGCAAAAGTTCCGTGAACGACTGCAAAAGTTCCGTGAACGACTCCAAAAGTTCAGTGAACGACTGCAAAAGTTCCGTGATCGACTGCAAAAGTTCCGTGATCGACTGCAAAAGTTCCGTGATTGACTGCAAAAGTTCCGTGATTGACTGCAAAAGTTCCGTGATTGACTGCAAAAGTTCCGTGATGGACTGCAAAAGTTCAGTGAACGACTGCAAAAGTTCAGTGAACGACTGCAAAAGTTCCGTGAACGACTGCAAAAGTTCCGTGATGGACTGCAAAAGTTCAGTGAACGACTGCAAAAGTTCAGTGAACGACTGCAAAAGTTCCGTGATTGACTGCAAAAGTTCCGTGATTGACTGCAAAAGTTCCGTGAACGACTGCAAAAGTTCAGTGAACGACTGCAAAAGTTCCGTGATCGACTGCAAAAGTTCCGTGAACGACTGCAAAAGTTCCGTGAACGACTGCAAAAGTTCCGTGAACGACTCCAAAAGTTCCGTGATCGACTGCAAAAGTTCCGTGATTGACTGCAAAAGTTCCGTGATTGACTGCAAAAGTTCCGTGATTGACTGCAAAAGTTCCGTGATGGACTGCAAAAGTTCAGTGAACGACTGCAAAAGTTCCGTGAACGACTGCAAAAGTTCCGTGAACGACTGCAAAAGTTCCGTGAACGAACGCAAAAGTTCAGTGAACGACTGCAAAAGTTCCGTGAACGACTGCAAAAGTTTAGTGAACGACTGCAAAAGTTCCGTGAACGACTGCAAAAGTTCCGTGATCGACTGCAAAAGTTCTGTGAACTAACGCAAAAGTTCTGTGAACTAACGCAAAAGTTTAGTGAACGAACACAAAAGTTCCGTGAACGACTGCAAAAGTTCCGTGATCGACTGCAAAAGTTCTGTGAACTAACGCAAAAGTTTAGTGAACGAACACAAAAGTTCCGTGAATGACTGCAAAAGTTTAGTGAACGACTGCAAAAGTTGAGTGAATATATTTTTTTCCTCCCATCTCATATTTTTTCCATCACCATGTCCCTTTAGGTCTCTGTATAATCTTGTTTTAACAATGCTTGGATATTTTATTGGAAACAAGGAAAAGAGACCTCGAAAATGCTTTATTCGGTGATATGTTTGATATAGAATCTGTCTCAAAAATCTTTTGTATATTGCTTAAACATACATATACAATATATATTTTTTGCAAATAATATGCACATAATGCATGTATGAGACATAGGCGATATTGTGCGAATAGGCCCATAGTGCAAGATGCCTCTTTGGTTGTTGCTAGGGTGGTTTTGGGTCAGCGTGTCCTTGCTTGAAGCCCCATGGCTCGGTTTTAAGCCACAGACGGCGTCTCCAGTGTTTACTGCTGTCCCACATTACTGTTTTTTTCTATTTCACCCATCGGGAGCTGCACTCCGGGACATGGATTAGAGGAATAAAAAGGAGGGAAAAAAACAGAAATCCTGTGAATTTAGACATCAAGCTTCAAACACAACACATTAGTCAAGATATCTTCAAATGCAATGTGTTTCTCGCCTCAAATTAAGATAAAAAGTCTAAATAAGACGTTTTGGAAAGTTTGTGGCACAAAATTGTTTCCGCAAAACTTTTATCACTGTAACTTTAGGAAAGTGACTTTCCTCCTTTCTTCACAGAAGCATGTATGTCCCAGTTCAAGCGATAAGAAGATGGCAAAGGCAGATAAACGGCAAAAGGTATAGAACAGCTGGTTTTGATAGATCACTGAATATTGTGAAGTTGCATGTGCGATTCTAAAATGTGTTTCTTTTGTAGAATAATCACTCGGGTAGCTCAAAAAAGAAAGAGCCATGCATTTTCTCAGACGTTGGTTGTCCTTTTAAGGTTGGTCTTTCAATAACAGTACCTGTTTATATGTTAATCAAGATGCTCTGTATAGTTTTAAATATATAATTTACACAGTATATATTGTGTGTGTGTTTGGAGGAAGTACATATAGTGGTTGTAGTAGTATATTATGGGAATGATACAATGTTTTGCTGCAATGTTTTATTGCAGGGTAATGCAGACAAAGTAAAAGAACATGAGTCCTGCAGCAATGTGGGCCATCTACAGCTTCTCTTGGATGTGACCAGGGCGCTTCAGCGTACCTGGACTTCCTCAGCTGAGCTAGGTCACCACGAAAGCCCCGATTTTCTTCAGCCTGGACAGTGTCTCGCATCCCTTGCTTCTCCGATTGAGGGTGAGATTGAGACCGACGGAGGAGATCCAGGAGTGAGTGATAAGGCCTTCAGCCTCCACGATGATCAGGCTGAACTTGCCGTTGGCCAGCAACTGGACACCCTACAGCAGAGAGTGCAGGTTATGGAGAACATCATCTCGGCTTTGAACCGAGAGGTGGAGAAGACGCAGCTCAGTGTTGTCGCACTGGAGAGGGACAATTGCAACAGTCAGCAGATCATTCAGCACTTAGAAACCATAGTAAGTTGTAAAAAAAGTTATTTTTCATGACACTAATAGTATAGACATTTTACATTTAAATGGAATTAAACGTTTCTTTAAGAAGAAATCCAGTGCTGCCACACTGATGCTCACATGCAAATGATCTGCTAAGATTCTCACAATCATATCCACCACTTTGAATATTGGAAATGCAGTGCAGCTGCACGCCTTGTCAGGAAGGGTTAGAGAAATATAATTGGACATATTGTAGATTTCTTATTGAAATGCCACTGCACTGATGATTTGTTTTTAAGAACCAAAAATAGATTTGTGCAGCAGATGTTTCTTTCCATGCATGCATACACATTTACTATGGAAATCATCAGGGTTAGGAATTTGAATGGATTTGGTCACACCCAGGATGTAGAACAGTGGAATGACAGGAAGAGATATTTACTGAATCACACAGGAGGTTTATTGGTCCAACAGAAGTTTGACAACTAATTACATTATTCATTTGATATCAGTTTGTTTTTTCCATGTTATGTAGAATAAATGTTTTCTCAACTTATTAGGCATACACACACTACCATTCAAAAGTTGGTGAAACCTTTATTCTTTAACCAAGGCTGCATTTATTTGATCAAAAATACAGTTAAAATCAGTAATATTGTGAATTATTATTATTACAATTTAAAATAACTGTTTTCTAAAATGTGTTTTATTCCTGAATTTTCCAGTGTCACGTGATCCTTCAGAAATCATCCTAATATACTGATTTGATTCTAAAGTTACATTTCTTATTATTTTCAGGATTCTTTGATGAATATAAAGTTAAAAAGAACAGCATTATAAATGTCTTTACTGTCACTTTAGATCAATTTAATACGTCCTTGCTGAGTAAAAGTATTAATTTCTTTCAAAATAAAACTTTTGAACTGTCGTATTTTTCTCAAAACTAAGTGTTACATTATCAAAATGACACATACCCACAAAATGTCCATCACATTGTTTTCAGATAAAAATAAATACATATTTGAATCCATTGACAATGAAATATAGTGAGCTATAAACAACACAAGTGTGCTGATAATAAACATTTACTCTGTATACTATAAAGTATAACTATAATTTATTAAATATTATGAATGAATATGAATTGCTTTAGGTGGTCTTTAAATGTTAATGTATCATCATTAATGTTTCTTGAAATACCTCATATATTGTGTGTATTTAGTACACGTATGTAGTACACTATACAGTAGTATATATGAAAGCGCTATATAAATGCCTCATTCATAATTCATACTTGAAATTAACTGTATCTTTTAAAAACTACTCTTACAGAACTTAAATTAAAAATCAAATTACAATTTAGCATCCTGCTACCTCATTTCATATGTCTGGAAGTCAATTCAGAACTGAACGGCGCACACGTTATTTCCATCCTGGATTATCAAAAAAAATCAAAGCGCTTGCTTTCCACTGTGTGTAAATAGCAACAACACATTTCATTACTTTGATGTGTCCTGCAGTTAACTAGGCATTGATCTCAAGCTGTGAATCTGCAATATGGTTGGAGCTAATGAATGCGTTTGTGTCACAAAAGAGCTGAAATGCTATATAGGAATCTTTGGAGAACAATTGTTTCCTGTGATGTGTTTTTTTATTTGTAGCCGCTGGGTCGCATAATTCATGGTTTAAATAAGAACTTGCATAAAACTAACAAAGGTATTCGTTTCTGGGGTCTGAATGATAATGTATTTGTCCCTGTGCTCATAATAAATGTTTATGGCTGTGTTGAAATGAAATGACACTCCTGAAGTGCTGAAAATGAAGAGATAAGTTGAAGTAAGGATGAGAGGGGAATGAGTGGTAGAAAATAGATTTGTGTGACAATTCTCCATGTGCTATTGAGCAAAAAAAGGATGTGTCTAATAGAATGGAGCTATCTCGTTCTATTTCTATATTCCGAAGTGTCTTGCACAAGGCTCCCAGCCATAACCAGCTCTGAAGGTCCATTATGATGTATTCATTTTATGCTTTTGCAGTGAGCCAATCTGTACCTTTGTGTGATTCATCCCTGATAATGGTTTTCCATCACATTTTAGGTAGCGGAGCAGCAGCAGTGGCTGGTCAGGAAAGACATTCGCATCACTTCATTGCAGCAGTGTATCAGCGCCCAGCAGGACGTCTCATATGATGGCACCTTTCTCTGGCGGTTGTGTGATGTCAGCCAGAGTCTGAGAGAGGCTGCCAGCGGCCAAAAGATCAGTCAGTACTCGCCAGGTACCAAAGCACACATCTCCTGCACTGCTACACTGCTCTTAAAGGGAGAGTTCATCCAAAAATAAACATTGTCTTTATTGCCAGGTGTGTGTGTGTCTGTGCGTGTGCGCGTGTGTGAAATGAACCATAAACCATTGTTTATTTTCCATCCATCCATATATTAGATATGTATAAAAAATAAGGTATATACCGATCAGGCATAACATTATGACCACCTTCCTAATATTGTGGTGGTCCCCCTTTTGCTTCCAAAACAGCTCTGACCTGTCGAGGCATGGACTTCACTAGACATTAGCTTTAAAAGAACACGTCGACTTTTTGGGACTTTAGCTTATTCACCGTATCCCCCAGAGTTAGATAAGTCCATACATACCACTCTCATCTCCGTGCTTGCCATAACCGTGCATGCCACCGCTAGCCTAGCTTAGCACAAAGACTGGAGGTAAACGGCTCCAGCTAGCCTACTGCTCAATAAGTGACACAATAACACCAACATTTTCCTATTTACATGTTGTGATGTGTATAGTTACATCGTGTACTAAGATGTACGTGCGTGCGTGCGTGCGTGCAGGCGGGCGGGCGGGCGTGCATGCCATGCTATGCGTGTTGGGGGGTGGGTGGGGTGGTACACATAACTGATGATGATTGGTGGGTGGGAGACAAGGTTGAGGTTGATAGGTTGAGTTCACACACACGCACATGCAAAGTCACACACGACCAGAAGGAGTCAGAGCGATGGCAAGTCCAACGACTTCAAAGGTAGCTTTCGCAAACTGGAAGTATAAGCGCTACTTTTCCCTCGTTGAGGTGAAAGGTAAGAATGTTTATGTAACATGCAACTTATGCCCAGGAAGAAAGAGTCTCTCCACGTCTGTGGCCAGTAATTCTAATCTAATGAAGCTCCTCACATCATCACATGCCGCCACAACATGAGTGGCTAAAAACCCAGGTGATAACGTGAGCTCCACTACCAAAGGAGTAGTATAGTACTGATAATATTTACACAATATTTACACTATAGTAGGTCTACAGATAATATTTACAATAATGTATTGAATTTGATAGGTGTCTCTCACATTGTCCCACAGCAATAAGGTAGCCTACATTAATGTACAATGTTTTATAATAATAATTTATTCTATTTAGTGTCCAATTCATTAATTTAACATATTTAATATTGGGGGCATCCAAGTTATTTGACATATTTGAACATTTGAAGAAAAGAAAAAAAAGTAACGCAATAATTACTTTCCCTGGTAATTAGTTACTTTTATAATGATGTAACTCAGTTACTAACTCGGTTACTATTTGTAAGAAGTAACTAGTAACTATAACAAATTACTTTTTTTAAGTAACGTGCCCAGGGCTAGACACTTGAAGCTTGATGGAGCCGTTTACCTCCAGTCTTTGTGCTAAGCTAGGCTAGCGGTGGGTGCGTCAGACAGAGTTATGGCACGCACAGAGATGAGAATGGTATGTATGGACTTATCTAACTCTGGGGGATACAGTGAATAAGCTAAAGTCGGCGTGTTCCTTTAACAGCATTAACTTCTTGAGCAATTCGAGCTCCAGTAGCTCTTCTGTTTGATCGGACCACATGGGTCAACCTTCGCTCCCCACGTGCATAAATGGGCCTTGGCCACCCATGACCCTGTCGCCGGTTCACCACTGTTCCTTCCTTGGACCACTTTTTAATACACTTTTGACCCAGTTGTCTAGCCATCACAATTTGGCCCTTGTCAAGCTCGCTCAAATCCTTACACTTGCCCATTTTTCCTGCTTCTAACTCATCAACTTTGAGGACAAAATGTTCACTTGCTGCCTAATATATCCCACCCACTAACAGGTGCCGTGATGAAGAGAATATTTATATATATATATATATATATAATATACAATTCTAATAAATAACATGTATATGTAATATATATACAAATTATATATATATATATTCGTTTTTTTATATTTATATAGTTTTGTATAATACACAAGACAGATACAGATGGTAATTCCTGACTTAGTGAGTCTTTTGAAGTGATTCATTAAAAGAACTGGCTCATGAGTGTCGTTTGTTTGTGAATCGTACTACAATGGTATCGCTGTACGATTTTGGTTCAATAAAAGGAATAATTAGTTTATTAGGGATTAGGGCGACTATGTCAGGTTGCTCTTTAATATAACAAAGGTAGATGGTGACTATGAGTTGTCCATATGACCTGTGTGACATGATCATATTCCAAATCATTAATCATATGATAGATTGTGTAAGGAACACAGGCCTACATCTACATTGTGATTCAGAAAAATCTTCCCCTGGGCCTTATTCTTCTAAGCATGTTCCATTTGCAGTTTCAATTGACGCAATCAATATATTATTGACAATCACGGGCACCTTCACTTCCTTGCTGAAGCAAAACAGTTTTGCCAGCACTGAATACTTTAATACATCAGACTGGACTCATCAGGAGAGCTGCGTTGAACGAATGTTAGTTGTTATCGTATATTGAGGTAGAATCGATGCTCATTCTTAAGACCAGAGCTAAAAATTGAGTAGGCGAGAAAAAAAGCAAAAAAACACAAACAAATGTGGAGCAGTTATAAAGACTGGAATGGGTTTGCCCAGTGGGCCTGTGTCTGTAATACACAGAGAAAGAGAACAACTGAAAGAGAACAACTGAAGGTAATTTCATTGACTTGTTTTCTTTCCCGTCATTACAGAAAAGGATATCAGAGTAACTGTTCCGCCAATACAACAATCGGCAAAAGGAAGCTACACTTTTGATTTTTGAGATGAAAGAAGCTCCCTGGTTATCTGCTGCTATTTTTAAGAGTTTTAACTAAAGCCCATCATGCTTCACATAAAAATGACAATGCATTGTTTTTCAGCTTTCTACACCGCCAGGTATGGATTTAAAGTGTGCATGCGGCTCTATCTGAACGGAGATGGGGTCGGAAAGGGAACGCACATCTCTCTTTTCTTTGTTATAATGAAAGGAGAATATGACCCCATTCTCTCATGGCCGTTCAGACACAAGGTAAAACGCTATAATCAAGCTGTCAATCAGTGAATCAATCAATCGTTTTATGACCATCTGTGTTGTTAATGCTGATTTCACACATTAAAGGAGTCATATCACGAGGAATCAAATGACCATTGATCTTTTGAAATAAAAAAGCATTGATGTACTTTGAAATTATACTGCAAATTTAAGAACTCACAAAGTCCTGACCAGTCGTACAAGATAGTTTGGATAACATTAGTTAACTACGTTAGTTAAAATGACCTAAGAATGAACAATATTTCTGCCGCATTTATTCATCTTATTTGATGTTTATTTACACATTTGCGAAGATTTACACATTTTTAAGATCAAAAGTTATATTGGTCGACATTAGTTAATGCACTGTGAACTAAAATGAACGTTTTTATTAACTAACATTAACAAATGTTATTAAATACAGCATTTATTAATATTTTGCTCATTGCTATTTTAACAAATGAGACCTTATTGTTTTTGTTTTTTTTCTAATTCTGTCTCTTAGAGTTTACAAGAATCAATCCAAATTGAACCAGTTCCTGCATTACTTACAGTAGCTGGTATGTTTTCAGTACAAAAAAAGCTATATCTAATGTAGATCCATAAGCAGTGTTTTTGTTCATTGAAATAAAGCTGAAATAAATATATGAATGTATATAAAACAATATAACGAATATTGTTATAATTGACTATGGCTATAATTAACTAACTTGGCAACTAACTGAAATAATTGTTGAAATACTAAAACTGAAATAAAATAAATTAAATCTAAACAGATATATAAAAAGACCATAAAAAAATTACGACAAAATTACTAAAATAAACCTGAAACAAAAAAATATATAAAAATAAAAGCTATTATTTAGTTATTATTTTGAATAATAACAATAAATACTATAATAGTATATAAAGAATACTAAAATAACTGTCCATAAGTCCCAGGCCAAACAAATGGATTAAAATGCTGTTCACATATTGAACTGTCCTGCTTCTGTTTTGCAGTGATTGTCATTGTGAAATGAGCATCATTATGTTCTACTCAAGAGGACAGAACACTTGAAGTGAGCACTCTGAAGGGAGCACTGAAGGGCATTACCATCTCATGCGTGCTAATATGAAGACATACATCACTGCCACTTTATTTATACTTATTTATATTATATGAGCAATATTACACTAATAGCCGGGCGGTATGGCTGTTTATTATATGGCTCTGTGGAATACTTGATTCTGATTGGTCAATCGCACATTCCAGCAGTATGTTATTATGCCACATTCCAGGCAACCCGTAAACCGTGTTTTTCCAACCTTCTACCCGTGAAAGTGCACTGAAACGGCAGTCAAACCTGTGAACTAGATCGATGTACTCCCGGTTACGAGCTCCGACGTCACATAGCCCGCGAAACAACAATGGCAGCCCCTATGGATGCAGTGTTTATGAAACAAATATACAAATTACGTAAAATAAAAGGTATAACAACTTCTCTTGCCGTATGAGCCGTTTTTTCTCCTCCGTTTCCCTCAAATAAGCAAGGAGTAAGCACCTTTGGCAAAATAAATGATTGTAAATGAGCATAATCCCCGTACGGTCCGCCATGCTTTGTTTACATCTAGCTAGCTACCACTATTCCTTTCGCTCAGTCAGTTCGGCGTGACTTGGCCTGGAACGCTACAAAGTCTTTGAGTCATGGTTTGAAGTTGTAACTTGCGGGCTCAAAAACCTGCCTGGAACGCAGCATTATTCCCAGATAACAAGCGCTAAAGTGAATAACACACCGCTCATCCAGGTACTACGAGTTATCTTGACCGGTACTACTTATATGCTTAACGTGTCACTCCGCTGTCTTTGAATGACTGGCCCCATCTTGTGACTGAAAAACACTTAACCACCACGTGTTACAATGAAAGACTTCAGCAATAATTTCAACATGTATGGTAAAAACAAATCAGCAATGGATAAAGGCTTAAAGCAGTTTGGAACTGTTTTTCTTGGCGGAAGCTTTGCGTAAGAGCTAATAAAATATTTAAACTCAAGACAAAACTTTTGTGTCTAATTTACTTGAGACAAGTAGCCGTGTAATAAGCGGGATAATGTACATCCAGCCGGTTGTTATCACAGAATAAACCCCATTAGGGGTTTAATCCTCCGCTTCGCATCGGGGTCCTGATCTCTGTCGGGGTTTATTCTGCGATAACAACCGACTGGATGTACATTATCCCTTACATATCAGCACGGCTGCGATTTTGGCTGTAGGTAATCATAGTTTAACATTTACATTTACATTTATGCATTTGGCAGACGCTTTTATCCAAAGCGACTTACATTGCATTCAAGGTACACATTTTACATTTTAACAGTCGAGCCCAAGCCTCCGTTACTAATTCTAAAATGTCACTTTAGAACTAGTAAGGACAGAACGTAAAGTTGCTTCATTGAAGCTTATTGTATTATGTAGAGTAGAGTATTATGAATGAGTGTATTATCTGCTGATATAGCACTCATTCTTCAGGTTGATGTCCATAATTTTATATATATTATAAAAAAAATATCAGCTGAGGAATCTTTGTCCTTTTAGAAGTTGGTTTGCCACCATCTAATGCCGTAATGATGTAACTTTCTCTGAAGTCCATAATACAATCACCAATGGACCCTTTCTCAATACCAAATACGGCATATTATTTATATAAAATAATCTTTATTGAACAACAATATTTAAATTAACAACAATAGCGATTATAAAAGACAATAGGAAATAAACACAAGTAAACCATTTAGTCAAACGTACAAAAGCAGCACTTTAGTACAGAATTCAAGTTAAATATAGCCTAAATATAAAGTTATTATACTTAATTTCTCCCTTAACCCAAAGATTGCCTGTTTGATATACTCCAAATTAATTATATCTCATGTTTAACCCCTATTTACATAAGAGCCAGCGGCAAATTCCCAAAGGACTGGCTGAGATGAAGCTGTTCTCTGCGGGTGTGTGAGCACTGAACGGCCGCTGACAGCCTGGAGCTCGCATCTGCAAAAGCGTCTAAACAAATTGTAAAATAGCCGCTATGTTTATATATGAGTCACATAAGCCGCGTTTCCACTGCTGGAACTTTCCCCAGGAACTAGGAACTTTGGGGTGGTACTCGGTGTGTTTCGACCGCAGGAACCAGGGTCTAAATGAAGTTCCGAGTAAATATTTTCCCCTCCGAGCGGCCCTGCTCATAGATATCCATAATAAAGGCCCTGCTCCCGAGAGGTGGTACTTTTTCAAAGTTCGGGAGCTTTCGGGGGTGGGACTTGGGCGCTGAACATGCTGATTGGTTGAGCTCACGCAGCATTTTATTTCAACCGGCATTTTTAAGTCTTTTGCGAGGATCGTTCAGCGTTCAGTAAATATCAGTCTTGCTCTTTCTGTCCGATGGCGCGCGTTCATCTCAGCCATTGCACGGTCAATGTCCGTAAAAGCTGATGATAACATACTTTGTCTTATTTTAAATCTAGCTTTACGAGCTTTCAGAATACGCTTTAGTATCAGTGCTCGTCTCTTTTCCGCAGTTTTGTTTATGACCTCTTTAGTAAACCAATACATAACCAGCAAAAGCAGCGCTGCTTGCATCTCCTTCACTTGTTATTGTTGCAGACAGTATCGCACAAAAATTATTACTGTCCATCGCTGACTGGGAGGAGCAGTCGCGCCGCGCACAGTCCTACATCACCAGACTAATTTGCCTAATCTTCTCGGTACTTTAGACCGCAGTGGAAACGCAGACAGCAGCAGGTCTGGGGGAAAAAAAGTTCCTGGTACAAATTGTTCCGGGTAATTTCAGTGGAAACGGGGCTATATTTGAGAAGTACATTCGTGCCTAAAAACTCTTAAAACTACATTTCGTGACACAACAACAGTAGTATTTATAAAGAATATGGTGGTTTTGCTCGACCGCCATGACAGTCTTCGCAAGCGGAGTGATTCAAACGGTGATTCGGTTCCAGTGCTGATACTGGGGGAATATCGCACGGCTTAGCCAATCAGATTCGAGAACCAGAACAAACTTTTTACTGTTGTATAAATATATTTATAATTATATTCCGGTTTATTGGTAATACTTTTTGGGCCAAATTATTATTTGTATTTGATTAATTTTAGTCTGATTTAAATTGTTTTATTATTCTGCTATTGAATAATGGGGCAAAACTCTTACGTTTCACATTGAAAGAGAGATTCAGATATAATTCTCAAAGGGTAAGAGCGAGTGTAAAATGGTCGTGAAAAACTAAATTAAACTTTATGGTGCAAAAAGCCTTACTAAGTGCACCTCAGGACAAAGAATGAAATAATAAATGTATGATATGACCTCTTTAATAGTGGCTTCTGCTTTGGTTCCTCAATCATGTGCCATCAGCATTTTCCATGACCTTCCACTGACATCTCCTGCACGTACCTGGCAGGTAACGTTCTTTCTCATAGATCAGAACCAGAGGGAGCACGTCATCGACGCTTTCCGCCCCGACCTCTCCTCTGCATCTTTCCACCGGCCCGTCTCAGAGATGAATGTGGCCAGCGGGTGCCCCCTGTTCTTCCCTCTGGGGAAATTGAGGTCGCCAAAGCACGCCTACTGCAAAGATGACACGATCTATATCAAGTGCGTGGTGGACATCTCCACCTGAACCATGAAGGCCTGACCGGATACCTAAGGCAGCTTAAAAATGGTGGCTCTGAGAGCGAAATTGGATAAAATGAATATGGAGTGCAGAGAAACAAACCCAGAAATATTCATGAACTCTGTTTTCATTTTGATTCTTTTGGTACATTAATAAAAGAGTGTTTTTAGATTGACACCTGACTCATAATGTCTTAAACTGATTATTTTTGTGTTATTTGAATATATTTCTTTTCTTATTTATTATGGAATGAACTCTTCTATATTTTGAATATCATCCTGACTGTTTTTGCATATGCAATGATAAATAAAATGTGTTTTCTACCTTGTTTTTGTGTTTCCTCATAGCATAGTTTATCTGCGTGGCATGTCTCATTGCAGATAAATTATGAATTGAATTACTTGTGCTTTTTCTGTACGCATGCAGAATTTCCAAAAAATATTATTGCCATTTAAGATTTCATTTCTTCCTATTACAAAAGCAGTGCTAGCTTAGTATCACTCAGATACTTTTATAGTTTTGAATTAGTTTTCATTTTGAGGGGCCGTTTACATGAACCGAAACGAAAAACTTTTTTTTATGTGTTCTGTCCATTGACTTGCACGACAATGGTGTTTTGGGGGCCTGAAAAGACAAACTTTTAAAAAAAGGTTTTCAAAGAGCACGTTTTTGAAAACTATACCGTTATCGTCTCCATGTAAACTAAAAAAAAACGTGAACGTGAGAAAGCGGTGACGTCATGCGCATGCATATATATTCGATTCAGTAGCCGCGTGGTTTTTCTTTACAAAGTGACATGGCGATACTATTGGTACAGCGTTTTTACTCATTTTCACAGATGACACGGTTGTCAAAACAATCCCCATTCACACGGATTCGCAAAAACGACTAAAAACGCTGTATTCTGCTGCTAGGCCATTAGGTGGCGATGTAATCCACGTGACATCATTGTTTTTACAGATTCGTGTTTTTGTTGTTTGCACGGAGACCGTTTTTGAAAACTTGCACTTTGAAACCCGTTTTGAAAAGTTTGTTTTCATCATAGACTTGTTTTCATGCACCCAAAACGTCTTAATTTTAAGTTTTTAGTTGAAAACGGTGTTGTGTAAACCGTCCCTAAAAATGCAAAACCTTTTATGCGTTTTGGCCCAAATTGATTTACACGAAAAAGGTGTTTTGTGGTAGCCTGGCTCCGTCCTCCTATGTGCTCCGGCTCAATTTTCATTGTCCTTCAGTACTTCGTCTGTGATTGCGGTATATTTTCTGGTTTTCTCCGGTCAAATTTTAACCGGTCCAATCAGCGAACAGAGGGAGTGGCTGAGAACGATGACATTGAAGTTGTACCTTGTACGCTAGTTTGAGACAAGCCTGCAGAACTCAAGTAAATAACTCAAGCCTATGCACCTCAATCGCCCCCAGGTGGCCGGTCCAAGTATAGCTCATATTCCCGTCCCTCTGTATTATTAATAATAATTTAATAATTTGTTACATTTATATTGCGCTTTTCTAGGCACTCAAATCGTCCTTAGTAGAAGAAGAAGATGAGTGTAAACAATCTAATCCGGTGTTTATTTAAGGATGATGCGACGGCAGCCAGAACGCCCACCACACACCAGCTGATTGGTGGAGAGGAGAGAAGCAAATTGTATATATATATATATATATATATATATATATATATATGGGGATGATTAGGAGGCCATGATGGACAGGGGCCAAAGGGCAAATTTGGCCAGGATGCCGGGGTTACACCCCTACTCTTTATCGAAGGACATCCTGGGATTTTTAATGACCACAGAGAGTCAGGAGCTCGGTTTAACGTCTCATCCGAAGGATTATAAGGGACTCAAGGCAAACTAAACAATCAAATGACACTTAATATAATTTTTTTTCCAAAGTTGGTTTATGTCATTTTAGGCAAGTTATTTGATGCTATAAAAAAAGGGGGGGGGGGGGGGGTGATTGATGTCATGATTGATAGCTGTGATTGATGGCTTCTCCGAGTGAAGTTGTCACTGAAGCACTAACAGACTTTTTTCGGGAGGAGATTGGAGCTTTAGCTTTAATTTTAATTTCCATAACTGTTTATTTCACACCAACATCTGCATCTGCGAGAGTGGGCCTGTCCCAAATGGCACCCTAAACCCTCACAGTCTTCCTCTGAGTCTGTAACCTGACAAGCCAGCATTGGCAGGGCTCAATCCGAGGGGATTTGTAAATGTTTATTCTGACTAAACATAACTGTGACCTTATATTTTTTATACTGTTTTTCATATTTTTATTCTTAGAATTTGTATTACTATGTTCTTGTTGTGTTTGTATTGTATATGTGCACTGAAAGCTTCAGCACCAAGACAAATTCCTTGTGTGTGCAAGCACACTTGGCAATAAAGCTCTTTCTGATTCTGAAAACGATTCCTTCACAGCAGACAGCAGTGCGCTTACATTCCTCTCTAACCCAAAACTTAACATCCAAATCAGCTGAATAAGAGAGTGATGTAAAATGCAGTCTACTGTTGATAAACTGCGGGACGTGGTTGATACCAAACAATGCTATTAAAAGCGCATTAAGCTACGAAAGAAATCCTGTTCCATAGGCGACCACCAGCGCGCGCGCTCAGAGACGGGGCGAATGGGCGGAACGCGCATAAGCAAAGTAAACTATGGGCTTCAGATACACGCCGAAACGGTCAAATAGTCTAGTACACACAAATATATCGAAATGCCTTTTTGGTAAGTATCCTCGTAAAGTAAACGCAGTCGGTTATGTCTTAAATGAACACAGAGAAAGAGCGCGTGTATAACAGTGGGCCTATGGTACGCGCAGCTCTTAAAGGGACAGGAGCCGACATCAACGTCAGCAGCAGTCATTGTTAATCAAACAAAGAAAGACAGATAAAATCACTCACTGCTCTTGAATGAATATCTTTTTATTCGTTTTAAATAAGAATTAGTCAATATTTCATTTATACAGCAGTTATTCTACTTTTTTTTTACTTTTTTTTTTTCTGCTGTGTATTACTCATCTAAATATCACTGTTAGTACATCTTCCTGGAAAACCTGTTAATTTTATTTGTATTTTCTGTTGTATTTTTTATTGGTTTTGTTAGTTTAACTATTTTTTTTGTTTTTATTTTATGGAGGACTGTTTACTTGTCCTCTGTAGCTGTTTTGAGGACATTTAGCCTACTTGCGTTAATTAACCGTATTAGTTTTTGCTAAAGTATGGATAATTGTGAAATTTCACTGACATTTAAAATGACTCATATCATGAAATAAGATTTTGTTCATATGACCCACCAATAATCGTGTTAAATAATCGTGATTGCAATATTGACCAATATAATCGTGATTCTGATTTTTGCCATAATCGAGCAGCCCTAGTAAATGTGCCCTTAGTAAAAGTATTTATTTATTTATGTCATGGGCTAATTTTATTCCAGTTTTAGTTTAGCTATTTTAGAACATCAAGTTAAACTAGAATGTACATTTCCCGAAGAAAATGTGAGTGGTGCTTGCTGAGCCAAAAAAAAAAATCCCCTCGGATGCTAGGCTGTGTAAACTGGTTACTCACCGAAACAAAAGAGCCCACCCCCATGTCTGTGGATGTTCTGGAGCTGAGATATGGCTTCTCTATGTTGCAATACGGTTGCTAGGGTACTCTAAATGTTTGCATTTAATGAAAATGAGATGTTTTCTTGGCAACTAGCTGACATAAAGTAAGTTTAAGTTTATTTCAGTTTATTATTAACATTTATTTTATTTAGAGCAATTTTAAAATGGTTATTCTGCTTACTGTACTTTTTGTTTTTGTTCATTTTGTTCATTGATTAGCATCATAACTTTAGTGAAAAGTCATTCAAACTTGTGTAGCAGAGGCCAGGGGTTTTCAATCATTTAGATGCCACGAACCCCCAAATATGTGAGCGACCCCCATTCTAAAATTGATAAGGTATCCGTCTTTTATAAACACTGAATTTATACATAAAAAAATTATATTACAAATCTAAAATTAGTTTGTTACATTATTATATATTTTGTTCTCCTCAATGTAGTAATGTATTGTTATATGTATTATTTATTTCTTGTTTATTTAATTTTAATCAAATTTTTATTTATATTAATATTATTTTATATTATTAATAACTAACTACTATTTTTTTTAAGATCTAATTTATTGCTTTACTATTTTATTTTAATCAATTTATTAATATTTTACTGTTTTATTCTAGACTTTCCACGGCCCCTCTCTTGCGGCCCCCTGAGGGACCCCGGACCCCAGTTTGAAAACCCCTGGCATAGGCTATACATCCATTAGATTAGCACATGAAAAGATCAAACAGGCTCATGGATTTTAAATGTATTTTGCATTTTTTGATATATGTATTTATGAAGATCCATCATTTTTTCACCAAAACATTTAACGTGAGTGGCAACTGTGCAAAATCACCTCATTTTTACTTGAAATGTTTCTATTTGTATTAATATTCATCCTGCTATATGTTACTACCTTCATGTTAACATGTACAGGAATGTCTGCAAAAAAAATCAACCGTCCAGCAGGTAAGCAGTTTTTAAAAGTCCTGAAAACATCTATTAGATCCCAACTTTGGAGAGAAACTACGTTTTGCAGCTACTTTCCCCCCGCCTTAAACACAATTATTTCTTCACATAATCAAAGAAAAGAACAGGTGGTTTCTCACAGCGATTCCTGCACTTCAACAGAAGGGTTCAACACTTCAACACTCTGCATCAAAACTCAATTCTCTTGGTGTTCAGCAGCCCTCAGGTTAGTGTGGTTAGTTTTGTTTTGCATTTAGTCAGCTCGCCGTGACCCTGCGATGTCTGCCTCAATCACAATGTCCGAATTTCACCGAAAGCTAAGAATATTACTGTTATGCCAGCAAGTACGAGCCATTATGTGTTAAGAATGTAACTGCATTGTGACAGTTGCACTGCCAGCAAAAGGGCATATCTGCTGACAGCTCATTCTCTCCCTCACATCTCTCACATCCACTCATCACAAACATTAACAAACAAATCATGCTCAATCTCAATTATGCAGATTTCAATAAAAAATGTCATTAAATTGGATTAATTTAATAAAATGGATTAAAGTATATATAACTTTATATAACTAGGCTATCATTTCTATCTATCTATCTATCTATCTATCTATCTATCTATCTATCTATCTATCTATCTATCTATCTATCCATCCATCCATCCATCCATCCATCCATCCATCCATCCATCCAACTTTATAACTATAATTTAACATCCATTCTCATCATCCCCATCCATCCATCCATCCATAACTTATAAACCAATCTAACTTTATAACTATAATTTAACATCTATCTATCTATCTATCTATCTATCTATCTATCTATCTATCTATCTATCTATCTATCTATCTATCCATCTATCCATCTATCCATCTATCCATCTATCCATCTATCTATCTATCTATCTATC